>CM061142.1:57634113-58154581 GCA_030789695.1 Scilla litardierei | reverse complement strand
TTTTCAGATTGCTTGCGGGCATTCCCCTCCACATGATACATCTCCACAAGTTGACACACCTGAGCAGCCAGCATCACCATTCCAGAGAGAGCCTACATTGATAGTTGATGAGAAGGCAAAGGAGCACACTGTCGAGCCAGAGCATATTGACGAGGAGGCCTCACATGCGGAGCCAGAGCATGCTTTTGAGGAGGCCTTACACCCAGAGCCAGAGCTTATCACTGAGGAGGTCATGTGTCAGGACGAGGACACAGCCATTCATGAGGATCTCGAGCACTATCATCCTCCATTAGAGCTCCCACAACCACCTCATCCTTCCATTGACGTCGAGGACTATCCCACAGAGCTTATGGCTCCCTTTCAGGGAGATCTCTTCACCCCCCTCATCTCCTACATTTGATTCCCCTCCCGTGTATGATGTTTTTTGTGATTCAGATTTTGACGACTCATCGTGCCTTTTGCAGGATACACATACATATGAAAAAAAAGGTACAATGGGATGTATACTAGGAGGAGAGCGAGGAGTTAGCACCCATGGATGCATATGAATATGATCAAGAGGTGCGCTGGGATGAGTCTGACGATGATGAGGAGCATCTTGATGAGGTCCACACCTATGATCTAGATTTACCTTAGCAGCATAGAGAAGACACCATGGAGACAGCTATCACGGCACATGAGGATATTGGATTATTTCCAGGGAAGTATCGTCCACCATTATTTATTCCATATACTTCTATAGACGATCCTCTTTGAGATACTTTTATTACGAGGGTGAATTTTTTGCAGCGAACTGATGCATCCTATTCTCTGCAGGGTACAGGTGGAGTCCTTGTGAGAATGCTGGAGGATGCATTGCTGGAGTTCATTGGAGTCTGTGGACACACGCATCTGGCAGAGCTACGGAAGGAGCAGTTGGAGCAATTGCCTGCACCGACAAAGATACTGGATCCGCCTTTTGCTATAGGTGATATCAATCCAGTAGTGTAGAAATTTTTATGCTTTAAATAAACACGAATTCTCTCGACAGTGAGAGGTCCGTTTAGATTTTCTTGAATAAATATTACCTCATATGACGGCAACAAAAATTTTTACACCCCAAACCCATTATATATATTAATTGCCCTCATTATATTTTGATGTGTCACATCCTTTTTGCTCACCACCCATCGAGCATTTCTTTCAAGTGAATACTCACATTCTTTTTTGTTTGACTTAATCTCGCGTAGCAAAGCCATGACATTTTTGATCGAGTCATTTGAATAGGATTGTTTAGCATAAGCTTGGGGGAAAGAGCTCTCATGCATCATTGCATGTGCATGTAGTTGCATTAGGATTTCATGTCATTCATTTCATCATTTTTCATTCACCTCCCTCATATTTATCGTTGTTCCTCATATTTTTCCTTTTATGATCACATTGAGGACAATGTGAAGTTTAAGCTTGGGGGAGTGCATTTCCATGCCATCTAGTTGCACTTTTACTTTATTTTTAGGGTTTTTAAAAAATTTTCAAAATTTTGCATCATCTTTTTGAATTTTCCATCTTATTTTCCTTTTATGTGTGTTCATGCATCATGTTGTGTGCTTGTTTTTCTTTTCTTTCCTCTCTTTTATTTTTTATTTCTTTATTTTCCTTTCTCTTCTTCCGCTAGATGAGTTTTGTATGATGATATCTCTTATTGCTTTACCAACCATCACGATGCTTATTATTCCTTGCCATGCTACTTTGAGTATTCCATAGTCTTGCTATCCATGTGCTTGCTTATATATTTCTTTTGATGATTCCTCTATATGAATGCATGATATTAATTGAAGCTGAATGTATTGATTAGTGTTTAGTACGCTTTTGTTAGAAGTGCACCAAGATTCACGCATCAATTGTATAACGGAATCATCTGCCTTATGGTCTTATTCGCCTCCTGTTGCATGCTTGATATGATTGTGTGCTTTACCGCTTGACTTCATTTTTTATTGAGATGATTGAGAATATCCATGCTTACATATTAGTTTTAGTTGAAGTATTATTTTATTGAACCGTTCGTGCACATCTTAGAGTGAACCGAGTATTACATTATTTCTTTCTCCACACATATCTTTTTATTCTCTACATGTCACTTGAGTTCACCTCCTAAAGCTACTTATATCGCATCTATTTCCCAAAAATCCCTACAAAAGAAAAAGATTGCTCCAAAGAGTCCAAAAAGCCAAAAAGGAGCCAAAAACCAAAAATACAAATCATATAGCTCCTACAAAAATCCAAAAAGAAAAATGAGAAAAAAAAGGTCTAAAAGAAAAAGAAAGATATTTTTCTATCTCATTATTGGAGCCACTGAATACTTGGGAAAGCCAAGGCAAAAATCCCATTTTCCACTATCATATTCCTTTAGATGCGATGCCTCAAGCTAAGCTTTGGGGGGGGGGGGGTGAATTCACTTGACCATATGAGTGAGACAATAGAGTGGAGAGGTGCACGAATGTGGAAGTTTGATAATGCTGAAAACTTAACAAGATACTTTAGTTATGGAGATTTCATATAAATATGTGAATGCCATGATTTATTCCATTCTCTATTGCATGCTTGGTGTGATTCTTATATGCTTCTGTTATAACTCTTGATTGAAAAGTGCATCGCCAACATTCGTATATTAAATTCTAAGAAATGCGTGATGTGGATATGAATTGATTGTATGAATTTAGAGAGTCCCTCTTGTTGTTCTTAAAAGCTTGCAAGTACCATGTTTAAGTAAGATATTGAATCTTTATAGCATGTGATCCGTATTTTCCAAGTTATCGTGATGTGTGGCTTATGGCTTGAGATCTGAGATAATAATCTAGCGACCCCTTCCACTTCGTATTCTTTTTCTTTCCTTTCATTTCGTTTGTTTTCATTTCCCGAGTTCGTCTCTCTACTTATCTTCCTCGAGGACGAGTAAGAGGCAAGCTTGGGGGATTTTGATCGGTCCATATTTTACACCTTTTTTCTGCATGTTTCCACGCCATTTCGATTGCTCATATTGCGATTTCCACGAGTACTCGACGATATTGCGTTAATTTTCACTATTTCTTGTTTTTGTCGGATTTCAGGAAATACAGAGCAATCGGGAGCAAAAATGAGCTTAAAGGACTTGCACATGTACTGGAGCGTCGCCCATGGCTATATCAAGGAGCTAACGGCGCTGGAAGATGAGTGGAAGAAGAAGTAAATCGATAGAATCAATGAAGAGGCGAGGAGAAGAAGAGTTGACTCCAAAAACAAGCCACTCGGCCGAGTAACACAGCCCACTCGGCCGAGTGAAGAAGCGCATTCGGCCGAGTACAACTGATACGAAGGGATCTTGAGCCATAATGTACTCGACCGAGTGGTTACATCCACTTGGCCGAGTAGAGATCGCCACTCGCCCGAGTGAGTCAGGACTTCTGAAAGAAATCAAAGCCGACTCTCTGAAATTTTGGGGAGAACATTAGAAGACCTACTTGGCCGAGTAAAGAAGTCCACTCACCCGAGTGAAGCCGATGAAACGAGCGCCCAGATTTTCAGACATCCTTCCACTCTTTTGAAATCGTCTATCATTCCAGAGGTCAAAGTATTTTTCTCATATTTTTTATGGATAGTAGACTTCATGACGGTTCCAACGCTGCTAAGAATGCACCAATCGGAGGTCAGATGAAATCTAGAGAATTTTTGCAAATTGATGCTACAGAGCTGGAATTCGCGTATCAGTGTCACTCGGCCGAGTGACACTTTCACTCGGCCGAGTGAGTTTTTCACTCGGCCGAGTAACCAGTTTTTGACAGTTTTTGACAAAGTGCTGTTTTCTGGAATCTCTGCAGGAATTCTCACTCGGCCGAGTGAGCTTTTCACTCGGCCGAGTGAGCCGCTCCGCCTGCTGCGAGAGTTGCAATTTCTGGGCTGCGCAGGGGCAGTTTGGTCACGATTTTTTGGACGATTTTAGGAGCTTTTGCGAGGGTGTTTTGGGGGCTATATAAGGGGTTTGTAGCCATCATTAGAAAGGGTTCCATGATGTTTTTAAGACTCTTTTTTAGAGGTTAGGCCATGCCCTAGGCCCCCTCTTGGATCTAAAAGCTTGTATTGGGATTGAAATTCTTCATCAAAGCTAAGTATCTTTGTTCTTATTATTTGAATCTTTGATTTGGGCGCTTTATATATGCAAGCAATGTTTTTTATCGATTTCTCTATCGCTATTGCTATGCTTGAGTAGATTCGTCGTTCTAGGGCAAATGGATGAACCCTATGGATCTAATTTCAGATTTGTGATGAATTAATCTCTTTGTTGCTGGAATTGCTAAAGGGGTTAGGTTGTGATTGATTAATTACGGATAGCTAGGAATTTCCATCTATTTGGGGTTTGCAAGAGATTGGATTTCGATCGATGGGAAGGCCTAGATATTCGATTTAGGTTTATAATCGAGATTGATTAGACTTGGTTTGCAAGAGATTGGACCAAAGCTAGGATTTTTATTATAAATCTATACCCATATTCGTTTGCAAGAGATTGGACGAATACGAACTATCACAACCTAGATCGTAACTCGAGTTTGCACGAGAGTGGGCTCGAGGAGCGATTGGACGATGATGTCGATCTTCATGCTAGCGGCTTAGGTTAGGGTTTGCACGAAAGTGGGCCATAATCTAGGTTGCTATAGACCGGCAATAGCACGAGAGCGTGAGCTTGGTTCTATATTCAGTTACGACTAGTTCACCTCAACGCAAGTCTAGTAATATTGAGATTCACTATTCACAATGATGCATGACGATCCGTAGTGGGGATTTCCTAGCTCTAGACACTTCTATTATATTATATTTGAATCGATATTTTACCCAACATCTTTATCACCGACACCGACATCCATCACCATTGTCATTACATCATACCATAACCATCTCCACCAATAAAACATTCGTAGTCGAGCCAACCTAGGATAGATTGGAACCAACACCACCTCCTCGTGTTCGATACCCGCTCGCCACTTGACCGTGCGCTTGCGGTAACACTACAATCGTTCTCCGGGTGTATATCCGGGGCCGATCATGCGTATTTGTACAGTTCAATGTAGGCCTCATGGCCAAATATTCCGTGAATGCCCGATGGCCCAATTTTCTGTACATGCTTCGTTGGCTCAACATCGCGTATTTGTATGAATGGACATTCCAAAGATAAGGTGACACAAATAGTTGTATAACATGCAATAAAAGCATTTTATAGACATTCTTAAAGTGGTAGAAACATTTTTCACATGTGGTATCACATAGTAACATGGCAAGTTATAATGTCAGAATTCACTACAAGTTGACGTACTAATTTTATTATGAAAGAATCATTTTTCAGAGGTCACTTATAATTTTTCTAGATTTTTAAAACAAGAATAGAAATTTTTCGGGAATTTAAAAGCAATAATAAGCATTTTCTGATATCAGAGAAATAAAATCCCTAAACTTGCAAAATACATATCTCACAATTCACATCTCACAATCCACACGTCGGATCTTAAAGTAATTAGGGTCAAAATTTTCCTCGTGATGAGTACTTTTAGGTCAAGTATGCTTCAGAGAGGCTTTTACGTGAAAATTACTAAAACTGGTTTATTTACACATATGATGATAATTACGTGTAACTTCAAAAATTCATAGAAAATATAATACTTGCCTGATTGAGGCGATTTTGGTGTCCACACGATCGCATGAAAGGCGTGAATTTTCCTTCGTCAATGGATTTTTAATATCAAGCTAAAAGTTTCAAACTAATAAAAGAATACTGAAATTATAATATAATATATATTGTTTATATTATATACTGCTTATATTATATGATACACTGTTTATATATTACTAACATATATATATATATACACACACACACACACACTAGTCATAACTCGTGCCCGCGGGCACGGTTCATTTAAGATTTCCTCCGCGAAATCTTTGTTACCCGAGAAATTATTTCCACCGCCAAAATTTAATAGAACAATAAATTAGCGTAAAAATATTTAGCGGCACAGGCACCTTCGGCGCGGAGCAACAAATTCGACGTCGAACAACAAATTCGGCGTCGAATAACAAATTTGGCGCCCGTGCCTTCGGCGTGGAGCAACAAATTAGTGTAAAAAAATTTAGCGAGCGCCTTCGGCGCGCAGAACAACAAACCTCAGGGTATTTTTACGCTAATTTGTTGTTCCGCTAATTTGTTTTACGCTAAATTTTTTATTTTGTTTAATTTAATGGATCATGCTTCTCCACAATCTTTTCCAAGGCACTTTTAATTTCAAAGTTTAGGTTCCTAAGGCAATTTTCCCACCAAATTTAATTTCCACAATCTTTCCCAAGTCACTTTTAACTTCAAAGTTTAGGTTCACAATGCAATTTTCCCACCAAATTTAATCTCCACAATCTTTCCCAAGGCACTTCTAATTTCAAAGTTTTGGTTTCCAAAGCACTCACCCCCCAAATTTAATCTTCACAATTTTTTCCAAGACACTTCTAATTTCAAAGTTTTGGTTTCCAAGACACTTTTTCCACCAAAATTTAAGTTTTCCCACTAAAATTTTCATAAAATCCAATCTCAACCATTGATTTCCCAAGATCAAATCTCAGCCACTCTTTATCTTATCCTAGTCAGCACTAGAATTCAAAAAACGCTGTCAAATGTATAATAGATATATATATATATGTTAACATATATAAACTAACACATATTATAAACTAACATATATAACATAACTGTACGTATCTATATTACATTTGACAGAGATTTTGAATTCTAGGCCTGACTAGGATAAGCTGATGTCATGCTGATGTATAAAGAGGTTGATAGAAGAATGGCTAGGATTTAATCTTAGTAAAAGAAGGGTTTAGAAGGATGTTTGGAAAAACAACCACCTTTTTCCTTTGACTTTCAAACCCCCCACAATCACTACATTTGCGCAGAATACCGCTCATTTCTACTTTTTGCTTAAAAAACCATCTCATTTCACTTTTTACCCACACACCATACACACACACCCACACTAATGCACTTCCCCCTTCATTTTCGTGCCCCCCACAATCATTACATTTGCGCAGAATACCGACCCTTTCCCTTTTTGCTAAAAAACCTTACCATTTCATTTCCCCCACTTTTTGGCCCAGATTAAATTTTTTTCCCCACACCCGAAGGCGCTCGCGCCGAAGCTCGATTTTTGTTCGTTTAGATTTTGGAGAGGGAAATAATTTTAGGGGAGAACAAAGATTTTGAGGGGATATCTTAAATGAATCATTTTGGCAAATTTTGAGGGGAGAACAAAAATTTTGAGGGGATATCTTCTAGTCGGTCTAAGTTCATTTGTCAACCGACTAGATGCTCATCTAGTCGGTTAGCAAGTGAACTCAGACCGACTAGATCAAGCTTTCATCCATCTCCTATCATTTTCTTTCGTTAGTCGGTCATAGTACACTTTCCGACCGACTAGATTGAAAACTAGTCGGTCAGTAAGTATACTGCGACCGACTAAATCTAGCCCTAAATTTGCTGTTTGCCTCTGTTTCGACTTAGTCGGTTCAAGCTCATTGACCGACCGACTAGATCGTAATCTAGTAGGTCAGTACTTGAACTGTGACCGACTAAGTGGGTTAGGGCAAATGTGTCTTTTTGATTCCAGACCGACTTATACTCACTTTCGTTCGACTAAAATTTATTCTAGTCGGTCTTCACCTAAGCTCCAGCCCGATAAGCCCCCAAACCCCTCTCGAGCCCCCTCGTATTCCGTCGACTCCGGCCATCACTCCGGCCATCCCCGCCGTCCGCCGCCGTCGCCTCCTCCTCCTAGGTATCTTCCCCCTCCTCCTAGGTCGATTTCTTTCCCTAGGGTTCGATTTCACCTTCTAGGTATTCTAGGGTTTCGGTTTTAAGTTTTTCTTCTTAGGGCTTGTGAGTTAGGGCTTGTGCTTCTAGGGTTGTGTGCTTAGGGTTGTTGATCCTCCGTGATCGCTTGCTTGTACTCGTCGTGCCTCGACCATGGCAAAGACGAGGATTCCCATCGCCTCTTCTGGGGCTTCTCCTATGACCGTAGGGCCTTCCGACCCTAGGAATCCACCTAAGCCTAAGCGTCGTGCCAAGTCAACCCAAGCCTCTCCATCTTCGCCTCCTCCTAAGAAGCCGAGGACGGCCACAGCTAAACCCCGAAAATCAAAGACCAAGAAGCCTATTCTTCAAACTCCAGCTACTCCTCCCGATTCCGACTCTGAATTTATCCCTGAGGATGAGCCTTCTAGGGAACCTACTCCTCCTCCGAAGACACGTAAGGCTAAGGGTAAAGCTCCTATGCCAGTCGGCGGTGTAGACATATCGTTGTGCCGCGATGACCCTCAGTGTCTCGTAGCGTACAACCGTATAGAGCACTGTCCACTGTTGTTAGAGCATTACGTTCAGTTTTCTGATTTTCTAGGCCTTGCTGATCTTCTGTCCTATAGTGGTCTTCTTGATTATCTCCGATACGACCCCAAGGCCAATCCCAAACCTTATCCTCGCCTAGTGAAATTGTTCTATGCCAATCGTGTTCGAGGCCAGTACGATGCCAGCCACTCCATTGAGACTACTGTCTTGGGAACTCCTATAGTTCTCACGGCAGAAATCTTGGGGGAGATTCTTGGTTGCTCGTCGTGTGGTCTCCTTCCTTCGGACATTTCGGTCGATGATATTTCCTCCTTGGATCAGTCAATTCTTGCAGATATCTTCCAGGTTATCCCCTCCGCATTCATTGGTGTTCCATCGAAATCTTTCAAGCCGAATGCGTGGGTCCTTAACCTGATCTTGAAGTCTTGCCTCCTCCCTAAATATGGATCGTCTTCTCTTCCATCCCAGCCGTTCTTGAAATTGATCTACGCTCTTTTCTTGGGATGCGAGATTAATTGGGCTCGCGTGATACTCGATAAGATGGACTCTTTCGAGTGTATACGCAAGACCAATAAGTCTGCGCATATTCCATATCCTTGTCTGTTGACCCTTGTGTTTCGTCATTTCCGAGTCCCTCTCCCTCCTGACGATGAGCGTCCCTTGGGTACTCCTCTGAACGCGACGGCCGTGAAGAAATCTCTAGCGGCGCTTCGTCACGTACAGAGGTATACCACATCTGCTTCTCAGGCGACTCCCTCTGCTGCTGGTGCCCCCTCTCATCCTGCTACTTTGGATGATGTCGTACGGATACTTCGTCGGCACGAGTCTCGCTTGGCTCGTACCGAGGAGGTAGTTTGCCGTATGGCTCGTCAGATGGGCATTGATCTTCCTCCGTCCGTGTCTGAGGACGAGGAGATGGACGATGAGGAGCTTGACGAGCTTGTCACTTCTTTAGCCCGTGGCGATGAGGCCACTGCTGCTGCTGCTACATCTTCTGCTCCTGGTGTTGGCACCTCTACCGGTGCTCCAGAGACCTCTGCTGCAGTAGTTCAGACTTCTGAGCCTGCTGCCTCTCCTGCTGACACTCCTGATGTGCCTGCTGATGTTGATCCTGTTGCTGTTGCTTCCACACCTACCCCGACGATCCCGTCTGTTGAGACACCTCTACTCCCTGCAGAGCCTGAGTCCACTCCGTCGACTGGACCCACGGAGACTGCAGATCCAGCCACTTCCTCGTGATTGTCAGTTTCGAGGACTCTCCACTACACTTCGGATGATATATTTTTTAGTGAGAGTATTTTGGGTTTGGATGGGGTTTGAGAGTTGTTTTGATGTATTTTTGAGCTTTCAGGGTTTCGGTGTTGGTTGTTTTGCTACACTTTGGATGACGTTGCTGATGGTTATTTTGTTGTATTTTGATGTTGACGATGATGATGTATCTTTTGATGTTTATATCCATGGTCGTTTGTATTTTGATGTACTCGTTGGGATATCTCTTTGGATGTACTCATGATGTTATCATTTATATATATACATCGTCGTTCTCTTTGTCCTAATTCGTCGTGCACATTTAATATTCGTTCAATGCATATAATGTGTGATTACGTCGTTCGACGCATGAAAACTTGGTTAAATAGATTTAAATTCTAGAATTGTATAGAATTGTTTTCCATGCACAAATTTAACCAAGAATATTGAATATTGAAGAGTATGTTTCATTATTCAATAAATGAATAATTATTTGGTATTTTTGATGATTTTTGATTTTTTTTGTGATAATGGACATTTTGGCACACCTTGATTTGATTTCCACATTTTCCCCTTGGTGTCAATTTGGTCCATCGTCATTGTCTACGACTCCCGATGTTGGATTTTCCATTTCCTAGTTGTTGTCGTTGTATGCCCCCCGTTTTTGGGATAATGCCAAAGGGGGAGAGATAATGATAATAAATAGCGCAAATGAAAATTTAACTCAATTTTCAAGAATCTAGTTTGATATGTTAGATTCAGGGGGAGTTAAGATACATATGAGGATTTTCAAAATCCGATATTTCGAAAATTGATTCTATTTATTTATCTTACTCGTCTGCTTGATGCAATTCATATATATTCATTTTGGAATTAACGTGTCATCAATGCAGGGGGAGTAAGTATTTTACATTTGAATCATTATTTTTGATTATTATTTATGTTGGTTTGTCATCACCAAAAAGGGGGAGAATGTTGAATATTGGACTCCCCGAATTTGGTTTTGATGATGAGCAAACATAAATAATCTATGAACTAACAATTTGTGAGCGCAGTATTGGAGATCGTCGCCAATTTCACGAGAACATTCAAAGCGACATCTCAACACTTCCCAAAGCTCGTATTCATGCCTAAAGCTTCGTTGAAGCTCTTGCGCCGTTTTGGAAGTTATGAAGATTCAATCGAAGCTCTCGAAGACCGTTTATTAAGGTTTTATTTATAGTCTTTTAGCTTCGATATATAGAATGTTAAGCCTTGAGTATATCTTACGTTTCTATCTTCATTACGCTCATTTCGTAGCTCTAGGATCCTTGCACAAGTTCATTCTAACTTCCTCGAAGCGTCGCGCTTCGATTCGGACTTGTATGTGCATGTTAGTTGGTACAAGAACAAGTACTGACCGACTAGATGGTGATCTAGTCGGTCGGCAACTGTTCTTGGACCGACTAGTTTGATTCCTTAATTTCTTGGACTTTACTGTTTACAGTTAGTCGGTCTACGTTGACTCACCGACCGACTAGTTTGTGAACTAGTCGGTCAGTGATGCTTCTTTGACCGACTAGTTGTGACTTACTGTTCATGCTAAAATTCTCCTAAGCTACTGTTTATCCTTAGTTGGTCTAAGAACGTTTGGTGACCGACTAGTTGACAATTTAGTCGGTCAACTTTTGTTCTTGGACCGACTAAGTCACTTTGTACTCAGTCTAATTCTTTTTGCTCTTAGTCGGTCTACGTTCACTGACTGACCCACTAGTTGTGAAACTAGTCGGTCAGAAAGTCTTCTTGGACCGACTAGATTTCTAGGTCTGAATTTCTATCTCTTCTCAGATCCTCACTTAGTCGGTCCTCGTTGTTTGACTGACCGACTAGTTGATGAACTAGTCGGTCAGTGATTGTTCTTTGACCGACTAATTCTCACAGATTTCTATCCGTTGGAGAATGACCTAACTTGTTTTTATGGGATCCTATAAATACGAGCCTAGGTCATTTCTATCTAGGTTAGAGCTGCCATTAAGAGATTCATTGAGTTCTAAAGAGATAGCCATTCTCACTCAAATCAAAAGCTCTCTTCCTCACAAGAAACCCATTCTCTCTCATTTCTAGATCTAGAATCCATCTAGAGAGAAGGTTGTTCTTGGTGAGCTCTTCAAGCTATTGCTTGATCCAAGTCTCCAAATCATCCCTAGGCACCGATTGCTGGTCATTTCCTTGGTGCTAGGTCTTGGTGACTTCATCTTCCTCAAATCCTTCATTTCACCATTTGGGTAAGAAAAACTCAAGGTATATGATTTTGTGTTAAGATTGTTTATTTCATATTAAACTCTTTAATATTGCTTTGTGATTCTCTCGGTTGTGAGAGAAGGTTGTGATCCCGGGTTGTGGGATTCACGTTTGCTATTGCATGTATGATTTGATCTTGTGAAGGTTTTTCACAAGATATTCATAGTGGAAATCTTAGGTTAGAGTTTCTAACCTAAGTATCCGGAGGGGATCCGGGTGGTTGGGACGTAGGATCACCGGGAACAAGTCGGGGAGACTTGGGTGGATCCGAACCCATTAACATCATTTGTTTGCATTGTTAATTTTGTGTTGTCATTCAATTTAAGCTTCCGTAAATTGATTTGGTAGTTGTTTGCAATTTAATTTGGAATTATACTCCTTATTATTTTAAAGTACTATTCACCCCCCCTCTAGTACTTGTGCAGTAGCTAGTAGGGCATTACATTTGGTATCAGAGCAGGATACTCAGCTATGTCTGCCAACGACAACAAGACCGTGCCTCCACCTTCCAACTATGACACCTTCAGGAACCGTGAAGGAGCATCTTCGGTGATGGAAGGACATTCCTCTACGAGGCCTCCATTCTTCAACGGTACCAACTATGGGTATTGGAAATGCCGGATGGAAACCTTCCTCCGGAGTGCATCCTTATGGAGGACTACAATGAAGGAATACATCGAACCCAAAGAAGAAGACTTTGAGAAATGGACTACCGCGAAGGTCGCCGCGGAGGTAAGCAATGCCAAGGCAATGAACGCCTTGCAATGCGCATTGGAGCCCGAGGATTTCAATAAGATATGCACATGTAAGAGTGCATATCAAATTTGGAACTCCCTCCTCATTCTTCATGAAGGGACGAGTAGGGTAATAGACTCTAAACTCGTAGTCGTAAACAAAGATTACGAAATGTTTCATATGCAACAGGGCGAGAAGATGAAAGAATATTACTCTCGCTTCGTTGACATAATAAACGAGTTAGAGGCCCTCGGCAAGTCCTACACTCAAAAGGAGAAGTGCTCAAAGCTTATTGAAGGACTTCCCTCTTCTTGGGAAAAACGTACCTTCGCCATCGAGGAAGGTAATGACATGAACAAATATACCGTAGTTCAACTAATGGGTACTTTGATGTCATACGAGGTACGCAAAGATAGCAAGGTGAAGTTACAAGAAAAGATGAAGTCCTATTTGAACCTAGATGCGCCTAAGAAGAAGGCGATTGCATTCAAGGCGGCTTCATCCACCTCTACCGATGATGAGGACTCGGAAGAAAAAATGGACATGGAATCCATTGCACTCATGGCAAAGAAGTTCAATCGCTTCTTCCGAAAGGGTAACTTCAAACAAAAATCTAAGTTTACTTCTACTAACGCCTCTCCACCTTTGTGCTTTAAATGCAATAAGCCAGGACACATCAAAGCGGATTGTCCTCAAAACAAGCAAAAGGAGAAGTGGAAGGCGCCGAAGTTCGACAAGTCAAAGAAGTACAAAAAGGGGTACAAAAAGGGACTTGTCGGAACAACATTCACCGACTCCGAGGATTCCTCAAGCGGAGAGTCGGACGATGAGAACGTGGAGCAAGCACACATGTGCTTCATGGCAAGAGAGGAGCACGATCAAGGATCCTCCTCTTCCGATGATAGTGATGTCGAAAGCGATGAGGTAACCATGGACGATCTTAGGAATGCTAACTCTCAACTTTGGTCAAAATACACTAAATTAGTAAATAGATATACTAAAGTAAAAGATGACCTAGCTAGCATTCAAACATTGCCTAAGACTATCATCACCAACAACGACACCGTTGTTGAAGAGTTAAGAAATGAGATTGTTAATCTCAAATCTAAACTTGAACATGTTAGCATTGAGGATGCGGAAGAACATAAGATAGCGGATTTAACTTCTCAAAACTCGACTTTGAGTATTGAGAACGAGAATCTTAAATCTCGTGTTTATGTGCTCACATCGCAAATATCCACTTTGGATATTTCTTTGCGTTCTCTCAAAGAGAAATATGAGGACACATTGGGCCGAATCAACAAATTCAACAAGGGTAAGGGCCACTTGGATAATATCTTAAAAGACTTACTTCCGGCCAAACACCACATTGGCTTGGGGTATATGATGGGAAATTCATCCAAGTCAGTCACTACTTTTGTAAGGCCAACTTCCGAAGCCTCAACGAGTGGGAGCAAACACTCTTTTGGTAGTTCATCTACCAATGGTGCTTCCACCTCGTCCACACCCTCTTTTGGAAAGAAACCCACTTTGGGTGGACCTCTAAAGAAGGGGCATGCTTATATGTACACAAATACCATGCCACGTAGGAACACACGTCCTACTCCACCATCTCACACATATGATGATTTCTATGCTACACGTTCACGGGCACGTGCACACCATGTGAGACACCCTCACACACGTGTTTCCACACATGCATATGTTCACCCACCTCATCGTATGAATAATTCTCGTCATGCACCATTCCATCATGTCCCGTATGCCTATCCACGTCAAGCATCACGTAGAAATCAACGTCGCATGCATGCACCCAATAGGATGATGGCTCCCAAAATTTTCACTATTTGGAGCCCAAAGGACACAAGCATGGACGAAAAACAAATGTATATGAATGCTTATTTTTCGAATGTTGTGCATAGTAGGAATTATGTGGGGAAGTCAAAGTCCAATTGGACTTGGCTTCCAAAGGTCTAACCTTTGAGGACCCAATGACCTTGGGTACCATGATATGAAAGTTTCTATCTTTAGGTACTCAAGGAAAAGAAAAAGAAGAGGAGCAACAAATTTAAATTTAGCTCCAAAGGGAATTGGATACTCGATAGCGGGTGTTCAAAACACATGACGGGTGACGCTCAATTGCTCTCCGGAGTGGTTCCCATTGCAAATGGAAATCGCGTCGTATTTGGAGGCAACGAGCGGAACCATCGTCGGTGTTGGTAAAGTGGGTAACCCTTCTAAACCCTTAATTAGTGATGTTTATCTAGTTGATGGTTTAAATCATAATCTTATTTCAATAAGCCAACTTTGTGACAAAGGTTACAAAGTTAGCTTTGCGAAAGGATTGTGTCATATTTCAAATGATAATAATAAATTATTATTTTCCGGCACACGCCATAAAGATATTTATATTTTGGATCTTCCTAAGTCATATGAACAATGTCTCGTTGCCAACACAAGTGAACAACACTTATGGCATCGACGCTTTGGACATGTGAACTTTGGAACACTTTATAAACTTTCGAAATTAAATTCCATTAAAGGTTTTCCGAAGCTCGTTTTCGAAAAGAAAAGTTTTTGTGATTCTTGTCAACGTGGCAAGCTTCCTAAATCTTCATTTAAACCTAAGAAAAGCATTTCTACGAAACGGCCACTAGAGCTATTACATCTAGATTTATTTGGGCCAACTAGAGTTGCTTCCTTAGGAAATGCAAGATATGGACTAGTCATCGTTGATGATTATTCAAGATTTACATGGGTATTTTTCTTAAGTAATAAAAATGAAGCTTTTGAAAACTTCACAATATTTGCAAAGAAAGTACAAAATCTCATCGGAACCACCATTGTCACTATTCGTAGTGATCATGGGGGTGAATTTGAGAATGAGTCTTTCTCAAATTTTTGTGATGATCTTGGAATTACTCACACGTTTTCTTTCCCTCGCGCACCTCCTCAAAATGGTGTTGTTGAGAGGAAGAATAGAACGCTTGTGGAGTGTGCTCGCACTATGCTCGAAGATAGTCAACTTGGTTATCAATTTTGGACGGAAGCGGTACACACCGCTTGCTATGTGTTTAATAGAATACTTTTGAGGCCCGGCACCAAACAAACTTGCTATGAATTGTTGTTTGGTAGATTGCCTCAAGTTAAACATTTTCGTGTTTTCGGCGCAAAATGTTTCATTAAAAACACATATGATAATTTGGACAAGTTTGATCCGAGATCGGATGAGGGCATATTTGTTGGGTATTCCTCACGTAGCAAAGCCTACCGGATATACAACAAAAGATCCTCTACGATCGAGGAATCACTTCATGTCTCTTTTAATGAGAATTTTACTACTTCTAGAATTTCAAATGATAATGATTCTATGGATGTTTTATGTGATTCATTTGAAAATTCTAAGTCTATTGATTCAATTGATTCTATTGAGACTAACCCGACTAATGAAGTTGTTGAGAATGTGCCTAGTGATCAAGGTATTCCCAAGCGGCTTCATACCGTTCGCGACCATCCCCATGAGCAAGTTATTGGCAATATTAATGATAGTGTCAAGACGAGATCTCAAGTCCACCACTTCACCAATTGTGCCTTTGCCTCATCGATAGAGCCAAAGAATATCGTTGAAGCGTGCGAAGATAGTGCTTGGATCCTTGCCATGGAGGAGGAACTCATTCAATTCGAGAGGAATGAGGTATGGGAGCTTGTTCCTTTGCCATCGAAGAACCACACCGTCATAGGGACAAAGTGGATCTTCAAGAACAAAACCGACGAAAATCAAGTCGTCGTCCGGAACAAAGCTCGGTTAGTAGCTCAAGGCTATCGCCAAGAGGAAGGTATCGATTTCGAAGAATCCTTCGCTCCGGTAGCTAGATTAGAATCGATTAGACTCTTATTGTCTTATGCATGCCATAAAAATTTTAAGTTATTTCAAATGGATGTTAAAAGTGCATTTTTAAACGGAGATGTCGTTGAGGAAGTTTACGTTTCTCAACCTCCGGGCTTCATAAATGAAAAATTTCCAAATCATGTTTTTAAACTAAAGAAAGCTCTTTATGGTTTGAGACAAGCTCCTCGAGCTTGGTATGATCGCCTAAAGAATTTTCTTTTGGATTTGAATTTTAAAATGGGCGAAGCCGATTCTACACTTTTTGTTAAGCATGCGAATAATGATATTTTATTAGTTCAAATTTATGTTGATGATATCATTTTCGGTGCTACTAACTTCACTCTTTGCGAAGAGTTTTCTAATGTTATGAAGGAACAATTTGAGAAGAGCCACATGGGCGAACTCAAATATTTCTTAGGTCTCCAAATTCGCCAATTGAACGATGCAATCTTCATCCACCAAACGAAGTATACGGTGGAGTTGCTTAAGCGATTTGGAATGGAAAGTGCTTCCGGGAAAAGGACTCCAATGAGCACGACTACGCATCTTGACAAGGATACGGGCGGTAAGGATGTAGACATTCGTCTATATCGAGGTATGATAGGTAGTTTACTTTATCTTACCGCAAGTAGGCCCGATATTATGTTTGCCGTATGCGTATGTGCTCGTTATCAGTCTCAACCTAAGGAGTCTCACTTAGTAGCGGTAAAGCGTATTTTCCGTTATCTAAGTTACACTTTAGATTTTGGATTACTTTATCCAAAATCTAGCACGTATGAGTTAGTCTCATACAGTGATGCCGATTATGCGGGATGCAAATCCGACATGAAAAGTACTAGTGGCACTTGCCATTTTCTAGGAAATTCTCTTGTCTCTTGGTTTTCCAAGAAGCAAAATTCCGTATCACTTTCAACCACCGAGGCGGAATATATTGCCGCCGGTGCCGCTTGTGCTCAGGTTCTATGGATGAGACACACTTTGAAGGATTTTGGTATTCACTGTGATACTAGCCCTATCATGGTGGATAACCAAAGTGCTATCTGTCTTTCAAAGAATCCGGTGCACCATTCCCGATCAAAACACATAGATGTCCGACACCATTTCTTAGATGATCATGTTGCTAAGAAGGACATCATTTTAGTGTACGTTGAAACCCAAAAGCAAATCGCCGATATTTTCACGAAACCCCTAAAGGAGGACTCCTTTGTGTGGTTGCGTCGAGAATTGGGGATTATGGGTGAATCCGAGATATAGGATTCATATTTCATTCAATTATCTTGCATGCTATTCGATTTCGCGATATTTTGTTCATGCTAGATTAATTGAATTTTTGGGAATTTTATGTGATATATTTGAATTTATGATCGAATTCGTATTTGAAAGTCGTATTTAAGATTTCGACGTTTTATGGGGTAATTTAGATGACTAATGAGAGTTTTAAGTTGTTTCATCCAAGTGGTTTGTGAAGAAAAATCAATTATCAAATTTTGAACTCTTCTAGTCGGTCTAAGTTCATTTGTCAACCGACTAGATGCTCATCTAGTCGGTCAGCAAGTGAACTCAGACCGACTAGATCAAGCTTTCATCCATCTCCTATCATTTTCTTTCGTTAGTCGGTCATAGTACACTTTCCGACCGACTAGATTGAAAACTAGTCGGTCAGTAAGTATACTGCGACCGACTAAATCTAGCCCTAAATTTGCTGTTTGCCTCTGTTTCGACTTAGTCGGTTCAAGCTCATTGACCGACCGACTAGATCGTAATCTAGTCGGTCAGTACTTGAACTGTGACCGACTAAGTGGGTTAGGGCAAATGTGTCTTTTTGATTCCAGACCGACTTATACTCACTTTCGTTCGACTAAAATTTATTCTAGTCGGTCTTCACCTAAGCTCCAGCCCGATAAGCCCCCAAACCCCTCTCGAGCCCCCTCGTATTCCGTCGACTCCGGCCATCACTCCGGCCATCCCCGCCGTCCGCCGCCGTCGCCTCCTCCTCCTAGGTATCTTCCCCCTCCTCCTAGGTCGATTTCTTTCCCTAGGGTTCGATTTCACCTTCTAGGTATTCTAGGGTTTCGGTTTTAAGTTTTTCTTCTTAGGGCTTGTGAGTTAGGGCTTGTGCTTCTAGGGTTGTGTGCTTAGGGTTGTTGATCCTCCGTGATCGCTTGCTTGTACTCGTCGTGCCTCGACCATGGCAAAGACGAGGATTCCCATCGCCTCTTCTGGGGCTTCTCCTATGACCGTAGGGCCTTCCGACCCTAGGAATCCACCTAAGCCTAAGCGTCGTGCCAAGTCAACCCAAGCCTCTCCATCTTCGCCTCCTCCTAAGAAGCCGAGGACGGCCACAGCTAAACCCCGAAAATCAAAGACCAAGAAGCCTATTCTTCAAACTCCAGCTACTCCTCCCGATTCCGACTCTGAATTTATCCCTGAGGATGAGCCTTCTAGGGAACCTACTCCTCCTCCGAAGACACGTAAGGCTAAGGGTAAAGCTCCTATGCCAGTCGGCGGTGTAGACATATCGTTGTGCCACGATGACCCTCAGTGTCTCGTAGCGTACAACCGTATAGAGCACTGTCCACTGTTGTTAGAGCATTACGTTCAGTTTTCTGATTTTCTAGGCCTTGCTGATCTTCTGTCCTATAGTGGTCTTCTTGATTATCTCCGATACGACCCCAAGGCCAATCCCAAACCTTATCCTCGCCTAGTGAAATTGTTCTATGCCAATCGTGTTCGAGGCCAGTACGATGCCAGCCACTCCATTGAGACTACTGTCTTGGGAACTCCTATAGTTCTCACGGCAGAAATCTTGGGGGAGATTCTTGGTTGCTCGTCGTGTGGTCTCCTTCCTTCGGACATTTCGGTCGATGATATTTCCTCCTTGGATCAGTCAATTCTTGCAGATATCTTCCAGGTTATCCCCTCCGCATTCATTGGTGTTCCATCGAAATCTTTCAAGCCGAATGCGTGGGTCCTTAACCTGATCTTGAAGTCTTGCCTCCTCCCTAAATATGGATCGTCTTCTCTTCCATCCCAGCCGTTCTTGAAATTGATCTACGCTCTTTTCTTGGGATGCGAGATTAATTGGGCTCGCGTGATACTCGATAAGATGGACTCTTTCGAGTGTATACGCAAGACCAATAAGTCTGCGCATATTCCATATCCTTGTCTGTTGACCCTTGTGTTTCGTCATTTCCGAGTCCCTCTCCCTCCTGACGATGAGCGTCCCTTGGGTACTCCTCTGAACGCGACGGCCGTGAAGAAATCTCTAGCGGCGCTTCGTCACGTACAGAGGTATACCACATCTGCTTCTCAGGTGACTCCCTCTGCTGCTGGTGCCCCCTCTCATCCTGCTACTTTGGATGATGTCGTACGGATACTTCGTCGGCACGAGTCTCGCTTGGCTCGTACCGAGGAGGTAGTTTGCCGTATGGCTCGTCAGATGGGCATTGATCTTCCTCCGTCCGTGTCTGAGGACGAGGAGATGGACGATGAGGAGCTTGACGAGCTTGTCACTTCTTTAGCCCGTGGCGATGAGGCCACTGCTGCTGCTGCTACATCTTCTGCTCCTGGTGTTGGCACCTCTACCGGTGCTCCAGAGACCTCTGCTGCAGTAGTTCAGACTTCTGAGCCTGCTGCCTCTCCTGCTGACACTCCTGATGTGCCTGCTGATGTTGATCCTGTTGCTGTTGCTTCCACACCTACCCCGACGATCCCGTCTGTTGAGACACCTCTACTCCCTGCAGAGCCTGAGTCCACTCCGTCGACTGGACCCACGGAGACTGCAGATCCAGCCACTTCCTCGTGATTGTCAGTTTCGAGGACTCTCCACTACACTTCGGATGATATATTTTTTAGTGAGAGTATTTTGGGTTTGGATGGGGTTTGAGAGTTGTTTTGATGTATTTTTGAGCTTTCAGGGTTTCGGTGTTGGTTGTTTTGCTACACTTTGGATGACGTTGCTGATGGTTATTTTGTTGTATTTTGATGTTGACGATGATGATGTATCTTTTGATGTTTATATCCATGGTCGTTTGTATTTTGATGTACTCGTTGGGATATCTCTTTGGATGTACTCATGATGTTATCATTTATATATATACATCGTCGTTCTCTTTGTCCTAATTCGTCGTGCACATTTAATATTCGTTCAATGCATATAATGTGTGATTACGTCGTTCGACGCATGAAAACTTGGTTAAATAGATTTAAATTCTAGAATTGTATAGAATTGTTTTCCATTCACAAATTTAACCAAGAATATTGAATATTGAAGAGTATGTTTCATTATTCAAGAAATGAATAATTATTTGGTATTTTTGATGATTTTTGATTTTTTTGTGATAATGGACATTTTGGCACACCTTGATTTGATTTCCACATTTTTCCCTTGGTGTCAATTTGGTCCATCGTCATTGTCTACGACTCCCGATGTTGGATTTTCCATTTCCTAGTTGTTGTCGTTGTATGCCCCCCGTTTTTGGGATAATGCCAAAGGGGGAGAGATAATGATAATAAATAGCGCAAATGAAAATTTAACTCAATTTTCAAGAATCTAGTTTGATATGTTAGATTCAGGGGGAGTTAAGATACATATGAGGATTTTCAAAATCCAATATTTCGAAAATTGATTCTATTTATTTATCTTACTCGTCTGCTTGATGCAATTCATATATATTCATTTTGGAATTAACGTGTCATCAATGCAGGGGGAGTAAGTATTTTACATTTGAATCATTATTTTTGATTATTATTTATGTTGGTTTGTCATCACCAAAAAGGGGGAGAATGTTGAATATTGGACTCCCCGAATTTGGTTTTGATGATGAGCAAACATAAATAATCCATGAACTAACAATTTGTGAGCGCAGTATTGGAGATCGTCGCCAATTTCACGAGAACATTCAAAGCGACATCTCAACACTTCCCAAAGCTCGTATTCATGCCTAAAGCTTCGTTGAAGCTCTTGCGCCGTTTTGGAAGTTATGAAGATTCAATCGAAGCTCTCGAAGACCGTTTATTAAGGTTTTATTTATAGTCTTTTAGCTTCGATATATAGAATGTTAAGCCTTGAGTATATCTTACGTTTCTATCTTCATTACGCTCATTTCGTAGCTCTAGGATCCTTGCACAAGTTCATTCTAACTTCCTCGAAGCGTCGCGCTTCGATTCGGACTTGTATGTGCATGTTAGTTGGTACAAGAACAAGTACTGACCGACTAGATGGTGATCTAGTCGGTCGGCAACTGTTCTTGGTCCGACTAGTTTGATTCCTTAATTTCTTGGACTTTACTGTTTACAGTTAGTCGGTCTACGTTGACTCACCGACCGACTAGTTTGTGAACTAGTCGGTCAGTGATGCTTCTTTGACCGACTAGTTGTGACTTACTGTTCATGCTAAAATTCTCCTAAGCTACTGTTTATCGTTAGTCGGTCTAAGAACGTTTGGTGACCGACTAGTTGACAATTTAGTCGGTCAACTTTTGTTCTTGGACCGACTAAGTCACTTTGTACCCAGTCTAATTCTTTTTTCTCTTAGTCGGTCTACGTTCACTGACTGACCAACTAGTTGTGAAACTAGTCGGTCAGAAAGTCTTCTTGGACCGACTAGATTTCTAGGTCTGAATTTCTATCTCTTCTCAGATCCTCACTTAGTCGGTCCTCGTTGTTTGACTGACCGACTAGTTGATGAACTAGTCGGTCAGTGATTGTTCTTTGACCGACTAATTCTCACAGATTTCTATCCGTTGGAGAATGACCTAACTTGTTTTTATGGGATCCTATAAATACGAGCCTAGGTCATTTCTATCTAGGTTAGAGCTGCCATTAAGAGATTCATTGAGTTCTAAAGAGATAGCCATTCTCACTCAAATCAAAAGCTCTCTTCCTCACAAGAAACCCATTCTCTCTCATTTCTAGATCTAGAATCCATCTAGAGAGAATGTTGTTCTTGGTGAGCTCTTCAAGCTATTGCTTGATCCAAGTCTCCAAATCATCCCTAGGCACCGATTGCTGGTCATTTCCTTGGTGCTAGGTCTTGGTGACTTCATCTTCCTCAAATCCTTCATTTCACCATTTGGGTAAGAAAAACTCAAGGTATAGGATTTTGTGTTAAGATTGTTTATTTCATATTAAACTCTTTAATATTGCTTTGTGATTCTCTCGGTTGTGAGAGAAGGTTGTGATCCCGGGTTGTGGGATTCACGTTTGCTATTGCATGTATGATTTGATCTTGTGAAGGTTTTTCACAAGATATTCATAGTGGAAATCTTAGGTTAGGGTTTCTAACCTAAGTATCCGGAGGGGATCCGGGTGGTTGGGACGTAGGATCACTGGGAACAAGTCGGGGAGACTTGGGTGGATCCGAACCCATTAACATCATTTGTTTGCATTGTTAATTTTGTGTTGTCATTCAATTTAAGCTTCCGCAAATTGATTTGGTAGTTGTTTGCAATTTAATTTGGAATTATACTCCTTATTATTTTAAAGTACTATTCACCCCCCTCTAGTACTTGTGCAGTAGCTAGTAGGGCATTACAAATAGATGCCAAGTATGAGGTGGAACCTCCCCGGTGCAGCAAATGTATCTGTTTTGGTCACTTGACACCACAATGGCCTTTTGCTCAAGACAAGGGGAAGGGAATTGATCTCAATTCCAAGCATGTGCACTTCGTGGATCCGTGCCAATCCTCCAATACTCCTTCGCCAGATGCAACTGAAGTGCCTGATGCTTGTCCGAAATCAGCTTTGTCTCAAGTAGATGATGTTGTGGTTGGTCAACTTGAGGGCACAGAAAATCAAGTAATGTCCCAAGGAAGAGAGGAGGGGTCAGTACAAGCAACGGTAGTTCAGGTAGCGGCTACAGGTGATGACACAGGGGGCAATGATAGCAGTCCTGGCAATGAGCAAGGCCGCATCTCTGTTGTTGATGCAGAGCAAGTTCCTACCTCTTGCTCTCCTGAAGACTGTGAACCGGAGGGGAGTGAGGGGCCTGCATTGATTGTAGAGAAGATCAAGGATGCTGCTTATATACAGTTTCGTTCTCAATTCAAGAGGTTTGTAAAGCTGGTGCAGCTAGTTCAACTCCTGAGGCCTCGTAGTACCAAATACCCTGGCCAGTCAGTTCGTGTATCCCCCTCTCGGCTACATGCCACGGAGTCTGGTGTCCAAAACTCAAATAAGAAATTGCCATCGCTTGGTGCGGAATTATTAAATCCTCATCCAATGCTCCCAGGAAAAGACACTGACGTTTTTATTCATCAAGACACCCTCCCAGAGGCCCCTCTCTATGATAACCCTGAATGGGCATTGGAACTTGCTGATATTGTCGATACTTCCAAGGGGAAGAGGCAGGCTTTAACTGCTATCCGGCGTAGCAGCAGACTGAAGTAGGGGTCTGCCATTATACTCTTATTTATCTTGTCAATGAGTATCTTTATCTGGAACACAAGGGGCCTTAATAACTCTGTGAGGTGTAGGGATCTCAAGGATATGATTAAGAAGCTCAAGCCCTCTATCATTGGTTTATTGGAGACTAAACTGAATCCGACGACAGTGAAGACTAGATCTTGCATTCCAAAGGGTTGGAGCATTTTTGATAACTTTCATACGAATTCTGGAGGGCGTATTTTGGCAGGTTTTGATCCTATTGTGTGGCAGGCTAGCATCATCTCTTGTTCTAATCAACACATTACACTAAGATGTCTCAATACCGGGGGGTTGGAATTCGCCCTAACTGCTATGTATGGAAGCAACTCCATGTCTGAAAGGAAGCTTTTATGGGAGCGCCTAAAGTCCGATGCGGCAACTATTAATTCTAAAGCTTGGTTAGTGGGAGGGGACTTTAATTGTGTATTACATGCTACAGACAAGGTTGGTGGCTGTAGGGTGGGAGCTAATACTATCTCTGACTTCAACAACTCAGTTGCCGATTGTAGATTGGGTGACCTCAAAAGTACTGGGAATCGCCTCAGTTGGTGCAATAACCGTATGGGTCCGGTCCGGATTGCGGCGCAATTGGATCGGGTTCTTTGCAATGGTGTATGGCTTGATAAGCTACCTGACTCTTACTTGGATTATTTGGACCCTAAATCCAGTGACCACTCCTCGATGTCTATCAATCTCCATACCAAGGTATTTGCTGACCCGAAACCCTTCAAATTTTTTAATCACTGGATACACTTGCCAGGTTTCTATGATATTCTGGATGCATATTGGTCTACAAATTATGTCGGATCGCTTATGTTCTGTCTGGTTCTGAAATTGAGGCATTTAAAATATGAGCTTAGAAGCTGGGCCAGAGATCGTCGTTCTGGGGATTTAATTCATATTTGCAGGGAAAATCTTGAAGCTGTTAGAAGGCAAAGGGACCTTCATTTTAACCGAGGCCTACAGGAGGAAGAACATAAACTCTCAGCTGAGCTCGCAAATTTACTTGCAATGGATGAAGAAATGCTTCATCAGAAGAGCAGGCAGGATTGGTTGGACCTGGGGGATAGAAATTCAAGTTTCTTCTATAATGCTATGAGGACTAGACAAAGTATCAATAATCTAAGTCACCTGGTGGATGTGAATGGAGTTCAGAGCAAATCTTACGATGATATTAAGGCAGAGGCTGTCCATTACTATGAGAACCTATATTATCAGACCCATTATTGGAATGTATTTCCAAATCTTGCCCCTAAGAAGAAAGTTAAGGTGGAAACGGCTAGGTGGATGGAAAGAATGGTCACTCCTGAAGAAATTAAAGAGGTGACTTTTCAGATTGGGGCTAATAAAGCCCCAGGTCCTGATGGGTACAATGGATTCTTTTTCCAACACAACTGGTGTCTTATTGGGCATGATGTCGTTGCAGCTGTCCAATCTTTCTTCAAATCATCTAAATTGCTTAAGCAGGTGAACCATACTTTCCTTACTTTGGTTCCAAAAAATACTAATGCCACATCGCTTGGAGATTACAGGCCAATTGCTTGCTGCAATATCATTTATAAAATCATTAGCAAAGTGATTTGCAACAGACTGAAGAGAATTATTACCGAGTTGGTTTCCCCAAACCAATCGGCGTTTATCCATGGGAGATTGCTCTCTGATTGTACTTTACTTGCCCATGAGCAGATCAGGGATTTTAGCATCCCCATGGGATCCAGGGCATGTCTAAAATTGGATCTCAGGAAGGCCTATGACAGTGTTAACAGAGAGTTTGTGTATTATATTTTACATCAGATGGGTTTCGGGAATAAGTTCATCGGCTGGATTAAGGAATGCATTTCGACTGCATCTTTCTCAGTTATGGTAAATGGTTCCCCTGTGGGCTTTTTTGGGGGAAATAGAGGGATAAGACAAGGAGATCCTATATCCCCATTTCTATTTGTTATTATCATGGAAGCATTCTCTCTCCTGCTTGCCAAAGCTATTGCTAAGGGAACCGTCCACCCTATGAAACGAACTGGAACTATATCTCATTTGTTATTTGCTGATGATCTTTTGGTGTTCTGTCGTGCAACTGGAAACTCACTAAGGGGCCTTAAAAACCTGCTTGAGGATTTCAAGAACTTCACAGGTCTGGAGATCAACTGGGAGAAGAGCCTATCCATGTTCAGCAAAGGTGTGAAGAATCCTGGTGAACTTGCTGATTATTTGGGTGCTAAGCGGGCAAATACTATTACTACTTACCTGGGGCTTCCTCTCTCATCCAAATACCCAAAAGCACATATGTACAGCCGCTTGATTGATAAGTGTAGGAAGCGGCTGAGTGGGTGGTCCTCCTCCCTTTTATCAATTGCTGGCTGCATCGAGCTGGTAAGAAGTGTGATTTATGGAATGATTGCTTTCTGGATCCAAGTATATAAAGTACCTGCATCAGTTCTGCAAACCCTGACTTCCATGTGTAGAAAATTTATTTGGGGCGCTACTAAATCTTGGGCCTGGAGAGACTCTTGCAGACCAAAGAAGGAAGGGGGGGTTGGGCTAAGATTACTTCCTGATTTGAATCTAGCTTCTGGGATTAAATTAACATGGAGATTCCTTCAGGTCAAAGGACTATGGGCTGAGTACATGCGTAAAAAATATAAGGACTCTACCAAGTTTTTTGTTGCAAAAGGCGATGCCTCTCAATCAGGTACGTGGAAGTTCCTTCTTCACTGCAGAAATCTCTCTCAGCGTATTATTTTCAGGAAGGTACTAGATGGGAAGGACACGCTCTTCTGGCATGATAATTGGCTCCCAAATGGTCCCTTGAAAAATCTTTTCACTATTCCAGAAGGAGCTAGTATGAAACTTGTTAGCGACTATTGGGATGGTACTTCTTGGATGGATAATGCTGAAATTTCTAACTTGAAGCCTCTTCTTCAGCAAATCACTTTGTCGCCTGGTGCTGATACTTGGGAATGGAAGCGGAATTCAACCTCCAAATTCAAAGACGCTTGGGATGAAGTGCGTGAAAAAGGTACCCCGTACCCATTCTCTAAACTGATTTGGTTTAGTAATTCCATCCCAAAGATGTCAATTACCTTGCTCCGTGCGTTTAAAGATAAACTTCTTACTAAAGTGCGCATGGAAAAATGGTGTGAACTAAACTCTAATGCTTGTGAGTTGTGCTCTGATGGTACTCTGGAAACTATTTCTCATCTATTTTTTGATTGTCCTTATTCCAACTATATAATGCGTCGAGCTCTTCTTAAGTTGGGAGCTACAGGACCTTCATCCCTCCTCCTGCAAACTGTTGGGTCCTATTATTTGGGAAAGTATTTGAAGAAGGGGCTCCTTGGTCTGCTTGCTCGGGTAGTGCTTGCTGCTGTGGTATATCACCTGTGGAGGGAGCGCAACATGAGAGTTTTTGAAAAAGTTAGTAAGCCGAAGACCAAACTTTTTGATGACATCTCGACGGACGTTCGCTTGGCCTTTCGTCATATTGAAGAGGTGGAGGATGATGCTTCTACAGCTGCACTTAACTAGGACATTCGCCCTTTTGACACGGGATGATTATGTGTGTGAGTAAGGCTATAGACATATGGATGGACTTCGGCTTACCTGTCCTGTGCGGCACAGTTCAGCTTTGAGCTGTTAGAAACTGCTTGTGATACTGGAAGCATCCTGCTACG
The DNA here is from genome assembly GCA_030789695.1 of Scilla litardierei. Lineage (NCBI taxonomy): Eukaryota > Viridiplantae > Streptophyta > Magnoliopsida > Asparagales > Asparagaceae > Scilla > Scilla litardierei. The sequence goes on along the minus strand of CM061142.1, from coordinate 58,126,944 downwards.
TTTTTTTGTGCTGGGCGGGATTTGTTTTAACTGGGCGGAAAATATGCGGCTTGCTTGCCTGTGCGGCTGCTTTTCACTCTGTTTCCCTGTAGCACAGTTTGTGTTTAGGCCATTTCGGTTGTCCTATTTTCTCTCTTTGGGTTCAGTTGAGAGGTGCTGGATTGATGTGTATGTAATGTAATATATTGACTATGTGGTCTGATCATGTTACTAGGCAATATGATCTAGAGTGACGACGCTTGTGTCCTCTCCCCTAGTCGTTGCGCCTTGTATTCGGTGATCAACCACCATGTATCTTTGTTTTTCCTTTAATATACATACTAACTTACCTTGCAAAAAAAATATGTATATGTATGTATGTATGTATGTATACACACACACACACATATGGGATTAATGTAGAGCAGATGGCACCTGATCTAAAGGATCAGGTGCAAGACACAAAGGGGTGGGCCCCAACGAGTACAAGCCCATGTGGCGGCTTGTACTCTCCATCTTTTTTGTGTCTTGCCACCTGATCCATTGGATCAGGTGGCAGCTTTTCTACATTAAATCCTATATATATACTAGAAAAAAGCCCGTGCACACGTGCACGACAAACATCAAGACGGAGGACCCAAGAACCGATCTGATCGGAAGCCAAGGGGAGAAAGCGGAAAAGGGAGGGGGGTGTGTGGGGATTGTGGGGGGTTCAAAAGTGCAAAACAGCAAAAGCGAGGGTTATTTTTAAAAGAGGTGGAAAGGGGCAGTATGCCGCGCAATTAGGGATTTGTAGGGGGTTCTTTCTGCAAAAAAACAAAAAAAAACCCCAACGACGGGATGTTTGTCCCAGTCATATCCCCCCTCCACGTAGGACATCTGCATGTTTTATTATATAGATATACATACATACATACATACATATATATGTACATATATATATGTACATACATATACGTACATATATGTACATATATGTACATATATGTACATATATATGTATGTATATGTATATATATGTACATATATGTACATATATGTACATATATGTACGTATATGTATGTACATATATATATGTACATATGTATGTATGTATGTATGTATGTATGGTAAAGTGTTATTAAGGTGACTTCTTAGATTAAATCTAAGGAGTCGCCCCCCATTTTCCTCCATATCCCATATTTTTTGGATTTTATTTTTTATGGGGTTGTTGTTCACATCATGGATGATCAACATACCAAAAATCAAGTCATTTCAATACTTTTAGAGCCCCTATCTACCCCTTGCAATTTCAACGGTCTGAAAACGTGCTGAAAACCCATGAAGTTGTAAGGGGTAAATGGGAAATATAAAAGTATTGGAATGACTTGAGTTTTGGCATGTTGATCATCCATGAAGTGAACAACAATCCCAAGAAAAAAATTGAAAAAATGTGGGATATGGGGGGAAATGGGGACAACTCCTTAGATTTCATCTAAGGAGTCACCCTAGGAACACTTTACCCATATATATATGTGTGTGTGTGTGTGTCTACACACACACACACATACATACATATATACATATATAGATATATACACATATATACATATACATATATATGTATATGTATATGTATATGTATGTATGTATATGTATATATGTATATATGTATATATGTATATGTATGTATGTATGTATATGTATATATGTATATATGTATATATATATGTATGTATGTATGTATGTATGTATGTATGTATGTATGTATGTATGTATGTATGTATGTATGTATGTATATATGGAGCTGTTCGGCTGCGAACCGTTCACAAAAATCACCTCTGTACGAACTGAGTCCGTATCCGTCGGATGCCATCCAACGACCAATCACGTTTCAACATTGGGAGAAATTAATTTCGCCCGGAGAAATTACGCGATTGCCACTCCCCCTCAATCACGCTGGGATTGATTGATTCATTCTGAAAATTTACGCGATTGCCATCCCGCTCAATCGACCTGAAGGCTGCTACTCTCGCTCTCCCCTCTTGTCTCCCCCAGTCCCTAGCTCAACATCTCCTCTCCTCCAAGCTCGAGACGGTGCGATCTCCTCTCCCCCAAGCCCAAGATCGTCATCTCCTCTCCCCCAAGCCCTATACTGGGCGATCTCCTCTCCCCCAAGCCCTAGACGGTGCGTTCTCCTCTCGATTCTCAGTCGGTGATCGCAGGCCCAGTTGGAGCCCGCTTTGTCTGCCCAGCCCTCTTCGTTTGCCCCTTCCAGCGAACCACACCGATGGCTCCCGCGTTCGCCCCTTCTAACGAACCTCGTCGACGCCCAAGTTATTAGTGCATCAGTCGAAATTTTGGGTTAAGTTTTCTCACATTGTTTTTTATAATCACATTGTTCTGACGATGAATCGTAAATGTTAGCTTAATTTGCTCTTAAAGAAATTATAACGAACTAAAAAATCAAGTGCATTATGCAAGCCCAACTGCAAATTTTCAATTGTGTTCTTTCCTTCATTGATCCCCTCAACCACATCTGCAAACATAAACTGATTTCAGTCTAAACGGAACAAAAATCAAAGAATAAAAAGAGATTTCAGTATAAATGAAACAAAAAACAAAGAATAAAAAGAATGTTGCTCGTCAACTATGAATTTGAACCTGAAATCTCGTCCACAACCTGAACTTGAAATGGGAAAATGAATTTCATAAGTGGTTGGTTGCTATGTTCATGCGTATTTTAATTTTTAGAGTTTGATAACTTCTAAGGTTTTTATTATGCAGGCAATATGGTTTAGTCTTCTAGCCGAGGAAGCACGTCGAAGAACCGTTCAGGCAGTCAAAGGCAAGGCCGTGAAGGACCAAAGTGTTATTGCTCCTTGGTTTTATATGAGAGGATATCAAACTCAGAAAACAATCCTGGACATCCATACTTCAATTGCCCAAACTTCCCAGTAGGGTGTGATTTCTTCTTGTGGGGAAGAAAGGTTGCACGAAATGTGGAAATGGAATTTGTAGCTGATAGCCGTGACCAATATCATGGGAGCAGTCGAGACCAATATCATAGGAGGACAGCTCGTTGGGGAGAAGGTGAATTAGAAATGGGTGAAGCGAAGGGTAAATAAGATGTAAAAAATGAATTCTGGTCCGGTGTTGCAATTGGAATAATTATAGGTTTTTTCTCATGTGCATTTGTAGTGATGTGTATTAGGAACAAGTAAAGATATGGAGTTATGTATCGGTATTTTATGTATGCGTAGCTGTTTAATGTATTAATAGCAAATAGTATGCTTGATGCTTATGTATAAAAAACGATGTTGTATATTTATATGCTAGTATTAAAATCAAATAGTATGTGTTAATATTTGCTGTAACATCTCATATTGCACAATGAACATTCAAGGTTATATGTTTAATTGCACAATAGTATGTGTTACATTCAACATAATTATAATCCTGCAATAACAACTTATGATCTTTACTCTTCCATACTGATGACGATCCCTTAACAACCAACATGAGCACTAAGGAGAAAAGAGTACTATGTCTTGCTGCAGCGATGATCATTTCAAACTGTACCATTATTCTTGCATTCAGGATTTACATTACTCCTTTCTCTAATATAAGTTGCTACATCACCGCCTTTAAATTGCATGAAATCTCTTATTATAAGCCATATTAACAATTGTGACATGAATGAATAACAAAGATGGAAAATTTCAACAATTAACAATGAGTAAAAAGAGTTGGAGTGGTATTGATATCCACATTATTGCTTCTACCTGTTGCTAGATGTAATTGTTCCTATATATCCAAAATCCCATTCTTTGGAACCATATTGCCTAAATGAATTTAGGAGAGAGTATTTTTCAATCTGAATATGCTAAGATCATAGGAAGTGTGATGTTCCTTATAAACTGTACTCGACTTAATATATCCTATGCTGTTAGGAGGCTAAGTCAGTATACTCATAACCCTAGTGATGAACACGACAACTATTCATCGTTTATTAAAGTACCTGAAAGGAACTGTTGATTGGTGTTAGCATTCCATCAAATTTCCTGTGATTCTCAGGCAGCCATTGGTGTTGCTAAAAATAGTGTCTACATCAGAAAGAAAAGACACATTCGGATCAGGCACAGTGTCATTAATCAACTCCTGAAAATGGAGTAATTTCTTTGAAATATGTAAGGTCTGAAAGAAATCTTGCAGATCCACTAACCAAAGGATTGCCAAGGAAAGTGGTTCTTGATTCGTTGAGGGGGATGGGGCTAAAGCCCATGAGTTACGATTATATGGTTGATACCCAGTGTGGTCTAACGAAGCCATATGATCCCTAACAAACACTACATTTTCATCCCTATGACGTGTGGTAGTGTTCTCTGAATCCATAGCCAAGTATTGGTGGTGTTATTGAGAAGCACTTGATGGATTCACTTTGAGACAAGTTCATAACCAGTTTTGGTGGTGCTATTGAGAAGCACTTGATGGACTTAAGCAGAGGTTGAGCTGTATGCTCTTAATGGTTTCATAACCAGTTTTGGTGGTGCTATGGAGAAGCACTTGATGAACCACCTATGTGGGTGTGAGGGTTTGGCCGCCCTCTATGAAAGACAAGGGCAGTCTTTCTAGAGCACTCACGAGACCCAAGGTGTGCGCATGGCCTATAGCGCTTGTTATGTATCGCGGAGATTGCACAAACTCAAGGGAATAATATGTGTTGTGGGGGTTCTCAACCGAACTCTAATGAGTTCAAGAGCAATTCACTCATTAGAAAGTAAGTTGTTGCCTCACTTCACTACGTATAAATTCAATCGAAAGACATTGATACTTAAGTATTCATCCCTCTTTACCCAGGATCTTTCTCTTCTCTTTCTTGAGCCATTAAGTGGGGGATTGTTGGAATTAATGGCTCTTTTTGCCATTTGTTCACTCCCACTCTCTCTCTTTTAGTCCCACATTGGATAGGCAAACACACTTGTGTGGGTATATAATAAGCTTCTCTCATATGGGCTATTGGACTTGTTAATGGGCTAGAAATTGGGGGTAGCTCGCGTGCATATGAGCCCAAGCAAGGGGCCGAGCCCAATCCGGGTTGAGCCGAATGGAAAATCTGGGCGTCGGATCTGGAAACCCTTAGCGTGTGTGCGCTGGCATCATGCCTGCGCAGGGGGGTTCACGGGTGCGTGCGTGGAGTGCCCGAGTTTTGACTCGTGTTTTTAGCCCATTTTATTTTTAGAATTCAATAAGCCCATTACGTTTTTAATTTTCCCAACAGCCATTTTTTCATTAAATTGTGGTTTAATGTCTCAACAGCTATTTTTCTTTTAATGGCTGTTAATGGCTGCGTTGTTAATGGTATTCATGGCAGAATTCCAACAACCATTCTTTTCCTCCTTATAAACTCTTTTGTGTAGATTTTTTCTCATGACTTTGGAAAAATCAAACAATAGAAAAATCGTCATTTCCTCCTTCTTCCTCCTGGGTATCGATCTCTGTGCAAACTCCACGCTGCTGGCCGCGAGTGGACGCGTTCAGCCGCGACTGGGTTAACCTTGGGGAGCAACCGGCATCATCCGATTATCACCACAGTCGGGCCGTAGTTGTTTTCAAGGCAGTGGCATGTCCACGGCGCAGTTCTTCTTCTCTGGCTAAGTTTTCCCCTTTTCTTCCTCTATTTGCTCCTCGGTTTACTCTCTAATCTTTTATCTCCCTGTTTGTTCCGGCAGTGTCATAGTTCTTACCTTTCAAGACTAACAATTTGAAAACAACTATTTGGGTCCTGTGGGAACCATAGCCATGGTGATTCCGATTGACTCCGAGCTATGCTAGAGGCTGCTGATTCATGGACGGAACAACAGAATCTTTTTCGACGCTGTCTCCATGGGGCTTGCGACTTTGATTAGATATAGATTTGGGCGGACTTTGATGCATACCCCCCTCGTCTCGATATCGTTCATCATTACCTGTAAGATTTTCTTTCTGGTTTTTTTATTTAAAAAAACTAATTTTTCCTTGCTAATTGTTCATTAATATTGATTTCTTTAATATTTTGAGCTGGTAGCTTGTTGAGGAAATTTTTAGCGAATTTGTTGGAAATGATGAACAATCCAAAATTTTTAAATTTTAAAAATGATTACCAGATTATGAATTTGTTGGAGAAGCTATTTCTTTTTAGTTTATTCAGACAGGTTTAGAGGAATGTTTCTTTTTGCCTCGGAAAAGGTTGAAATTAATTAATCAACAGTATAATACGCATGTTCTTTAAAGAAAAATGTTGATATCTTTTTAGCTTTGATTTTTATCCGACATCAATCTTATTGGGTTTGATTTGGAGGCAAAGCTTTCTTCTGCGGTTGAGATGGAGGCTGGTCGCGATCGATCGAACAACAACATAAACTAGGGTTAGTGTCCTGAGAAGAAAAAGGAAGAAATGGAATCCAAATCCTTAATTGAGCAAAGATTCATTATCTCAAATCTCCTTTTTTCAAGATTCGAAAGCGTCACAAAGAAGAAATAGCTACTCTTTCTGATTCTCTTTCATCTGCTTCTTTGGCTGTTATTTGTTGTTACTCTGATTTTTCTGGATGTTACCTTACCGTGTTGAATTATGATTCGGATGTGTTCTGGAATTTTATATAAGATGTCAAAATGGAAGTTTTGTGCTGGAGATTGGGGATCTGTTTTACTCTTTGATAGTTTGTTCGATTTTCTATGCATTTTAACAGATATGTTGAGCTTAGTATAGTGAGTGAATGCTCCGACTTGTTATGTACTTTTTAGAAAGATAATAACTGGAAAAGTGAGGGAAATAAAGTTTCCTACCGTTTATTGAAGCTATTCTGGAATTGTCCGTGGGAGAATTTTATGCAATTTAAAATGGTATCCGCAATTTCTGACGGGTTGCTACTTAACAATTGTATGCCTAGTTTTTGTAGTTGAATTTACATGCCTAGATTAATTTCAAGCTTGAATGTTGTACAAGATCAGTAGAAATTCTTGACTTGAATTCGTAAAACGATTCATCTTGAGGTACATAATTAGTGCTTCCCTTATTAGCTATATGATTCATGAAGCACTAGTGATTAGTGATAAACGTGGCTGTAATTTTGGAAAAAAATTCAATCTTTATCGTGATTCATAATGTTTTAGTCATGTAATTAGATGTCATTAAGTACAGATCAAATCTTCAGTGAAGAAGGATTACAAATGGCCTTATTTCCTTAGTAATAGCAAGGAGATTCTTTAGATTTCATGGAATTTTTAGAAGAAAAAAAATGAAGGAAAGATTGAACCTTTGATGAGAGATTGGGCTACTGTCATGTGATTCTTTCTTAATGCATAACAATCTCTCGTGAATTAGCAAGTTGGATGGTCGTGGTTAATGGAAAACTTAATCTTGACATTGTAGGAGAAAGGTTTTGTGTAGTTACTAATAGTATCATTGCATGGAAAGGGCTAAACTAATATTTATGTTGATTAACCAAATATTCCTATTGGGCATGTAATTTGCTACAAATAGGGGCGATTGAGGGTTATGAATAATATTAATTATGGAAGCTATTCTTTCATCTTGTCTTGTTCCTAACCTGTACCCCATAAGAAACTAGACAAGACAACTTATGAGATGTGGAAATGATATACTCCCTATCTAAATTTTCTTAGAGTGTGGGGGTGTTTGCCATAGGTAGGTCTACCTGATTTTAAGTAGTCTAACATTGGACCTAAGACCTATGACAGTGTTCATTGGTTATACTCATAATAGTGTTGCCTATAGATTCATGTCTTTGAAAAATCATTCTATTTCTGAGTCTAGGGATGCTATTAAAAACGAAATTGATTCTATTATTTCTAACCAAACTTGGGAATTGTCTGCTTTACCTAAAGGCAGTAGACCCATTAGTAGTAAATGGATCTTCAAGGGAAAGATGAGACCTGATGGTTCAATTGAAAAGTTCAAGGCTAGACTTGTGATTAGGTGGAGATACCAAGATTTTCTTGTCATCTCATTTTGAGACGAAAAGACCTAGGAGAAGCAGATGTTAGGAGTTAGAGTTATTCGAAACTCCAATGGCATCTCCTTGAGTTAATCTCATTGCATTGAAAAAGTGCTGTAGAAGTTCAGCTGTTTTGACGTTGTGCCTACCAGAACTCCTTATGACCCTAACATACATCTGAAAATGAATTTAGGAGAGAGTATTTTTCAATCTGAATATGCTAAGATCATAGGAAGTGTGATGTTCCTTATAAACTGTACTCGACTTAATATATCCTATGCTGTTAGGAGGCTAAGTCGGTATACTCATAACCCTAGTGATGAACATGACTACTATTCATCGTTTATTAAAGTACCTGAAAGGAACTGTTGATTGGTGTTAGCATTCCATCAAATTTCCTGTGATTCTCAGGCAGCCATTGGTGTTGCTAAAAATAGTGTCTACATCAGAAAGAAAAGACATATTCGGATCAGGCACAATGTCGTTAATCAACTCCTGAAAATGGAGTAATTTCTTTGAAATATGTAAGGTCTGAAAGAAATCTTGCAGATCCACTAACCAAAGGATTGCCAATGAAAGTGGTTCTTGATTCGTCGAGGGGGATGGGGCTAAAGCCCATGAGTTAAGGTTATATGGTTGATACCCAGTGTGGTCTAACGAAGCCATATGATCCCTAACAAACACTACATTTCCATCCCTATGACGTGTGGTAGTGTTCTCTGAATCCATAGCCAAGTATTGGTGGTGTTATTGAGAAGCACTTGATGGATTCACTTTGAGACAAGTTCATAACCAGTTTTGGTGGTGCTATTGAGAAGCACTTGATGGACTTAAGCAGAGGTTGAGCTGTATGCTCTTAATGGTTTCATAACCAGTTTTGGTGGTGCTATGGAGAAGCACTTGATGAACCACCTATGTGGGTGTGAGGGTTTGGCCGCCCTCTATGAAAGACAAGGGCAGTCTTTCTAGAGCACTCACGAGACCCAAGATGTGCGCATGGCCTATAGCGCTTGTTATGTATCGCGGAGTTTGCACAAACTCAAGGGAATAATATGTGTTGTGGGGGTTCTCAACCGAACTCTAATGAGTTCAAGAGCAATTCACTCATTAGAAAGTAAGTTGTTGCCTCACTTCACTACGTATCAATTCAATCGAAAGACATTGATACTTAAGTATTCATCCCTCTTTACCCAGAATCTTTCTCTTCTCTTTCTTGAGCCATTAAGTGGGGGATTGTTGGAATTAATGGCTCTTTTGGCCATTTGTTCACTCCCACTCTCTCTCTTTTAGTCCCACATTGGATAGACAAACACACTTGTGTGGGTATATAATAAGCTTCTCTCATATGGGCTATTGGACTTGTTAATGGGCTAGAAATTGGGGGTAGCTCGCGTGCACATGAGCCCAAGCAAGGGGCCGAGCCCAATCCGGGTTGAGCCGAATGGAAAATCTGGGCATCGGATCCGGAAACCCTTAGCATGTGTGCGCTGGTGTCATGCCTGTGCAGGGGGGGTTCACGGGTGCGCGCGTGGAGTGCCCGAGTTTTGACTCGTGTTTTTAGCCCATTTTATTTTTAGAATTCAATAAGCCCATTACGTTTTTAATTTTCCCAACAGCCATTTTTTCATTAAATTGTGGTTTAATGTCTCAACAGCTATTTTTCTTTTAATGGCTGTTAATGGCTGCGTTGTTAATGGTATTCATGGCAGAATTCCAACAGCCATTCTTTTCCTCCTTATAAACTCTTTTGTGTAGAGTTTTTCTCATGACTTCGGAAAAATCAAACAACAGAAAAATCGTCATTTCCTCCTTCTTCCTCCTGGGTATCGATCTCTGTGCAAACTCCACGCTGCTGGCCGCGAGTGGACGCGTTCAGCCGCGACTGGGTTAACCTTGGGGAGCAACCGGCATCATCCGATTACCACCACGGTCGGGCCGTAGTTGTTTTCAAGGCAGTGGCATGTCCATGGCGCAGTTCTTCTTCTCTGGCTAAGTTTTCCCCTTTTCTTCCTCTATTTGCTCCTCGGTTTACTCTCTAATCTTTTATCTCCCTGTTTGTTCCGGCAGTGTCATAGTTCTTACCTTTCAGGACTAACAACATATAAAGACAACCCCATAGTAAATCATTGGTTTCTCCAAAAATATATAACAAAACAAGAAAGAAAAAGAAGAACTGCTTTTATCTCAAAATACACATGATGTTTATTTTTTCTGCAATGAAACTAGGAACTAATCAAACATCTTCTCATGAACATCTCCAAATTTGTGAATCTGGATGTTCTGGATGTTTTGCCAGCGCCGGTTGCTGCCAGCGCCGGTTGCTCTGGATGTTCTGGATATTCATGCTTCAATCTGGATGTTCTGGATCTTCATGCTTCAATCTGCCAGCGCCGGTTGCTGCTTGTTGAGACCCTCCATGATGCATGAGAAAGCTCCATAAGTGATGAAGCTCTAAGTAGCGCATGCGGTGCAACTGAGAGACGGATGAAAAAGCAATGTCTCAGGACATGCAAAAATCTGTTGCTATCAGATCTCAGGGAGAAAGACTACAAAAATCTTTAGTTAACTATTACATTTCAGGCTACATATGAAGACACCAACTTATGCCATTCCCACCTTTCCCTTCTTGATCCTCCGCCACTTCTGCCTACCTATTATATTTGAAAACCATATACAGAGATAATGGATACAACCATATTCTTCCTATTATATTTCAAAACCACCATAAGCATCATGTCACCAATACATTCTGCCATCTTAGTAAGATTGTTTTCATTCCAGGTAATCATTTGACACATACACCACCCTTTGCATTAATCTACATATTAAATTCGGACATAGACGCAGACAACCATTATCATGTAGATATTTTTTGGGTTAACGTCTGATGGGGGCCACACCTGACCACATGCAAAAAACATGTGCACATGACTAGTAAACAAATAATCAGGGACAAGTTATCAATTTTATTTTGTTTCAGCAAACAAATGACCACTTTACAATATACAGTGAGCCTTCTCACTACAAACCATTTAGATCCATCCACCAACCCCATGCATGACATTCCAACTATAAATCTTCATGAATCAAGAAAAGAACCCATCACCCCATTGAACAAAAATCTTATACTGATTAAGGACCATGAATGTTGAATGTATAATTGCCATATTTCCTACAATAGCTAGGCAAGGACCAAAATTAAAATACGATAAAGAAGGTTTAAAACAAAACTCCCCATAATTATTTACCTTCACTGCAACTTCATCCTCATATCTACGCATCATCCTTGTCCCCCTCCTACAATTAGAACCAACAGTGCTTATGAGTGGGGGGGGGGGGGGGGGGGGGGGGGGGGGGGGGGGGGGGGGGGGGGGGGGGGGGTTCACCAAAAATAAATGAATAAATAAAATGCCAATAAAGAGGAGTTGCACAATAGTATTTCCATGCATATCTGGAAACTAATACCATGATTTTTTCTTAGATGATACATTATAGCATCTCTGCGTGCCAATTCGCTTCCAGGTGGGATTACATACAGTGAGCAATTCTAAAGCAATGATTTGAGCAATTTTCACAACCAGTTAGCAGTAGTAGATGATCGCGTTCGGATATACACCCGAAAAATGACTTGTAGTCTTACCGCAAGCGCACGGTGTAGCGACGAGCGGGTATCGAACACAGGGAGGACAAATGACAGTATCTCACTTTGATTACCTAGCTATCAAGAAAATAAGAATAGTTTTGATGTAATAGTCACAATCGTTCAATAGCAAGAAATATCAATATAATAAAAAGGCGTCTAGGGATAGGAAATCCCCACTACGGACCGTCTCTCATCCTTGTGAATCAAAAATTTCATTGTCGCTAAGCTTGAATATAGGTGACCTAGTCGCAACTTAATGTAGAACCAATCTCACGCTCTCGCGCTATTGCCGGTCTATAGCAAACCAAGATTAGGGCCCACTCTCGTGCAAACCCTAGCCTAAGCCACTAGCGTGAAGATCGACATCATCGTCCAATCGCATCTCGAGCCCACTCTCGTGCAAACTCGAGCTACGATCTAGGTTATGATAGTTCGTATTTGTCCAATCTCTTGCAAACGAATATTAATATAGATTTATAATCAAAAATCCTAGTTTTGGCCCAATCTCTTGCAAACCAAATATAGAGAAATTCAATTATCAATCTAAATCGAATATCTAGACCTTCCTATCAATTGAGATCCAATCTCTTGCAAATACCAATCGATATGAATTTCTAGCTACTTGGAATGAATCGATCATAACCTAACCATTATCAATTCTAGCAATAAATCTACAAATTCATCACAATTCAAAGATCGGGTTCATAGGGTTCATCCACATGCCCTAGAACGACGGAACTACTCGCTAATCATCATGAAAATCCCAGAAATAACAATAATAATCATGGCACAATTCTTTGCAAATAAGAAACAATTCATAAAAATGAGTTTTTTAACAAGAAAGAACAAACCAACGTTGTAGCCAATGATCTCCAGCTGAGATTTCTCCAAAGAATAGCCGTCTAAAACCTAAAAAAAGTCTTTAAAAAATAATTCAAGTATCTCCTAAAACTAGGGTAAAAACTAGGCTTAAATACAAACAAAAATCGTCCAAAAAATCGTGACAAAACTGCCCCTGCGCAGCCCAGAATTTGCATTCCTAGCAGCAGTCGGAGAGGGTCACTCGTCCGAGTGACCCTTGTCACTCGTCCGAGTGACAAACCCTGTAAAAAAACAGTAACTTCAGGGTTCTCAGTGATCTGTCCCTCGAGGTGACTCGGCCGAGTAGTCTTCTTCGTTCGGCCGAGTAGTCTTCTCGTTCGATCGAGTAGTCTTCTCGTTCGGTCGAGTGAGCTTTCTCAGATTTTCCGGTAACTTGGGCTCTTTTCTGTCTGATTTCTCTGAGTGACTCGGGCGAGTGAGCTTTTTCACTCGGCCGAGTAGACTTCCTTGCCCGGCCGAGGAAATGTCTGAAATTTGCAGTACGTATCCGTTTCACTCGGGTGAGGGTGATCCTTCACTCGGCTGAATGAGCAGTCTTGCTCGGCCGAGTGATGTGCTTCTGAGCTCATTTCTTCTTCTTTTCGCTCCCTCGTCGATCCTATGGAATTCCTTCTTCTTCCGCTCATCCTCAATCGCTGATAAGTTCTCCAACAAGCCGTGGGTGACATTCCAAAGTGCGTGAAAATCCTCTGATCTCAATTTCGCTCCAAATCGCTCCATATTTCCTGAAATATGACAAAAACAAGAAATAGTTAAAAGCATCGCAATATCATCGAATAATCGTGAAAAACGCAATATGGGCGATCAAAACGTCATGAAAACATGCAGAAAAAGGTATAAAATATGGAGTGATCAAAATCCCCCAAGTTTACCTCTTACTCGTCCTCGAGGAAGATGAGTAAAAGGCGAACCCGATGGATAAAAATAAGGAAAATGGAAAAAAGGAAATATAAAATAGATAAGAAAACGAAGAGGGAGGTGCTAGATCATTTCCTCAGGACGTGGACTTGCTTACTCATATAACATACAACAAATATAAAACACATGCCAAAGATTTTTATCTCGATATCATAGTATAATGATGCATGCATAATAGAAACCCAAGAATAGCAAAACAATATGAAATATGGAATCATTCTAGAATTAACATCGTCTGAAGCATCTAAAGCGGTATACATAATCATAGACCATACACTTTTCAATTGAATGCTTTCTATTTGGAGTATAAGAGATATCACACAATATGAAGCAATAAGAATAGAAAGGAGTGGTTTTCATGAGATGCACGCTAAGTTTCAATTCCAGGATTTCGTAAAACTTTTAGTAATATCACCGAGTATAGAAAATTACCTGGCTTAGGTTGTCATGCACAATCAAGTAGTCACACTCTCACACATCATTGGATCCTCTCTCCCAAGCTTATCTATAAGCGTGGTGGCATCAAATCTAGCAATAAGAACATTCCCCATTTTTGAAGCTCCAAAAAAATAAAAATAAAAATAAAAATAGAAGAGGTGAGAAAGAGAGAAAGAGTATGAGATGGGATCATGTATAAACTTCTTTTCTCTTTTCCTTTTTTTCTCTTTTTTTTCATATATACACAACTGTGATCTTAAATCAAAAGATAGAAAGATATACAAGAATTTTTTTGGTTTCTTTTTGATTTTGGGGGGTTGGAGCATGAATTTTTGTAGCGGGGGGAAATGCCAATATAAGAATCGCTAAAGGGAGATTCACCAATGATTTTAAGTATAGAAATGAAGCTCAAGATATGTGGAGAAAGAAATAAATGTAACGCTCGGTTCTCTCTATAGAATGTGCACGACAACTTTAAGCAGAGTAATGTAATCTACTCAGTTTAATCTCAGAAAGTAAACTAATCCAGTTATATCAACCTAGCATACATTCAATCAACTTGAAAGTGAAGCGTACAATTTTCATGCAATAAGAAGTGATATAAGACAAGAAAGCAGTACTCCAGATATAAGTAATCAATGCGTGAAGCTTGGTGTGTTTTCTATGAAGAGTATACAGTAAAAATTATCAGACTTAGCTAATAAAAGAATTTCATCCATATTCATTCATGAAGAGGCGGGTTACTATCTCAAATGCATAGCAAGACATAGCATATGATATCTGAATAAAAACTATGGCATGACAAGATAATATGCATATAGAGATAAGCTAATACCACGTCATCATCATCACAGAAGATTCATCTCTAGCAAAAAGGACAAAAGAAATATGCAGCACACACAAAAAGTAAGAAAAACGTGATGCATGAAAAAAAATGAAAAAAGTGGGTGAAAATAAGTGTAAAAACAAAGAAAAGTGGGAAAATGAAAACAAAAAGGCGACAAAAATAAAAAGTGCGTGAGAACTCACTCCCCCAAGCTAAAGTGCACAGTGTCCTCAATGTGCAAAGTGTGGCACACTGAGAGCCAAAAATGGGTGGGGTGGGTGAGGATGCGTGCATGATGGAAATGCAAATAACAGAAAATGATATGGGTATGCAGATGATGCATGCAGAGATCAAAATGGTACCATGTAAGTGTCCCCAAAAATACTCCCTCTCTCCCCAAAAGGATATAAACAGATATGAACAAAAAGTGATCAAAATGTGTGTGGAGGAGGGGGTGCAAAATATCAGCAGGCGCAAAACATCTAGCATAACAGCAACAACAATATGAAAGGCATCCAGAGTGTGCGTAGGTGGGTGGTGGGGCACTAGCACCGTCCTGTGGCGGAGGTGGTGGTCGTGGAGGCTGCTGGGTGGGGGTGGGTGGCTGAGGCAGACGCTCAAGAATCTGGTTCAGGCAAGCATGAATACCAGGAAGTAACGCGACACGGGTCTGGATAGCGCTAACAATAGTGGAGAGAGCCCGAAAATCTGTTCTAAGTCCACTCACCGTCCCCTCTAGATCACGGAGGTGCTGAACTAGGGTGTCGGGGGGGAGCAGAGGGTCGAACAGGACGAACTGGTGAAGAGCGGGGCTGTCTCGCACGGCTACCGTAAAGGATAGGTGGGACTGTGGGGTGGTGCAGAGGTGGTACTGTGCTCACGAAGTGACGCTCGGCCTCTGTGGGAGGTCGAGATGCAGGAAAGTTCGAAGAGGATGGAGCAGTAGCAGAAGCAGAAGTGGTGGCAGACGACGAGGCAGGCAGAGAGGTCAGTGACACAGACGTGGGGGACAGACGTCACAACACTCTCAGAGAATATAGCGGCAGTGGAGACCGAAGGGTCGACGACTGGGGAGGTCATGAAGTGCGAAGGAAATGACTCCCCAGGGGTCGAGAACAAGAATGAGGAAAGGGTCTCCACCGCGGAGGCAAAAGAAGGCTCGCCACACTCAACTATGGTGGGGGGACGCTCGGGGCTCGCCGCAGAAATGGGATCTATGGACATGGGCACAGTGGTGGTGGTGGTGGTGGTGGTGGACTCAGCTAAAGTGCTCCCGACACGGACAGAAGTGTGGATAGAGGTGTCGGGAGGTGCAGACGAAGTAGGTGCAGGCTGGGGTATCACTGGGTCAAGGGGTGGAAGGAGGGGCTCCTACTGAGCACCCTCAGGCTCAAGCACGTACACAGCAGGGATGAGGAGATCCATCGCTGGAATCCACTCTCCGCCGGTGGGTCCAATATGCGTCCGAGCATGGCTCAGCAGAATCATGTAATCGGCGCTGTGGGGACCGTGCAGCCACATCCAGTGGCACTGACCATGAGGATGAAGCATCCTCATCCGGGCCATAACATCTATGAAAAGTGAGGTGGGGCCCGGGGGTCTCAGCAAGCCAGTTGGGAGGTCAACTCCGCACAAAAGGGCCAAAAGGGTAATCAGACCGTCGCAACAGATGGGCATACGAGCGCCGATAGAAATAATGATGCGGTCGATGTACCAACTGACAATATCAATCTCGACGGCGGGGACCAAAACGTCTCCTCCTCGGTTGAAGGCCCGCGATCGTGTCATCGAATAGAGCATGTAGAGCTCTGGCATCGACATCATCCCCGGCTCATACCTCGTAAGAAAAGTGGTCGCCATAAGGTGCTGTGCAATGCGGAGGCACTGGTGGAGGATCACAGAGGCCTTGGCCAGACTGGGGTCAAAGGCGAGGGGAGAACCCGTGATACGTGTCTAAAAAGCGTGCGTGTCGAATGACGGGGTGGGATGTGCGTGGGACTGTAGGCACGGTCTGGGTCCGGGACAGGGGGCCACTGGAAGAATGCTCTAAGCATGTCGAGAGAGATCTCGCACTCTCGATCCATCAGATGAAAGGAGCATCCTCCAGGGGTCCGGTCAATAGAGCTAAAGACCTCTAGTGTCGGGTAGATGTAAGTGTCCGCAGACACCGACAAGAAACCACGCTACCCCCACGTTGTCATACAACTGGAGTAGCCCCTCTAGTACCCCTAGGCGCTCAAAGTCATCAAGGCGTGCAAACCTAGTGGGTATGATCGAGCGATGGGAGATATGCTCAAATTTGGCGCGGTGTGCGTCATTTCTGAACGTAATCCCCATCGCATCGATAGCGGGGGTGGGCTGTGCCTGTGGTGGAATGGGTGCGGCAGGAGGTGGCTGTGTAGGTGGAGGTGGGCTAGGTGGAGGGGAGTCTGCCCTAGCGGAAGAGGAGCCAAGATCGCCTGACCTCTTCTGTTTGGAAGCGGGCTCCCGAGCGCGTGGCCTAAGACGTGGGGGCATGTAGCCTGTGAGTCGTGCCCACCCAAATGAAATGCGAAGTGCTATAAAATGAAACGAGTATACCTGAGCATGACGTGAGAGCCAAAAGTGAAGTGTGCGAAGAATCGCCTCCTCCACAGAGCTCAGAAGCGTCCTGAATCTCCCCCAAGCTCTCCCAAGCTATCCTGAAAAACAAACAATCAAATCAGCGATGTATATCAATATATATAGGGGGAGATGGGGTATAATAGATATATATAAGAATTAATTTGAATTTTAGGCTTAAGGGGCGTACGGATTGGAGAAATGAGCGAGAAATAGGAGTTTGGGGCTAAATGGGGGAAGTGCTGCAAAGGGGTGGCGGCACCGACGGTGACTGGCGGCGGGGCGACGTCTGCGACCGGCGTGGTGGTTGGCGACGACAGTGGGGGATGGCTCGGGTGAGGAAAGAGAGGATTCGGGTGAAGCGAGGGGAATACGAGATGGCTCGGGCGCTGCAGAGAAAGAATTGGAAATTTTGGGGTTTTCGAAATTCGTGTAGCGCCCGCCGGTTATATATAGATGGGTCACTCGGCCAGTGACGCGTTCACTCGGCCGAATGGCTCGGTGTTAAATTTTTTTCGAATTTCTCCCTATAGTTATGACTCGGTCGAATAGCTTTTTTCATTCGGCCGAATGGACAAGTTCCACTCGGCCGAGTAGCAAGGCCGCTTAGCGATAATGAAGCGTGTAGGGTATCAAATTCACTCAGCTGAGTAACATAGTCATTCGGTCGAGTGGCAAAAAACACTGTAAATCACAGAAAATAACAGAGAGTGGGTCTGTAGGATCTTCCCTGATCGGTACTCTACTTGGCCGAGTAGAGTCTTCACTCGGCCGAATGAAGAGTTCGAGTGGCTTGCTGTTTTCTGACTCGGCTCTCTGTTTTCACTCTACTCTCTGTTTTTCTTCCTCCCGTCAGTTTCTTCCTTCTCCTGGGGCCTGAGCGCGTTCCTGGAGCGCTCTCCCTTACCATGGTCATCCTCCATATGAATGATTTCTTATTCTCCATCTCCTGTCATGAAAAATAGAGCCCGTTGACACGATTTTTATTGACTCTAGACTCTAAACACTAAGAAAAATCTAAAACAAAAATAGAGTTTAACTAAAAATACTATAAAAACCGTCGGGTTACCTCCCGACAAGCGCTCGTTTAAGGTCTTAAGCTCGACCCCTTAGGATATTCGTTTAGTGCGTGATATTTGGCGCATGTGAGATGCGCTCGTCAAACTTGCCGGGAAGCACACTTGGACTCAATTGTTGATGCTCGTGGGCTTTCCTCAGCTTCCCCTCATCATGGGTAATGTTGGGGGATAAGTCCCCCCAAGCTAGAGCTTATACCATTCTTTTTCTTCACCGGTGATGATACTTTCTTGTCCGGCGGAGCTTTCTTCAATTTGTTGGCCGTGGAGAGCTTGCATAGCTCCCTAATTCTCGCGACATCAGCGTCGTCTTCTTTGTCATCACCCAAAGAGTGGTCCGACGGGTCTTCCAACTTTTCTCCATTACCAGAAAATTGGCCTTCTTCAAGGCCATCATCGTGCAAGGCGCCAATGGAATGTGGTATAGCTTCATCAATCACCTCATCGAGGAGGTCCACATAATCCACTTCCTCTTGGTAGGGCATATGCGTCACTGCTTTTGGGATATGGAGCTCTACCTCGATGTTTTCGACATTTAAAGACAAGGTGCCCTCCCTCATGTCAACTATCACGATGGCGGTGGCTACGAAGGGGCGTCCAAGGATTAGCGAAGTATTGCCCTCCTCCTTGATGTCCATAATTACAAAATCGCACGGCAAGCAAATTCCTCCCGGCACTTGGAGCGGTATGTTCTCCGTAATTCCCACCGGCCTAGTAACCCGACCGTCTGCTAGTTGTATTCGCATATCTGTAGGCTTCAAGTCGGTCCCCGTATTCAATTTCTCAAACATATTTAGGGGCATTAGGCTCACACTTGCTCCCAAATCTACCAAAGCCTTTTGTAGCGGGACTCCTCCAAGTGTGCATGGAATACGGAAGCTTCCGGGATCTTTGAATTTCATGGGCTCCTTCTCCTTCCGGGTGAACCAAGTACCTCGCTCGGCGAGCATTATCTTTTCCTTTCTCTTCTTTCCCGAAATTAAGTCTTTCAAGAACTTGGCATATGACAGAATCTCTACAATAGCGTCCAAGAAAGGTATATTGAGTCTTACTCCCCGCAAGTACTCTAGGAATTTAGCTAGCCGCTTATCGCTCTTTGCTCTCTCCAACCTTTGTGAGAAGGGCACCGGTGGCATGTAGGTGCGCTCCTCACATGGCTTAACAATTTCAGAATTTTCGCCTTCTTGTGGCTCTTTTGGGCACTCCTCCTCAATTGCCGGCTCATTGTCATCCACAATTTCTTCCACGGGCTCCTTGTTTTGAACCATGGTGGGGGTAGTGTCCTTCCCGCCCCTAGTAGTAACCGCCACCACCGCATTGATGTGGCCGGTATTTCCCCGTGGGTTTGGCTCCGGTTGAGCCGGTAATTGTTGAATGTTTTTGTTAAGCAACGCAAGTTGCTCTGCTAGTTGTGCCACAATGGTATTAAGAGAGTCTTGTTGAGCCGTCAACCTAGCATTTATCTTCTTTTGCTCCACCATGAATTCCTCCACCCTATCTTCATGATCCGACCTCGGTGGTGCTTGTGTTGGATTTGGAGCTCTCCACACTTGATTATAACCCGGTGGCCTATACGGTCCCGCTTGTTGCCTAGGCGGGTAGCTTTGTGTGGTGGCCCTCTCGGTTGATATTGAGGTTGTGGATGTGGAGTCCGAGCTTGAGGTTGTTGCGGTGGTGGTGGGTTCAAAGCTCCGTCATTATTCGCATATGAGAAGCCCGGATGATTTCTCGCGGCCGAGTTGGCCCAATAACCGGTGTTCCCCGCAACTTATTGGACTTGTTCTATAGTGCCCTCGCCTTGCTCTCCTCTAACGAACATAGCTTGAGATTGGTCTTGCCAATCGCTCATATTGCCTCCCAGCGTAGATGTGGCGGGAGTTCCATGCGGCTCGGTGATCAACTTCTCCAATCCCTCCATGACCTTGTGGAGATAGTTAAACTTCGTAGAAAGCTTCACTACGGCCTTGGCTTCATATACACTTGTTGGCTTCAAGGTGGATGAAGAATATCCTCTCTCGTCTCCTCATTGTTGGTTGTTAGAGGCCATCTCCTCTAGTAGGGCCGTAGCTTCATCCGGTGTCTTAGATAGAATGGCTCCGTTGGCGGTTGCATCTATGATTTGCTTGGTGCCCGTTGGAGTCCATTATAAAAGCTATGTACTAGCTCCCATGCTTCAATGCTATGATAGGAGCATTGATGTTGGAGATCTTTAAAGTGCTCCCATGCCTCAAATAGAGTCTCTTGAGGTCCTTGCTTGAAGGACATGAGTGCGCTCCTTATCTTGACGGTCTTGGATGGTGGGTAGAATTTGTTCACAAAAGCACTCGCCAACTCATCCCATGTAGTAAAGATCCCCTCTGCTTGTGTCCTCAACCAATATAAAGCTTTGTCTCTGAGAGTGAATGGAAAGAGGCGCAGTCGGATTGCATCGACCGGTACACCGGGCATCTGAAAGGTGGCACACTTGGACAAGAACAATTGAAGATGGTAATGTGGATTCTTGTGGGCGTTCCCATGAAATGGGTCTTGTTGCATTAGAACCACTAGTCCCGCTTTGAGCTCGAAATTCTTGTCCGCCGCCAACTCCGGTATCGCAATGGATGAAGAAGTAGAAGTAGTCTTAGGCCGAAGCCTATCTCTGATAGATATTATTCTAGCCAATGCGTGCCACTAATTCCTCTGGTGTTTCACGTCGGTTCATACAATCCTCCTCTATAGCAAGTCTTCTCTCCGCTCTAAGCCTCCTTGCTGTACGCTTGATCTCCGGGTCAAATAATAGATCTTCTTGATGCTCCGTCGATCTCGTGTACATGCACAGAAATAGAGCTTCGATGGAATTGTTAGTACGATAGAGGAATAAAAAGATAAAAATAAATTAAAAAAATAAATATCTAAGTAAAAAATAAAATACCATCTCCTCCCCGGCAACGGCTCCAAAAACTTGATCGCGTCCGGATATACACCCGAAAAACGACTTGTAGTCTTACCGCAAGCGCACGGTGTAGCAACGAGCAGGTATCGAACACAGGGAGGACAAATGACAGTATCTCACTTTGATTACCTAGCTATCAAGAAAATAAGAATAGTTTTGATGTAATAGTCACAATCGTTCAATAGCAAGAAATATCAATATAATAAAAAGGCGTCTAGGGATAGGAAATCCCCACTACGGACCGTCTCTCATCCTTGTGAATCAAAAATTTCATTGTCGCTAAGCTTGAATATAGGTGACCTAGTCGCAACTTAATGTAGAACCAATCTCACGCTCTCGCGCTATTGCCGGTCTATAGCAAACCAAGATTAGGGCCCACTCTAGTGCAAACCCTAGCCTAAGCCACTAGTGTGAAGATCGACATCATCGTCCAATCGCATCTCGAGCCCACTCTCTTGCAAACTCGAGCTATGATCTAGGTTATGATAGTTCGTATTCGTCCAATCTCTTGCAAACGAATATTAATATAGATTTATAATTAAAAATCCTAGCTTTGGCCTAATCTCTTGTAAACCAAATCTAGAGAATTCAATTATCAATCTAAATCGAATATCTAGGCCTTCCTATCAATTGGGATCCAATCTCTTGCAAATCCCAATCGATATGAATTCCTAGCTACTCGGAATGAATCGATCACAACCTAACCATTATCAATTCTATCAACAAATCTACAAATTCATCACAATTCAAAGATCGGGTCTATAGGGTTCATCCCTATGCCCTAGAACGATGGAACTACTCGCTAATCATCATGAAAATCCTAGAAATAACAATGATAATCATGGCATAATTCATTGCAAATAAGAAACAATTCATAAAAATGAGTTTTTTAACAAGAAAGAATAAACCAACGTTGTTGCCAATGATCTCCAGCTGAGATTTCTCCAAAGAATAGCCGTCTAAAACCTAAAAAAGTCTCTAAAAAATAATTCAAGTCTCTCTTGAAACTAGGGTAAAAACTAGGCTTAAATACAAGCCAAAATCGTCCAAAAATCGTGACAAAACTGTCCCTGCACAGCCCAGAATTCGCATTCCTAGCAGCAGTCGGAGAGGGTCACTTGGCCGAGTGACCCTTTTCACTCGCCTGAGTGACAAACCCTATAAAAAATAGTAAATTCGAGGTTCTCGGGGGTCTGTCCCTCGGGGTGACTCGACCGAGTAGTCTTCTTCGTTCGGCCGAGTAGTCTTCTCGTTCGGCCGAGTGAGCTTTCTCAGATTTTCCAGTAACTTGGGCTCTTTTCTGTCTGATTTCTCTGACTGACTCGAGCGAGTGAGCTTTCTCACTCGGTTGAGTAGACTTCCTTTCTCGGCCGAGAAAACGTCTGAAATTCGTAATACGTATCCATTTCACTCGGGCGAGGGTGATCCTTCACTCGGCCGAATGAGCAGTCTTGCTCGGCCGAGTGATGTGCTTCTGAGCTCATTTCTTCTTCTTTTCGCTCCCTCATTGATCCTATGGAATTCCTTCTTCTTCCGCTCATCCTCTATCGCTGATAAGTCCTCCAATAAGCTGTGGGTGATATTCCAAATTGCGTGAAAATCCTCTGATCTTAATTTCGCTCCAAATCGCTCCATATTTCCTGAAATACGACAAAAACAAGAAATAGTGAAAAGCATCGCAATATCGTCGAATAATCATGAAAACGCAATATAGGCGATCAAAAGGTCATGAAAACATGCAGAAAAAAGGTGTAAAATATGGAGTGATCAGTAGACAGTTAGCAATCAGTGAGCCATCAGTTAGTAGTAGCAATTTTCACAAGTCACACAAACATTAGTAGACATTACTGAAAATAACAAAAGCACAATTCAGAGACAATACTTCGAATTAGACAATACTTTAAATTAGAGATAACATTACCTTCATCCAAGGATTCTCTGAATCTTCAGTTTCTTCATCAATATTATCGTGTTCCATTGAACAACTACAAAAATTTAGTATAAGAATATTTATTTAGGAGCTATCTACAAACGTTAACATAGGGAAAAAGAACATTAGTAATATTATAAGAAATGATACACTACCTTGTCAACTTCAGAGGGCAATTTCTGCTATCATGGTTCTGTCCTCGCTTTCTGCAACATTCGCATTGTCGCAGTCGACATTTGCGAACCTCTATCATCAGCTTCAATCTCTTCCCTTTAGGCCTTCCTTTTGTTCTTGCTTGAATTGGATCAAACACAATATGTGAAGATGACTCCTTGTGTATATCATTTCCTTCGCTATCTTGTCCATTTTCTTCATCATCCATGAGTTTCAACTGGTGTATCCCTTGCTTAAGCTCAATCAACTTATCAAGTGTAAACTTATAAACTTTATTAGAAGACGTCCCAACCTTAACAATCTCACGGGCTACACATGTTAGTGCATTATATGTGAAGGAAAGTTTATAGTGGCATCACCTCCACTAGTATTTTCATCTTTCAAAACAACTCCACTTCTTTTGACATTCTGGCGCCATATTTTTAAAATATATTGTTCTGGGAGCTCACTATAATTAGTCTTTCTAAGATATGCCAAAATATGTCTAAATGGAACACCCTGAAATTCGAACATGAAACATGAACAACTTGCTATTTTACTTGATTTGGAGTATACAACATAATTCTTGATATCCTCTTTGGCACAAAAATATAATTGGTAAGTGGTCTCCCTTTCATCATCTTCTACCATGTCAATATGATATATCAAGATAGGTTGGATCTCATTTTGAAAAATGCAAAAGATGTAACTCGTGTAGATTTGTCTTCAACCTTGGGTTCTTCTCTAGTGTCAGATGATCGGCTTTAAGCTCTCCTTCTCTTTGTCTCGCCAAGACCCTTTGGAAGATGTTACCGAAGTCAAGCAACGATTTTTTTCTTGATACATGCCCCTTGAGCATTGAATTAGCTGATTCACTTCTTTGGCTAGTAGACATTCCTGCCCAAAAGTGTTGTTTATGAAACACAGGAGCCCATTTTCCACGAATTTCATACATCACCATTAGCCATTCATAAGTTTCCAATCCATTTTTTAAGAATCTCCTACCATTCTTTTCAAATGAATTGGGAGTATCGGCCTCATAAATATTTTCTTTGAACGGGTCCATAAATTCCTTTTGATGACCCCATGCACCCAACTTTTCAGGAAGTTTTTCCATAATATGCCAGAGACAATATCTATGTCGAATTTGTAGAAAAACTGTGTTAATTGCCTTGCAAATACCAAGATCTTGATCTGTCACCATGACTAGAGGTGGATGGCCCATTGCTTCTACCCACCCATTTCTTCTACCCATTTGGTAAACAAACAAACAAAACACCTTGCTTCTTCTTTTGGAATCAAACCACTCCCTAGAAAAATTGATTTTCAATGGTGATTTAAGCCTATGAAAGGTACAAATACCGATCCATATTGATTTGTATTGTGTGTTGCATCAAATGAAACAACATCATCGAACTGATTATAATTCATTCTTGCAATACTATCCACCCAAAAACAATGTGTCAATCTATTTTCATTGTCAACTTCATAAACATAATAAAACAAAGGATTCTGTCCTTGTTGCCACTCGAAGTAATCAAGCATCATTTGTGCATAGTGACCATGCCTTTCTTCTCTTAAGTCTCTTTCATAGTTTCTCACATCTTGCTCGGTACATTCGAATTTATCAAAACCTCCGCTTGATTTTTTTAAAAAAAGGCATTTTTTGTTAGGATGTTCACTTCTCCAAGCTGCTTTATCAATGTTTTCTTTGCACTACTTACTTCACGGTTTCCCTTCAACAGACGTTTCCTACTTGATGTCGTGAAATTGTGATTATGTTCTTCACAGAACTTATATACTTGCCACATGCCACATCCTTATATCTCGTTTTACTCTTATCAAAGCCTTACAATATGTTCTACTTGTACCACATTGCCACACATCCAATGATGTGTTAGTTGACTTTCCCTCTTTCGAACATAGAAAACTCTTTCCCATTAAAACTCCGTCCTGTCCATATTTATTGAGCTATTACGGACATCAAATCCTCCTGTCGATCCATAATTTTTATAAAAATTTCTACATCCTCTAGGGTGTCGAAAGTCATCCCAATTTGTGGTTTAGATGATCATCTACGGTTGGCACAACCAAACCATCCGATGACAAGACATGCTCAACATTATGCGAACATCCACTTTCATTTTCCATCTTACAGAAATAATAAACTGCATAAAAATAACAAATTATTAATTCACATAATCACATGAATGCATGTTTTCATACACAAAATTATTAAGTCATATTAAGTAAGATTAACCAAAAGTGACCACCTAAATGCATGCTTGTAGACCCTAAATTAGACAGTAATGGTGGCCAGAGAGTTTTCAACCTCACTAAAATTATGCAAGCTTTAGCTTCATACAAACCCCACCAAAACTAATATCTGTTGAACTATTAATAATCAAATACTAAGCTCAATACAGAATTCAAATATAACAATGAATCCATCAGCAAACAATAATGAAGATGATACTAATTGTTATTTCTCTCGTTTCTAGTGGCTTGGGGTAGGAGATTCAATGTTTTAGGAAGCCTGGCTCGTCTATGTATATATTTATCTTTAGAGATTTAGAGATTTTTGATGTTGCGCAGCTTAACACATCACATTTTCAACAGAAAGAAAGAAAGAAAAAGAAAGAGAACCTTCTACAAAATGACAAT
This sequence comes from Scilla litardierei, assembly GCA_030789695.1. NCBI lineage: Eukaryota > Viridiplantae > Streptophyta > Magnoliopsida > Asparagales > Asparagaceae > Scilla > Scilla litardierei. The sequence continues at coordinate 58,100,922 of CM061142.1, read as the reverse complement.
TCCAAATTAATGGAAAACCCCTAATTTTCAGATGGTATGAATTAACTGCATGGGTGAGTAGAGATGAAGGGGTCAGCTTCTTGCTTGACATGCTGCAGATACAATTCTTTCCCAAAGTTTTTCTCAGTGGATTAGGCTTGAGCGGCGGTAACGGCAACGAAGAACACTGTGAGGTTGGCTGGAAGACTCGGCGAGGTTGGCTGGAAGGGGCGAATGAAGTGGGATCCGTCGATGAGGTTCGCTTGAAGGGGGGAACGCAGGAGCCGTCGGTGTGGTTCGCTGGAAGGGGCGAACTAAGAGGGCTGCGCAGACAAAGCGGGCTCCAAACTGGGCTTGTGATCACTGACTGAGAATCGAGAGGAGAACACACCATCTAGGGCTTGGGGGAGAGAAGAACACCCAGTCTAGGGCTGGGGGGAGAGGAGATGGTGAGCTCGGGCTTGGGGGAGAGGAGATCGCACCGTTTCAAGCTTGGGGGAGGGGACATGGCGAGCTAGGGGAGACAAGAGGGGATAGCGAGAGCAGCAGCCTTCAAATAGATTGAGTGGGATGGCAATCGCGTAAATTTTTGGAATTAATCAACCAATCCTAGCGTAATTGAGGGGGAGTGGCAATCACGTAATTTCCCCTGGGCGAAATTAATTTATCCCAGCGTTGAAACGCGATTGGCCATTGGATTGCATCTGACGGACACTGGCTCAGTTCGTACGGACGTGATTTTTGCAAACAGTTCGCAGCCGAACATCTCCCTATTACTAACATCCATCTTCTATACCTAGAGCCTTGTACATTTTTTGTGAGATCAATAAAGATACACGCATATTCTCCAAAAAATATGGAGGTGTGCTGACAGCGCAAGAATTTTTTCCTTCACTGTTGGCAATTCGGGGGGATAAAAACAATTTTTTTCTAAATTTTTTTGCAGTGTGTTCTACAACTTGTTCACTAGCTCCCCACCAATTTTCAAGTCGATCTAACACCGTTTGAGCATCCATTCATCCATTTCAAAAACGTTACGCTGACAATTTGGAATTCTGGAGCGGTTTTTTTGAAATGGTTGAACGGAGGCTCAAACGGTGTTGGATCGACTTGAAAATTGGTGGGGAGCTAGTAAATAAGTTGTAGAATACACAACAAAATTTTTATAAAAAAATTGTTTTAACCCCCCGAATTGCTGACAGCACAGGAAACAATTCCTGCGTTGTCAGCACACCTCCATATTTCTTATATATATATATATATATATATATATATATATATATATATATATATATATATATATAGATAGTTGACTAGGATCCATTCGGATGGATCAAACATGCGGATCAATCCAAGTGGAATTTAAAGTTAGACAATGTAAATAGAAAATTCGACCGTTGGATATCATCTAACATGTCTAAACTACATCTAAACAAAATTTCAACTAATTTGGACATGTTTTCCCATGCATCAAGTGGTTGCCAAATCGATGTTTTTGAATAGTTATAAAATCGGCTAATTTTGCAACCACTTGATGCATGGGCAAAACATGTCCAAATTAGTTGAAATATTGTTTGAAGGTAGTTTAGATATGTTAGATGACATCCAACAGTCGGATCTTCTATTTACATTGTCTAACTTTAAATTCCACTTGGATGGATCTGCATGTTTGATCCATCCGAATGGATCCTAGTCAACCTCTATGTGTGTGTGTGTGTGTGTGTGTGTGTGTGTGTGTGTGTGTGTGTTGACGAGTAAATGGTTAACTTTATTAATATCAAAATAATATACAAAGAATCGTAATCTAGTAAGTTTCAGAACATTATCGATCAGTGGGAATAGAACACAAGCGTCGTCACCCACTAGATCATACAATACTCTAATCTACTAGACGTCCATAAAATTACAAATGATTTACAAATGAAACTACCTAGCAATAGAATACTTTATGGGTGCATGCTTATCCCGCATCAATAAATCCCCAGTTTGAAAACATGCTATTATCCGAAGCCTCGTCAATATCCAAGTTGTGCAGAGAGAGTACAACATCAGCTGTTATATCCTCAAATAGGCTGGTACTCCCAAGCTTGAGCCCCTCAAAAATTCTCTTGTTTCTCTTCTTCCAGATGTGCCAAACCATACTCGCCAAAACTGCTTTAGCCAGCACTCCTACAGGATCGGAAATTTTATAAAGAGATATGAATAAATCATAGGTACCTGCCAAAGTTGTTGGAACGGGTCCAGTGTGCCCCATCTTAAGAAGGCTCATGCTGATGATATAACGAGAGTAATCACATTCAAAGAAGAGGTGATTAATACTCTCAGAGGAATGGCCATCACATAGTACACAAGTATGATCTAGAATGATTCCCCTCCTTAGTAGGTGATCTTTAGTAGGTAGCTTATCTTGGATTGCCCGAAGCAAGACAATGGACCACTTAGGCACATGTTGCTTGTACTAGATTGTCCTATAAAATTTGATGGGCGGTCTCACAGAACGGGCTCCTTCCCAGGCCGCTCGGAAAGTGAAGTATGTACCCGACGACCAACCCCAGCCATCTGGACCGATGGTCAAGGAAATAGGCCGCAGTATTGGGACCAATGCTCGGATGCTCTGGACATCCTTCCAGCCAACAGCGGACCAAATTCACTGACGCGATAGGATTCCGTACCTGGGGAAGGTGTTTGCAAAAGATATAGGGGTCCTTTGGGGTGCCAGTTATCATACCAAAATGAAGTTGAGGTACCATCTCCAACCGTGATATGAGCTTTTGAGAAATAATACGGGACCTAAGAAGGAACTTCCAGTTTCTGGATTGAACGGGTTTTGCCTTGGCAGTATAAAATCCACTGTTGATAGCGTTATAATGCTTACTCATATAATTTGCCCAGACACCAGTAGTGGATAGCAATCTCCACGTAAGCCGAACTCCAGACGCCATGTTCAAATTTTCCAGGAGTCTCAAGCCCACTCCCCCTTCTTTCTTAGGGACACATAAATCCTTCCATGCCCAAAAGTTAAGATTGCCTCAAATTAACTTCCTGCAAGTAGCAGTAATAGCTCGGATAATAGAAGGGGGAATACAATAAGCTTGCATCCAGAAGGAGACAATACCATAAATAACCGAGCGTACCAGCTCAATTCTACCAGAGATTGAAAGCAAAGAGGACGACCAACCCAAGAGTCTTTTTTTGCATTTATCCACCACACGACTGAATAAGGAAGCTTTAGGATAATTTGATGATAGCGGCAAACCCAAGTAAGAAGAAAAGGAAGTGACCATTTTAATACCAAGACTGTCTGTTAGTCCTCTAGAATTGTGCACTCCTTTGCTGAAGATGACAGAACTCTGTTGGATATTGGACTCCCCGGATTTGGTTTTGGATGATGAACAAACATAAATATAACGTGAACTAACACTTTGTGAGCGCAGTTATGGAGATCGTCGCCAAATTCATATGAATATCAATTACGACGTCTCAAGACTTCTCAAAGCACGTGATCGTATGACTAAAGCTTCGTTGAAGATTATGGACCTTTTTAGAAGTCATGAAGATTCGATTGAAGCTATTGAAAATGGTATCGTCAAGTTTTATTTATAGTCTTTAAGCTTCTTTCGTAGAATGTTAAGCCTTGAGTAGGTCTTACGGTTTAAATCTTCATAACGCTCATATCTTAGCTCTAGGATCTTAGTAGAAGTCCATACAATCCTTCCCGAAGCTTCGCGCTTCGATTCGCGACTTCTTATGCATGTTAGTTGGTTCAAGAAGAAGAACTGACCGACTAAATGGTGATCTAGTCGGTCGACAAAACTTCTTGGACCGACTAGTTTTTGTCAGTCATTTCCAAGCTCTTTACTGTTTACAGTTAGTCGGTCTAAGTTGACTCACTGACCGACTAGTTTGTGAACTAGTCGGTCAGTGATGCTTCTGTGACCGACTAGTTGAGATTTCCATGTACATACACATTTGAGCCTGAGCTAGTGTTTATCATTAGTCGGTCTGTGTTCATTGATCGACCGACTAGTTGATGAACTAGTCGGTCAACTTTCCTTCTTGGACTGACTAGTTTAGCTTTACTGTACATGCCAATTTTTCACCTAACTTACTGTTTATCGTTAGTCGGTCTATGCTCATTTGGCGATCGACTAGTTGGTGAATTAGTCGGTCAACATTTGTTCTTGGACCGACTAAGTCTATTTGTGCGCAGACTTCAGTTTTATCTGTTAGTCGGTCTCAGTTGAGTAACCGACCGACTAGTTGTGAAACTAGTCGGTCAGCTACTCTTCTTGGACCGACTAGTTCCTTTTGTCTGAACTTTGATCTTTTCTCTGTTCACTCATTAGTCGGTATACGTTTATTGACCGACCGACTAGTTGATGAACTAGTCGGTCGGTGGTTGTTCTTTGACCGACTAGTTGGGTTCAGAAAAGAGCCATTGGAGCTTTAATTGAAACGTTTTTCTTTCTCTCTCTCCTCTATCCTATAAATACTTGATGGGCTGCATTCATTGCAGTAAAGGCTGATATTATTGCAAGTTTAGAGATCAAGAGAAATCATTCCAAGCTCATTCAAAGCTCTTTCATTCCATTCAATAATCTCTCCTCACTCTTACTTTCAAAGAGAGATTCATTGAGTGTGAAGCCTTCCATGCCAAGTGCTTGATTCTAGGTCACCAACATCCCCATAGCTCTCCATCGCTGATCTACATCTTGGAGCTAGGGTTTGGTGCCACTTCTTCTTCCTCAAAATCATCCTTGCCCTAATTTGTAAGCATTACTCAAGGCATAGGTATTTTGTCGGTAAGAAGTTTCTTATTTCATTTCAATTTCATATTGTAAGTTTCACTCTCGGTTGTGAGAGTGTGGTTGTGATCCCGGGTTGTGGGAGTCACAAATTACTTTGTGTATGATTTGACTTGTGAAGGTTTTTCACAAGTATTTCATAGTGGAAATCTTGAGTTAGGGTTTCTAACTCAAGTATCTGGAGGGGATCCAGGTGGTTGGGATGTAGGATCATCGGGAACAAGTCGGGGAGACTTGGGTGGATCTGAACCCAGTAATATCTATTGTTAGCATTGTTAATTTTGTTGTTGTCTTCAATTTAAGCTTCCGCAAATTGATTTGGTAGTTGTTTGCACGATAATTAGGAATTATACTCCTTGTTATTTTTAAAGTACTATTCACCCCCCTCTAGTACTTGTGCAGTAGTTTGTAGGGCATTACATTTGGTATCAGAGCCAAATACTTAGCTATGTCTACCAACGACAACAAGACCGTGCGTCCACCTTCCAACTATGGCACCTTCAGGAACCGTGAAGGATCATCTTCGATGATGGAAGGACATTCCTCAACGAGGCCTCCATTCTTCAATGGTACCAACTACGGGTACTGGAAATGTCGGATGGAAACTTTCCTCCGGAGTGCATCTCTATGGAGGACCACGATGAAGGAATACGTCGAGCCCACCGAAGAAGACTTTGAGAAATGGACAACCGCGGAGATCGCCGCGGAGGTAAGCAATGCCAAGGCAATGAACGCCTTGAAATGCGCATTGGAGCCTGAGGACTTCAATAAGATATGCACATGTAAGAGTGCATATCAAATTTGGAACTCCCTCCTCATACTACATGAAGGGACGAGTAGGGTAAGAGACTCTAAACTCGTAGTTGTTAACAAAGATTACGAAATGTTTCATATGCAACAGGGTGAGAAGATGGAGGAGTATTACGCTCGCTTCGTCGACATCATAAACGAGTTGGAGGCTCTCGGCAAAACCTACACCCAAAAGGAGAAGTATTCGAAGCTTATCGAAGGACTTCCTTCTTCTTGGAAAAAGCGTACCTTCGCCATCGAGGAAGGTAATGATATGAATAAGTACACCGTAGTTCAACTAATGGGTACTTTAATGTCATACGAGGTACGCAAGGATAGCAAGTTAAAATTGCAGGAAAAGATGAAGTCCTACCTAAAGCAAGATGAGCCAAAGAAGAAGGCTATTGCTTTCAAGGCCGCTCCATCCACATCCACATCAACCGATGATGAAGACTCGGAAAACGAGTTGGACTTGGAGTCCATGGCACTCATGGCCAAGAAGTTCAACCGTTTCTTCCGAAAAGGTAACTATAAGAACAAAGCTAAATTTGGTTCTTCTAACGCCTCCTCATCTCCTTTGTGTTTCAAGTGCAATAAGCCAGGACACATGAAAGCGGAGTGTCCTCTAAACAAGAAAAAGGAGAAGTGGAAGGTGCCAAAGTACGACAAGTCCAAGAAGTACAAGAAAGGGAACAAAAAGGGGCTTGTCGGGGCAACATTCAACGACTCCGAGGATTCCTCAAGCGGAGAGTCGGACGATGAGCAAGTGGAGCAAGCACACATGTGCTTCATGGCAAGAGAGGAGCATGATCAAAGATCCTCCTCTTCCGATGATAGTGAAGACGAAGGCGATGAGGTAACTATGGATGACCTTAGGAATGCTAATTCTCAATTATGGTCTAAGTATACTAAATTAGTAAATAGGTATACTAAAGTAAAAGATGACCTAGATAGCATTCAAACCTCGCCTAAAACTATCATCACCAACAACGACACCGTTGTTGAAGGGTTGAGGAATGAGATTGTTAATCTCAAGACTCAACTTGAACATGTTAGCATTGAAGATCCGGAGGATCACAAGATAGCGGATTTGACTTCTCAAAACTCGACTTTGAGTATTGAGAATGAGAATCTTAAATCTCGTGTTTATGTGCTCACATCGCAAGTATCCAACTTGGATACTTCTATGCGTTCTCTCACCGAGAAATATGAGAACACATTAGGCCGAATTAATAAATTCAATAAGGGTAAGGACCATTTGGATAAAATCCTAAGTGACTTACTTCCGGCCAATCACCACATTGGCTTGGGGTATACGATGGGATGTTCATCCAAATCGGCCACTACTTTTGTTAGGCCAACTTCCGGTGACTCAACGAGTGGTAGCAAACACTCTATTGTTAGTTCTTCTACCAATGGTGCTTCCACCTCGTCCACACCCTCTTTCGGAAAGAAACCCACTTTGGGTGGATGATCGGTCCATATTTTACACCTTTTATCTACATATTTGCATGCCATTTCGGTTGCTCATATTGCGATTTTCACGATTATTCGATGATATTGTGTTACTTTTCACTATTTCTTGTTTTTGTCGGATTTCAGGAAATATGGAGCGATCGGGAGCAAAAATGAGCTTAAGGGACTTGCACCCACTTCGGAGCGTCACCCAAGGCTCTTTTGAGGGCTATTCGGCGATGGGAGACAGGTGGAAGAAGAAGGAACTCCGTAGGAGCGACGAGGAGGAGAAACGGAGAAGATTGGGCATTTTAGCATGCCACTCGACCGAGTGAAGGAGTCACTCGGCCGAGCAAAGAAGCCCGCTCGGCCGGCCAGATCGGACACGCAGCAGATTGAGTATCAGCGTGCACTCGGCCGAGCATCGCCAACCCACTCGTCCGAGCACGTGACACCACCCATCCGAGTGGCATCACGACGACGGCAAGTAAAAATCTCAGACTTACTGGAATCCGTCAGACGATTGAGGGTTCCGACTCGGCCGAGTACCGAATGCCCCGCGGCCGAGTGAGTAAAGCCACTCGGCCGAGTCACCTCCGAAGACAGACCCCCCAAGACCCCTGACTTACTGGAATTTTACAGGGTCTATCACTCGGCCGAGTAGAGAAGCCCACTCGACCGAGTAGAGAAGTCAACTCGGCCGAGTGATGCCGAGGACACGCAGCGCCCAGATTTTCAGACAGCCTCCCACTCTTTTGAAATCTGCTATCATTTTAGCAATCTAAGTATTTTTCTCATATTTTTTATGGATAGTAGACTTCATGACAGTTCCAACGCCGCCAAGAACGCGCAAATCGGAGGTCGGATGAAATCTGGGGAATTTCTGCAAGTTGATGCTGTAGTGCTGGAATTTCCACTCGGCCGGGTCACATGTTCCACTCGGCCGAGTGCGGCCTGGGCCCAGATTTTAAGTTACGGTTTGCGCTGTTTTTGGGCACGAATTTGAGGGGTTTTCTAGGGTTTCTTGCTAGGGTTTTGGGGGAGTATTTAAGGGTTTTGTAGCCACCATTAGAGGGGGATCCCCATTATGTTTTCTTAGCCCCCTTATGTTTTTCTAGGGATTCTTTTGGAGGTTAGGCCATGTCCTAGGCCCCCTCTTGGATCTAAAAACTTGTATTTTGGATTGAAGATCTTCATCAAGCTAAGTATTTTCTTCTTTTTATTTGAATCTTTGTTTTTCTATCTTTTTGTATGCAAGCAATGATTTCTATTGATTCTCATATCCTTATTGCTATGCTAGAGTAGATTTGTTGTTCTAGGGTTTGGGGATGAACCCTATGGATCTAATTTCATATTTGTGATGAATGAATTTCTAAATTGCTAGAATTGCTAGGAGATTAGGTTGTGATTGATTTATTACGGATAGCTAGAGATTTTCATCGATTTGGGATTTGCAAGAGATTGGATTCTAATCGATGGGAAGGCCTAGATATTCGATTTAGGTTTACAATTGGGTTTCTCTAGATTTGGTTTGCAAGAGATTGGACCAAAGCTAGGATTTTTAATTGTAAATCTATACACATATTCGTTTGCAAGAGATTGGACGAATACGAACTATCACAACCTAGATCGTAACTCGAGTTTGCACGAGAGTGGGCTCGAGGGGCGATTGAACGATGATGTCGATCCTAATGCTAGCGGCTTAGGTTAGGGTTTGCAAGAGATTGGGCCCTAACCTAGGTTTGCTATAGACCGGCAATAGCGCGAGAGCGTGAGCTTGGTTCTCTATTCAGTTACGACTAGTTCACCTCAACGCAAGTCTAGTAATATTGAGATTCACTATTAACAATGATGCATGACGGTCCGTAGTGGGGATTCCCTAGCCCTAGACGTCTTTATTTGATTTTATATCCACATACTTTGCCCGACGATTGTGACAGGATCGCCGCAAGGCAAATTCCCTCTTTTATTATATTGTATTTGAATCGATATTTGACCGATTTCTTTATCATCGACACCGACATCCACCACCATTGCCATTACATTATACCATAGCCATCTCCACCAATAAAACCTTCGTAGTCAAACCAACCTAGGATAGATTGGAGCCAACACCACCTCCTCGTGTTCGATACCCGCTCGCCACTTTGCCGTGCGCTTGCGGTAAAACTACAATCGTTCTCCGGGTTACATATCCGGGGCGCGATCAAGTTTTTGGCGCCGTTGCCGGGGAGGTGTTTCCCGTTGGGTGCCAATTTGTCACAATTAGGTTGATTAGACTACGAAAAAAAAATTTGTTACAAAAAAAAGGAAATTTTCACCCCCGCCACCATTACTATCATTTCTATATTCCTTTGTGCCACTGATATTTTTCTCTAGGTATTTATCTTTGTTGATCAGGTGTTATGGATTACACTACGTGGACCACAGATTTTGATCAGAGTGCTCAGATGGGAGAATACTATTATGATCAGAGTGCTCAGATGGGAGAATATTATTATGATCAGAGTGCTCAGATGGGAGAATACTATTATGATCAGAATGCTCAGATGTGAGAATACCTTTTTGAGGAGATGCACTGGCCCGAGCTTGATGAGAGACAAAGGATATTTTTTGATGAGATGCATGCACACCAGGTTGAAATGCAAGCCGGGCTTGAAAAGAGTAACCTTCTATTGGAACGGGTGAAGAGGCAACATGAAATGAATGCGCTCATGTTTAAGGTTGCGACGATTCCCAAAGATATCAGTTCTGTTCCTTCATCTTATGGGCAAGAAGCATCTCCAATCATATTACCAGAGCCAGAATGTGCCACCGTCGATCCCACATCCTACAATACAGCTGTTGCATATGAAGAGTGGATGGATGAAGATTCATTGGAGGAAGCAGAAATTGAGCCACCAGCGCAGCCAGAGGAGGATGGATTTCAGAGATTATTGGAGGGTCTCTTGGAGTCAGTGAGGTTCACCGGTTCAGAGAGCATTACAGCAGGTGATGCATTTGAGCTACGATTTGCAAATTTTGTTATGAACCGTATTTCAGCTGCAGGAACAATTGAGGAGGACATCCATGTCAGTCTTGAGGGGGATAGACTATATTTTCGGATTGCTTGCGAGAATTCCCCTCCACATGATACATCCCCACAAGTTGACACACATGAGCAGCCAGCATCACCATTCCAGAGAGAGCCTGCATTGATACTTGATGAGAAGGCAAAAGAGCACCATGTCGAGCCAGAGCATATCATCGAGGAGGCCTTACACACGGGGCTAGAACTTATCGCCGAGAAGGTCGTGCATCGGGACGAGGACATAGCTGTTCATGAGGATCCCGAGCACTATCCTCCTCCATTAGAGCTCCCGCAGCCACCTCATCCTTCCACTGATGCAGAGGACTATCCCACAGAGCTTTTGGCCCCCCTTCAGGGAGATCTCTTTACTCCTTCGCCCTTTATCTTTGATTTCCCTCCAGTGTATGATGTTTACTATGATTCAGATTTTTACGACTCATTGCACCTTTTGCAGGATACACGTACATATGATCAAGAGGCACGATGGAACGTATACGAGGAGGAGAGCGAGGAGTTAGCACCCATGGACGCATATGAATATGATCAAGAGGTGTGCTGGGATGAGTCTGACGATGATGAGGAGCATCTTGATGAGGTCCACACCTATGATCCAGATTTACCTGAGCAGCTGAGAGAGGACACCACGGAGATAGCTATCAAAGAACAAGAGGATATTGAATTATTTCCAGGGAAGTATCGTCCACCACTATTTATTTCATATATTTCTATAGAAGATCCTCTTTGGAATACTTTTATTATGAGGGTGAAATTTTTGCAGCAAACTGATGCATCCTATTCTCTGCAGGGTACAGGTGGAGTCCTTGTGAGAATGCTGGAGGATGCATTGCTGGAGTTCGTTGGAGTCCGTGGACACATGCATCTGGCGGAGCCACGGAAAGAGCAGTTGGAGCAGTTGCCTGCACCGGCAAAGATACTGGATCCGCCTTTTGCTATAGGTGATATCATTCCAGTAGTGTAGAAATTTTTATGCTTTAAATAAACACGAATTCTCTCGATAGCGAGAGGACCGTATAGATTTTCTTGAATAAATATCACCTCATATGACGGCCACAATAATCATTTACACCCCAAACCCATTATATATATTAATTACCCTCACCATATTTTGATACGCCACATCCTTTTGCTCACCACCATTGAGCATTTCGTTCAAGTGAAACCTCACTTTCTTATTTGTTTGACTTGATATCGCTTAGTGAAGCCGTGATATTTTTGGTCAAGTCATTTGAATAGGATTGTTTGGTATAAGCTTGGGGGAAGGCGCTCTCATGCATCATTGTATGTGCATGTAGTTGCATTAGGATTTCATGTCATTCATATCATCATTTTTCATTCACCCCTTATTATTATCGTTGTTCCTCATATTCTTCCACTATGATCACATTGAGGACAATGTGAAGTTTAAGCTTGGGGGAGTGCATTTCCATGCAATTTAGATGCATTAGTTGCATTTTTACTTTATTTTTAGGTTTTTTTTAGAATTTTTCAAAATTTTTGCATCATCTTTCTGATTTTTCCATCTTATTTTCCTTTTATGTGTGTTCATGCATCATGTTGTGTGCTTGTTTTTCTTTTCTTTCCTCTCTTCTATTTTTATATCTTTATTTTCTTTTCCTCCTTTTGCTAGATGCGTTCCTTATGATGATATCTCTTATTGCTTTAGCAACCATCACGATGCTTATTATTCCTTGCCATGCTACTGAGAGTATTCCATAGTCTTGCTATTCACATGTTCTTGCAAATCTATTTCTTTTGATGGTTCCTCTTCATGAATGCATGATATTAATTGAAACTGAATGTATGGATTAGTGTTTAGTATGCTTTTGTTGGAAATGCACCAAGATTCACGCATCATTAGTATATCTGAAGCATCAGTTTTATTGTCTTATTCACCGTCTGTTGCATGCTTGATATGATTGTGCGCTTTATCGCTTGACTTCACTTTTTATTGAGATGATTGAGAATATCCATGCTTACATATGAGTTTTAGTTGAAGTATTATTTTATTGAACCGTTCGTGCACATCTTAGAGTGAACCGAGTTTTACATTATTTCTTTCTCCACATATATCTTTTTATTCTCTACATGTCACTTGAGTTCACCTCCTAAAGCTACTTATATCGCATCTATTTCCCAAAAATCCCCACAAAAGAAAAAGTTAGCTCCAAAAGTCCAAAAAGCCAAAAAGGAGCCAAAATTCAATAAAAAATACAAATCATATAGCTCCTACAAAGATCCAAAAAGAAAAATGAGAAACAAAGTCCAAAAGAAAAAAAATTTCTCTATCTCATTATTGGAGCCATAAAATACTTGGGAAAACCAAGGCAAAAATCCCATTTTCCACTATTATATTCCTTTGGATGCGACGCCTCAAGCTAAGCTTGGGGGGTGAACTCGTTTGACCATATTAGTGAGCACGACATTAGAGTGGAGAGGCGCACGAATGAGGAAGTTTGATAATGCTGAAACTTAGCAAAATACTTTAGTTATGGAGATTTCTTATGAATCGATATAAATGTGTGAATGCCATGATTTATTCCATTCTCCATTGCATGTTTGGTGTGATCCTTATATGCTTCATTTATAACTTTTGATTGAAAAGTGCATTGCCAACATTTGTATATTAAATCCTATGAAATGCGTGACGTGGATATGAATTGATTGTATGAATTTAGAGAATCCCTTTTGTTGTTCTTAAAAGCTTGCAAGTACCAAGTTTATGTAAGATTTGAAATCCTTATAGCATGTGATTCGTATTTTCCAAGTTGTCGTGATGTGTAGCTTATGGCTTGAGATCTGAGAGAAGAATCTAGCGACCCCTTCCACCTCGTGTTCTTTCTTTTTCTTTCATTTCATTTCCTTTGTTTTCATGTCCCGAGTTCGTCTCTTTACTTATCTTCCTCGAGGACGAGTAAGCGGCAAGCTTGGGGGATTTTGATCGGTCCATATTTTACACCTTTTTTCTACATATTTGCATGCCATTTCAGTTGCTCATATTGCGATTTTCACGATTATTCGATGATATTGTGTTACTTTTCACTATTTCTTGTTTTTGTCGGATTTCAGGAAATATGGAGCGATCGGGAGTAAAAATGAGCTTAAGGGACTTGCACCCACTCCGGAGCGTCACCCAAGGCTCTTTTGAGGGCTATTCGGCGATGGGAGACAGGTGGAAGAAGAAGGAACTCCGTAGGAGCGACGAGGAGGAGAAACGGAGAAGATTGGGCATTTTAGCATGCCACTCGGCCGAGTGAAGGAGTCACTCGGCCGAGCAAAGAAGCCCGCTCGGCCGGCCAGATCGGACACGCAGCAGATTGAGTATCAGCGTGCACTCGGCCGAGCATCGCCAACCCACTCGTCCGAGCACGTGACACCACCCGTCCGAGTGGCATCACAACGACGGCAAGCAAAAATCTCAGACTTACTGGAATCCGTCAGACGATTGAGGGTTCCGACTCGGCCGAGTACCGAATGCCCCGCGGCCGAGTGAGTAAAGCCACTCGGCCGAGTCACCTCCGAAGACAGACCCCCCCAAGACCCCTGACTTACTGGAATTTTATAGGGTCTATCACTCGGCCGAGTAGAGAAGCCCACTCGACCGAGTAGAGAAGTCAACTCGGCCGAGTGATGCCGAGGACACGCAGCGCCCAGATTTTCAGACAGCCTCCCACTCTTTTGAAATCTGATATCATTTCAGCAATCAAATTATTTTTCTCATATTTTTTATGGATACTAGACTTCATGACGGTTCCAACGCCGCCAAGAACGCGCAAATCGGAGGTCGGATGAAATCTGGGGAATTTCTGCAAGTTGATGCTGCAGTGCTGGAATTTCCACTCGGCCGGGTCACATGTTCCACTCGGCCGAGTGCGGCCTGGGCCCAGATTTTAAGTTGCGGTTTGGGCTGTTTTTGGGCACGAATTTGAGGGGTTTTCTAGGGTTTCTTGCTAGGGTTTTGGGGGAGTATTTAAGGGTTTTGTAGCCACCATTAGAGGGGGATCCCCATTATGTTTTCTTAGCCCCCTTATGTTTTTCTAGGGATTCTTTTGGAGGTTAGGCCATGCCCTAGGCCCCCTCTTGGATCTAAAAGCTTGTATTTTGGATTGAAGATCTTCATCAAGCTAAGTATTTTCTTCTTTTTATTTGAATCTTTGTTTTTCTATCTTTTTGTATGCAAGCAATGATTTCTATTGATTCTCATATCCTTATTGCTATGCTAGAGTAGATTTGTTGTTCTAGGGTTTGAGGATGAACCCTATGGATCTAATTTCATATTTGTGATGAATGAATTTCTAAATTGCTAGAATTTCTAGGAGGTTAGGTTGTGATTGATTTACTACGGATAGCTAGGGATTTTCATCGATTTGGGATTTGCAAGAGATTGGATTCTAATCGATGGGAAGGCCTAGATATTCGATTTAGATTTACAATTAGATTTCTCTAGATTTGGTTTGCAAGAGATTGGACCAAAGCTAGGATTTTTAATTGTAAATCTATACCCATATTCGTTTGCAAGAGATTGGACGAATACGAACTATCACAACCTAGATCGTAACTCGAGTTTGCACGAGAGTGGGCTCGAGGAGCGATTGGACGATGATGTCGATCCTCATTCTAGTGGCTTAGGTTAGGGTTTGCAAGAGATTGGGCCCTAACCTAGGTTTGCTATAGACTGGCAATAGCGCGAGTGCGTGAGCTTGGTTCTACATTAAGTTGCGACTAGTTCACCTCAACGCAAGTCTAGTAATATTGAGATTCACTATTAAAATGATGCATGACGGTCCGTAGTGGGGATTCCCTAGCCCTAGATGTCTTTATTTGATTTTATATCCCCATACTTTACCCGACGATTGTGACAGGATCGCCGCAAGGCAAATTCCCTCTTTTATTATATTGTATTTGAATCGATATTTGACCGATTTCTTTATCATCGACACCGACATCCACCACCATTGCAATTACATTATACCATAGCCATCTCCACCAATAAAACCTTCGTAGTCAAACCAACATAGGATAGATTGGAGCCAACACCACCTCCTCGTGTTCGATACCCGCTCGCCACTTTGCCGTGCGCTTGCGGTAAAACTACAACCGTCGCTCCGGGACGTGTATCCAGGGCGCGATCAGTGGACCTCCAAAGAAGTGGCATGCTTATATGTACACCAATACTATGCCACGTAGGAACACACGTCCTACTCCACCGGCTCACACATATGATGATTTTTATGCAACACATTCACGGGCACGTGCACACCATGTGAGACACCCTCACGCACGTGTTCCCACACATGCATATGTTCACCCACAACATCATATGAATAATTATCCACATGCACCATTCCATCATGTTCCATATGCCTATCCATAACATGCATCACGTAGAAATCAACGTCGCATGCATGCACCCAATAGGATGAGGGCTCCCAAGATTTTCACGATTTGGAGCCCAAAGGACACAAGCATGGATGAAAAACAAGTTTACATGAATGCTTATTTTTCGGATGTTGTGCATAGTAGAAATTATGTGGGGAAGTCTAAGTCCAATTGGACTTGGCTTCCAAAGGTCTAATCTTTTGGACCCAATGACCTTGGGTACCATGATATGAAATTTTCTATCTTTAGGTACTCAAGGAAAAGAAAAAGAAAAGGAGCAAAAATTTAAATTTAGCTCCAAGGGGAATTGGATACTCGATAGCGGGTGTTCAAAACACATGACGGGTGACGCTCAATTGCTCTCCGGAGTGGTTCCCATTGCAAATGGAAACCGCGTCGTATTTGGAGGCAACGAGAGCGTAACCATCATAGGTGTTGGTAAAGTGGGTAATCCTTCTAAACCCATTATATGTGATGTTTACCTTGTTAAAGGATTAAACCACAATCTTATTTCAATAAGTCAACTTTGTGACAAAGGTTACAAAGTTAACTTTGCGAAAGGAATGTGCCATATTTTTGTCACGCCCCGCTTCCCATTGTACTTGGGAGCGAGGACGCGACGAAGGTCCGCATGTGCTTAAAGCAAGAAGGAGGTGCTTTTTCTTTTCTCTCCTCCTTGTTTTAAGCACATTACGCGTCTGTGTGATAACATCCTGCAGGTTCTTGCATGCGACTCAAACAACACAGATAAATTTTATAACAATCTTAATGTCTCAAAAATGAATACAACAAAAGGGATATAAAAGAGAGAGGGTCATATAGCCCATACAAGTTTTGGAAGAAACAACAAGTACAAAGATGTTGCAAAGGTACGAAGCTTCTCAGCGGGGAAACTCAGCGGCAAGGCACTCCTGGTCAACATGCTTAGTCTCTAAGCAACTCCTCTGCAAACCTGTCTAATACCTGACGTATATTTCATAAGACAAGAAATATACGTCAGCGAGGGTCGCTCGGCAAGATTTAAATCATTAAGTATAAAAGACCCTCGGCAAGGTTTTCAAAATCATTTCATGATTTCAATAATTTAAACATAACAGCGTAAGAAGCAGTGAGCATGAATAGAGTGGTGTACAAAGTAATGAACATGACAAGTGTAATGTGTACAGCAATGAGCATGGCAGGTGTATGTGTGTACAGCAATAAGCATGGCAAGAGTGATGTGTACAACAAGTAGCGTAGCGAGTGTAATGTGTACAACAGTTATCATGGCAATTGTGATGTGTACAGCAGTAACGTGACAGGTGTAGTATGTACATCAATTAACATGGCAGTTCTAAGCAAGTTGAATTAAAGTAATGACTTGAAAATTCGTAATTTCACATCCGTGGTTTCTATTCACTCCTAGGGTTCACGCCTGTAGGTCGTGATGAGAAGGTCGTTCCTCTCACGGGGGCTTACCGTGATTGACGCTAACCCACCGCATGCGGGTGGTGCTCTTGAGGAGAGTACCTTTCATACGCCTAGTGGCCGCTCAACCCTAACCCCACCCAAAAGTTTTCCGGAACACGAGCCGGCCTAGTCGTATTACAATCACGAAGTTTGTCAACTCACATGACGCTCACGAAAGTCACGATTTCACCGCTTGGGCGCATGAACTCACAATTTCACGATTTCAAATATTCTATTCCGTCAATAAGTTCTATCAAAACGCATTCCATCCATAACCAATCAATCGAAAGAGTACAAGCATGATGTGTAACGTGACATGAGGCAAAACTAGAAATTCTTGATTCAGCATTTAAATGTAACGATGTTAAAAAAACTGTAAATGTACACTTGCCTGATCAGTCAATTTCGAGGGTCATGGGTGTCCAAGCGATCGTAACGGGTGGCGCGATTTATCTGCGTCATAGATTCAATATTAAGCTAAAGAACTCCTAACCAATTAAAATAAATATGAACCTAACATGCTATCAACTTACCTATAATAGCATGTATGTTACTAATTAACTTATATCATAAGGTTAAGTCACCGGTAACAATAATGGATCCACTTACATATGCTAACTAACTTAATTATACTAGTTAACAGTATTAATAATTAAGGCTTATAGCACATGATTCTTACAAGGTGATGCACATAGAATGGGGTCTACAGTCGATACCCACTACCACTAGTATAAGTTACTAATAGTACAAAACAAGGGGTAACATGTGTAAATGACTTAAATACATACAGACTTATACGCATACAGCAGGCAAGCTAACTTCTAATCAGACTGTTAAAAGCTAACTATCTATTTATAACTAACATTTATTATAGCATTAATCTTTATGATAGACGGTACTGTCCACCCTATAGTAGGGTACAACCACTAGACTGTCTTGCCTGGAAAGTTGGAGTCTAGTGTTATTATAATAGTCCGTTGATTAATAGCTCCTCATAGGAATTGTTCACCAATATACAACAATATACCTTCTTATAATAACCCATTAATAATATAAATATATATCTTACCTCGTATGCTGTTCTTCTTCACCCGTTCCTTCTTCTCAATGCAACGGGTTTCAAGGGGCTCGGATGGCTCGAGTCTAGCGGCGGTGGAGGGCAGCCGGATCTGGTGCGCGGCGGTCTGGGTCTGGGGTGGCTGGGCGGAAACCGACGGCGGGAGGTGGGATTCGGCGGTGGCGGATTCGGAGGCTGGCGGCGAGTTGAGGACGGCGAGGGGTTCTGCGGCGAAGGGCTGGTGGCTACCGGAGGCGGGGATGGCCGTCGGGAGGTGGGGGATGCTTGCTTCGCATGTCGGAGATCGGAGCGAGAGAGGGCGAGGGAGGTGGAGGTGATTTGCTGGCGGTTTGAGGGAGGGTCAGAGAGGTGGCCTGCGGGATTTTGGTTCGAATGTCGGAAGGAAAATAGGAGAGGGATCGGGGACATGGGCGGAGCTTTTGGAGAGGAGTTCGGATACGGCGCGGGGCGAGTTCGGAAGGGCTGGATTTGCGTGGAGGTTGCCGCGATGTGGGTCGCCGAGCGAGGAGGTACGGGGCGGTGGCGAGGTTGGGGGTTCGAGGGGGAGATGGGGTCACCGAGCTCTGGAAAGCGTCGGGGAGGTAGGGAAGGAGATCGGGGAGGATTGGGTGGGCCCATGGGATTGCTGATGCCCGGAGGTGGCGATGGCTGGGATCCTCTGTTCCGAACAGAGGAAGGAAGGCGAAACAGGGGAGATGGGGGAGAGATCACGATGGGGCTGTTCGGAGCTTTGGTCGATGGCGGGTCTTGAGGGTGGTGACGTGGAGGAAGGAGGTCGGTTGTGGGTTAATTTGTGGCCTGGTGGTGAGGATCGGAGGTGGGTTGTTGGGTCGAAGGGGCGGAGTTTGGGGCGAAGCTGGGCGTTTGCCGGTGGTGGCGGAGGCGCAGACTGTGGTCGAAGCTGTGTTTTAAAGGGGGAGGATGGGAAGCCTGGGCTTGGTTCGAGAGCGGGCGGTGGCAGTAGCTCATTGGAGGTCCGTGATCAGGGGCGGGGGCAATCGAGAAGGCGGTGGGTTACACGGTGGCGACGGGCCTTGGGCTCGGCGACGAGTGCGGTTTTGGGTCGGGGTTTGGTGGCGGACTTGGCTTGGTCGACGAGGTAAAGGGGGACGGCTACCGGGCGAGGGGCGGAGCGGAAACTGTCATTGGCACGCTGGAAGCGAATGAAACGGAGGGCGATGCGCTGTCCAGCAGTCGAAGAGTGGAGATCGATGTGGGGCGGAGTTTGGGGGCGAGGGGATCAGGCGGCTTTTGAGCGGTGTGGAGATGGGCCGTGGGCTGTGGCGGGCTTGGGGCCGCTGGAGATGGTGATCGGGGGTGTACGGCGAGGAAGCCGTTGGGTTTTGTGAAGGTCTCCTACATGAAACATGAAGTTGTATAGAGAGAGAGAAAGGTCGTGTGCGTGAATTTTGGGATTGTGGGATGTTCGCCCAGGCTTGTAGAGGAGAGAGTGGTGTGTAGTTACAGAATGGTGGGAGGGTGACGCGAACGTGGGGAGGTTGGGATTCTACGCATGAATTGGTTGAGGGTATCTCGCATGCACGAGATCATGGGGAATACCCATTCGCAACGAGGTGACGGGGAAAAACATATCTTATATGATAACAAAATAGTTTGTTTTAAGGATCTTATATCCAAAGGGATTATTTAATAGCTAGTTAAAAATATAATAATTGTTTAGGATGTATTAGTAAAAAGATTTTTGAGAATAATATAGGTAGGATATTAGGAGATACTAATTAGCTTAATAGTGACTTACCAATAGATTTCACGATGATCTTAGTTAGATTGATTACGAATCGATTCGGTTAAGATATCTAGATTTAGAAGGTCCGGTTTGATTAATACATAAGGTTCATTATAATCACAATTTAGTATAATTGGGATTAGGTTTGAAACTTGATTTGGTTAAGATATTGATTCGGGTAGATTTTGGTAAAATTAGTAAAGTTAACTTATTGAACATTTACGATTTCGATTCGATTAGGAAGAATCGATTCAATTAAGATTTTCTTTAGATCATCCATTAAGCTTTTGGGTTATGGAATCGATTCGGGGATGATAATTTTGTTGTTATTGGGATATTGGTATTACTTAGTATTTAGTAGGATACAATGTGATTCAGAAGATCGATTGTGATTATTAGATCTGGTCTTGATTTGATCAAGTTAAGAGTTGAGGAAACATCCGATTATGATTAAGATCAAGATATTTGGATAACCTATGATCTTGGTTGAGATATTTCGATTTGTCGATTAGAGTAGAAAACCGATATAGTTAAGGTGTTTAGATCAAGATGATCAATTTGATTTAGGGGTCAACGTTAAGATCCTGAGATTGCTGATTTAGATAATTAAACGGTTGTCTTAGTTACGATTGGATTTGTTAAGGTATTTTAACAGTCATGGTATTTGATTTATTAGAATCTAGATTAGATTTGGAAAGTCAGGTTAACTGAGATTAGATTGGGAGACTCGTATAGTTAAGATATCGGGAAGATCGGTTCTGTTACGATTTGATTAGGAAATCAACAATAAGATCTTTATAGATTGCCGGTTAAGATTTGATTGCAACATTAAGACTTATTTAGGATTTGAATTAGATAATCACTATCGTTAAGATGATTAGGTTTGGTCTAGTAACGATAGATGGGTTTATAATGATCTCGCCCCTGTAATCCAACATCAACAAAAGTAAAATCATATAATAACCCTATAACAAATTACTATACTAATTAATTACACGTGAAATACGTATATAGGAAAACAGGCTGTTACATCCTACCCACCTTATAAAAATTTCGTCCTCGAAATTTAATAAACTAACGGGAGGTGTAATGACTGATAGAATCAAATGAGCTTCAAGGACGTGGAGGATTCAAACGGGTAACATGAAGTATAAAGACGACATAGATGTCACGACGGAAATCGAGTGAATCAATGATAAGGGATAGGGTATGATATTGTAGACATGACTAGGTAAAACATTGTGGGTCTACTACGAGGGTATCCCATAGTTGTCGACATAAGAATATAATGTCGAAAACGGGTTACCGAATCAATTGGAAATGTTAAGACTAGGTTTTTCTAATGAACAAGGAGGGGATATAGAATTCAAGGAAGGATATTCCTGAGAAACAAGATTGCAATCTTACCTATGTTGTTTGAAGTATTTTGCATAAGCATGACCTGCATGGGCCACCACTAAAACCTGTCACGCCCCGCTTCCCATTGTACTTGGGAGTGAGGACGCGACGAAGGTCCGCATGTGCTTAAAGCAAGAAGGAGGTGCTTTTTCTTTTCTCTCCTCCTTGTTTTAAGCACATTACGCGTCTGTGTGATAACATCCTGCAGGTTCTTGCATGCGACTCAAACAACACAGATAAATTTTATAACAATCTTAATGTCTCAAAAATGAATACAACAAAAGGGATATAAAAGAGAGAGGGTCATATAGCCCATACAAGTTTTGGAAGAAACAACAAGTACAAAGATGTTGCAAAGGTACGAAGCTTCTCAGCGGGGAAACTCAGCGGCAAGGCACTCCTGGTCAACATGCTTAGTCTCTAAGCAACTCCTCTGCAAACCTGTCTAATACCTGACGTATATTTCATAAGACAAGAATTATACGTCAGCGAGGGTCGCTCGACAAGATTTAAATCATTAAGTATAAAAGACCCTCGGCAAGGTTTTCAAAATCATTTCATGATTTCAATAATTTAAACATAACAGCGTAAGAAGCAGTGAGCATGAATAGAGTGGTGTACAAGTAATGAACATGACAAGTGTAATGTGTACAGCAATGAGCATGGCAGGTGTATGTGTGTACAACAATAAGCATGGCAAGAGTGATGTGTACAACAAGTAGCGTAGCGAGTGTAATGTGTACAGCAGTTATCATGGCAATTTTGATGTGTACAGCAGTAACGTGACAGGTGTAGTATGTACATCAATTAACATGGCAGTTCTAAGCAAGTTGAATTAAAGTAATGACTTGAAAATTCGTAATTTCACATCCGTGGTTTCTATTCACTCCTAGGGTTCACGCCTGTAGGTCGTGATGAGAAGGTCGTTCCTCTCACGGGGGCTTACCGTGATTGACGCTAACCCACCGCATGCAGGTGGTGCTCTTGAGGAGAGTACCTTTCATACGCCTAGTGGCCGCTCAACCCTAACCCCACCCAAAAGTTTTCCGGAACACGAGCCGGCCTAGTCGTATTACAATCACGAAGTTTGTCAACTCACATGACGCTCACGAAAGTCACGATTTCACCGCTTGGGCGCATGAACTCACAATTTCACGATTTCAAATATTCTATTCCGTCAATAAGTTCTATCAAAACGCATTCCATCCATAACCAATCAATCGAAAGAGTACAAGCATGATGTGTAACGTGACATGAGGCAAAACTAGAAATTCTTGATTCAGCATTTAAATGTAACGATGTTAAAAAAACTGTAAATGCACACTTGCCTGATCAGTCAATTTCGAGGGTCGTGGGTGTCCAAGCGATCGTAACGGGTGGCGCGATTTATCTGCGTCATAGATTCAATATTAAGCTAAAGAACTCCTAACCAATTAAAATAAATATGAACCTAACATGCTATCAACTTACCTATAATAGCATGTATGTTACTAATTAACTTATATCATAAGGTTAAGTCACCGGTAACAATAATGGATCCACTTACATATGCTAACTAACTTAATTATACTAGTTAACAGTATTAATAATTAAGGCTTATAGCACATGATTCATACAAGGTGACGCACATAGAATGGGGTCTACAGTCGATACCCACTACCACTAGTATAAGCTACTAATAGTACAAAACAAGGGGTAACATGTGTAAATGACTTAAATACATACAGACTTATACGCATACAGCAGGCAAGCTAACTTCTAATCAGACTGTTAAAAGCTAACTATCTATTTATAACTAACATTTATTATAGCATTAATCTTTATGATAGACGGTACTGTCCACCCTATAGTAGGGTACAACCACTAGACTGTCTTGCCTGGAAAGTTGGAGTCTAGTGTTATTATAATAGTCCGTTGATTAATAGCTCCTCATAGGAATTGTTCACCAATATACAACAATATACCTTCTTATAATAACCCATTAATAATATAAATATATATCTTACCTCGTATGCTGTTCTTCTTCACCCGTTCCTTCTTCTCAATGCAACGGGTTTCAAGGGGCTCGGATGGCTCGAGTCTAGCGGCGGTGGAGGGCAGCCGGATCTGGTGCGCGGCGGTCTGGGTCTGGGGTGGCTGGGCGGAAACCGACGGCGGGAGGTGGGATTCGGCGGTGGCGGATTCGGAGGCTGGCGGCGAGTTGAGGACGGCGAGGGGTTCTGCGGCGAAGGGCTGGTGGCTACCGGAGGCGGGGATGGCCGTCGGGAGGTGGGGGATGCTTGCTTCGCATGTCGGAGATCGGAGCGAGAGAGGGCGAGGGAGGTGGAGGTGATTTGCTGGCGGTTTGAGGGAGGGTCAGAGAGGTGGCCTGCGGGATTTTGGTTCGAATGTCGGAAGGAAAATAGGAGAGGGATCGGGGACATGGGCGGAGCTTTTGGAGAGGAGTTCGGATACGGCGCGGGGCGAGTTCGGAAGGGCTGGATTTGCGTGGAGGTTGCCGCGATGTGGGTCGCCGAGCGAGGAGGTACGGGGCGGTGGCGAGGTTGGGGGTTCGAGGGGGAGATGGGGTCACCGAGCTCTGGAAAGCGTCGGGGAGGTAGGGAAGGAGATCGGGGAGGATTGGGTGGGCCCATGGGATTGCTGATGCCCGGAGGTGGCGATGGCTGGGATCCTCTGTTCCGAACAGAGGAAGGAAGGCGAAACAGGGGAGATGGGGGAGAGATCACAATGGGGCTGTTCGGAGCTTTGGTCGATGGCGGGTCTTGAGGGTGGTGACGTGGAGGAAGGAGGTCGGTTGTGGGTTAATTTGTGGCCTGGTGGTGAGGATCGGAGGTGGGTTGTTGGGTCGAAGGGGCGGAGTTTGGGGCGAAGCTGGGCGTTTGCCGGTGGTGGCGGAGGCGCAGACTGTGGTCGAAGCTGCGTTTTAAAGGGGGAGGATGGGAAGCCTGGGCTTGGTTCGAGAGCGGGCGGTGGCAGTAGCTCATCGGAGGTCCGTGATCAGGGGCGGGGGCAATCGAGAAGGCGGTGGGTTACACGGTGGCGACGGGCCTTGGGCTCGGCGACGAGTGTGGTTTTGGGTCGGGGTTTGGTGGCGGACTTGGCTTGGTCGACGAGGTAAAGGGGGACGGCTACCGGGTGAGGGGCGGAGCGGAAACTGTCATTGGCACGCTGGAAGCGAATGAAACGGAGGGCGAGGCGCTGTCCAGCAGTCGAAGAGTGGAGATCGATGTGGGGCGGAGTTTGGGGGCGAGGGGATCAGGCGGCTTTTGAGCGGTGTGGAGATGGGCCGTGGGCTGTGGCGGGCTTGGGGCCGCCGGAGATGGTGATCGGGGGTGTACGGCGAGGAAGCCGTTGGGTTTTGTGAAGGTCTCCTACATGAAACATGAAGTTGTACAGAGAGAGAGAAAGGTCGTGTGCGTGAATTTTGGGATTGTGGGATGTTCGCCCAGGCTTGTAGAGGAGAGAGTGGTGTGTAGTTACAGAATGGTGGGAGGGTGACGCGAACATGGGGAGGTTGGGATTCTACGCATGAATTGGTTGAGGGTATCTCGCATGCACGAGATCATGGGGAATACCCATTCGCAACGAGGTGATGGGGAAAAACATATCTTATATGATAACAAAATAGTTTGTTTTAAGGATCTTATATCCAAAGGGATTATTTAATAGCTAGTTAAAAATATAATAATTGTTTAGGATGTATTAGTAAAAAGATTTTTGAGAATAATATAGGTAGTATATTAGGAGATACTAATTAGCTTAATAGTGATTTACCAATAGATTTCAGGATGATCTTAGTTAGATTGATTACGAATCGATTCGGTTAAGATATCTAGATTTAGAAGGTCCGGTTTGATTAATACATAAGGTTCATTATAATCACAATTTAGTATAATTGGGATTAGGTTTGAAACTTGATTTGGTTAAGATATTGATTCGGGTAGATTTTGGTAAAATTAGTAAAGTTAACTTATTGAACATTTACGATTTCGATTCGATTAAGAAGAATCGATTCAATTAAGATTTTCTTTAGATCATCCATTAAGCTTTTGGGTTATGGAATCGATTCGGGGATGATAATTTTGTTGTTGTTGGGATATTGGTATTACTTAGTATTTAGTAGGATACAATGTGATTCAGAAGATCGATTGTGATTATTAGATCTGGTCTTGATTTGATCAAGTTAAGAGTTGAGGAAACATCCGATTATGATTAAGATCAAGATATTTGGATAACCTATGATCTTGGTTGAGATATTTCGATTTGTCGATTAGAGTAGAAAACCGATATAGTTAAGGTGTTTAGATCAAGATGATCGATTTGATTTAGGGGTCAACGTTAAGATCCTGAGATTGCTGATTTAGATAATTAAACGGTTGTCTTAGTTACGATTGGATTTGTTAAGGTAATTTAACAGTCATGGTATTTGATTTATTAGAATCTAGATTAGATTTGGAAAGTCAGGTTAACTGAGATTAGATTGGGAGACTAGTATAGTTAAGATATCGGGAAGATCGGTTCTGTTACGATTTGATTAGGAAATCAACAATAAGATCTTTATGGATTGCCGGTTAAGATTTGATTGCAACATTAAGACTTATTTAGGATTTGAATTAGATAATCACTATCGTTAAGATGATTAGGTTTGGTCTAGTAACGATAGATGGGTTTATAATGATCTCGCCCCTGTAATCCAACATCAACAAAAGTAAAATCATATAATAACCCTATAACAAATTACTATACTAATTAATTACACGTGAAATACGTATATAGGAAAACAGGCTGTTACATCCTACCCACCTTATAAAAATTTCGTCCTCGAAATTTAATAAACTAACGGGAGGTGTAATGACTGATAGAATCAAATGAGCTTCAAGGACGTGGAGGATTCAAACGGGTAACATGAAGTATAAAGACGACATAGATGTCACGACGGAAATCGAGTGAATCAATGATAAGGGATAGGGTATGATATTGTAGACATGACTAGGTAAAACATTGTGGGTCTACTACGAGGGTATCCCATAGTTGTCGACATAAGAATATAATGTCGAAAACGGGTTACCGAATCAATTGGAAATGTTAAGACTAGGTTTTTCTAATGAACAAGGAGGGGATATAGAATTCAAGGAAGGATATTCCTGAGAAATAAGATTGCAATATTACCTATGTTGTTTGAAGTATTTTGCATAAGCATGACCTGCATGGGCCACCACTAAAACCTGTCACGCCCCGCTTCCCATTGTACTTGGGAGTGAGGACGCGACGAAGGTCCGCATGTGCTTAAAGCAAGAAGGAGGTGCTTTTTCTTTTCTCTCCTCCTTGTTTTAAGCACATTACGCGTCTGTGTGATAACATCCTGCAGGTTCTTGCATGCGACTCAAACAACACAGATAAATTTTATTACAATCTTAATGTCTCAAAAATGAATACAACAAAAGGGATATAAAAGAGAGAGGGTCATATAGCCCATACAAGTTTTGGAAGAAACAACAAGTACAAAGATGTTGCAAAGGTACGAAGCTTCTCAGCGGGGAAACTCAGCGGCAAGGCACTCCTGGTCAACATGCTTAGTCTCTAAGCAACTCCTCTGCAAACCTGTCTAATACCTGACGTATATTTCATAAGACAAGAAATATACGTCAGCGAGGGTCGCTCGGCAAGATTTAAATCATTAAGTATAAAAGACCCTCGGCAAGGTTTTCAAAATCATTTCATGATTTCAATAATTTAAACATAATAGCGTAAGAAGCAGTGAGCATGAATAGAGTGGTGTACAAAGTAATGAACATGACAAGTGTAATGTGTACAGCAATGAGCATGGCAGGTGTATGTGTGTACAGCAATAAGCATGGCAAGAGTGATGTGTACAACAAGTAGCGTAGCGAGTGTAATGTGTACAGCAGTTATCATGGCAATTGTGATGTGTACAGCAGTAACGTGACAGGTGTAGTATGTACATCAATTAACATGGCAGTTCTAAGCAAGTTGAATTAAAGTAATGACTTGAAAATTCGTAATTTCACATCCGTGGTTTCTATTCACTCCTAGGGTTCACGCCTGTAGGTCGTGATGAGAAGGTCGTTCCTCTCACGGGGGCTTACCGTGATTGACGCTAACCCACCGCATGCGGGTGGTGCTCTTGAGGAGAGTACCTTTCATACGCCTAGTGGCCGCTCAACCCTAACCCCACCCAAAAGTTTTCCGGAACACGAGCCGGCCTAGTCGTATTACAATCACGAAGTTTGTCAACTCACATGACGCTCACGAAAGTCACGATTTCACCGCTTGGGCGCATGAACTCACAATTTCACGATTTCAAATATTCTATTCCGTCAATAAGTTCTATCAAAACGCATTCCATCCATAACCAATCAATCGAAAGAGTACAAGCATGATGTGTAACGTGACATGAGGCAAAACTAGAAATTCTTGATTTAGCATTTAAATGTAACGATGTTAAAAAAACTGTAAATGCACACTTGCCTGATCAGTCAATTTCGAGGGTCGTGGGTGTCCAAGCGATCGTAACGGGTGGCGCGATTTATCTGCGTCATAGATTCAATATTAAGCTAAAGAACTCCTAACCAATTAAAATAAATATGAACCTAACATGCTATCAACTTACCTATAATAGCATGTATGTTACTAATTAACTTATATCATAAGGTTAAGTCACCGGTAACAATAATGGATCCACTTACATATGCTAACTAACTTAATTATACTAGTTAACAGTATTAATAATTAAGGCTTATAGCACATGATTCATACAAGGTGACGCACATAGAATGGGGTCTACAGTCGATACCCACTACCACTAGTATAAGCTACTAATAGTACAAAACAAGGGGTAACATGTGTAAATGACTTAAATACATACAGACTTATACGCATACAGCAGGCAAGCTAACTTCTAATCAGACTGTTAAAAGCTAACTATCTATTTATAACTAACATTTATTATAGCATTAATCTTTATGATAGACGGTACTGTCCACCCTATAGTAGGGTACAACCACTAGACTGTCTTGCCTGGAAAGTTGGAGTCTAGTGTTATTATAATAGTCCGTTGATTAATAGCTCCTCATAGGAATTGTTCACCAATATACAACAATATACCTTCTTATAATAACCCATTAATAATATAAATATATATCTTACCTCGTATGCTGTTCTTCTTCACCCGTTCCTTCTTCTCAATGCAACGGGTTTCAAGGGGCTCGGATGGCTCGAGTCTAGCGGCGGTGGAGGGCAGCTGGATCTGGTGCGCGGCGGTCTGGATCTGGGGCGGCTGGGCGGAAACCGACGGCGGGAGGTGGGATTCGGCGGTGGCGGATTCAGAGGCTGGCGGCGAGTTGAGGACGGCGAGGGGTTCTGCGGCGAAGGGCTGGTGGCTACCGGAGGCGGGGATGGCCGTCGGGAGGTGGGGGATGCTTGCTTCGCATGTCGGAGATCGGAGCGAGAGAGGGCGAGGGAGGTGGAGGTGATTTGCTGGCGGTTTGAGGGAGGGTCAGAGAGGTGGCCTGCGGGATTTTGGTTCGAATGTCGGAAGGAAAATAGGAGAGGGATCGGGGACATGGGCGGAGCTTTTGGAGAGGAGTTCGGATACGGCGCGGGGCGAGTTCGGAAGGGCTGGATTTGCGTGGAGGTTGCCGCGATGTGGGTCGCCGAGCGAGGAGGTACGGGGCGGTGGCGAGGTTGGGGGTTCGAGGGGGAGATGGGGTCACCAAGCTCTGGAAAGCGTCGGGGAGGTAGGGAAGGAGATCGGGGAGGATTGGGTGGGCCCATGGGATTGCTGATGCCCGGAGGTGGCGATGGCTGGGATCCTCTGTTCCGAACAGAGGAAGGAAGGCGAAACCGGGGAGATGGGGGAGAGATCACGATGGGGCTGTTCGGAGCTTTGGTCGATGGCGGGTCTTGAGGGTGGTGACGTGGAGGAAGGAGGTCGGTTGTGGGTTAATTTGTGGCCTGGTGGTGAGGATCGGAGGTGGGTTATTGGGTCGAAGGGGCGGAGTTTGGGTCGAAGCTGGGCGTTTGCCGGTGGTGGCGGAGGCGCAGACTGTGGTCGAAGCTGCGTTTTAAAGGGGGAGGATGGGAAGCCTGGGCTTGGTTCGAGAGCGGGCGGTGGCAGTAGCTCATCGGAGGTCCGTGATCAGGGGCGGGGGCAATCGAGAAGGCGGTGGGTTACACGGTGGCGACGGGCCTTGGGCTCGGCGACGAGTGTGGTTTTGGGTCGAGGTTTGGTGGCGGACTTGGCTTGGTCGACGAGGTAAAGGGGGACGGCTACCGGGCGAGGGGCGGAGCGGAAACTGTCATTGGCACGCTGGAAGCGAATGAAACGGAGGGCAAGGCGCTGTCCAGCAGTCGAAGAGTGGAGATCGATGTGGGGCGGAGTTTGGGGGCGAGGGGATCAGGCGGCTTTTGAGCGGTGTGGAGATGGGCCGTGGGCTGTGGCGGGCTTGGGGCCGCCGGAGATGGTGATCGGGGGTGTACGGCGAGGAAGCCATTGGGTTTTGTGAAGGTCTCCTACATGAAACATGAAGTTGTACAGAGAGAGAGAAAGGTCGTGTGCGTGAATTTTGGGATTGTGGGATGTTCGCCCAGGCTTGTAGAGGAGAGAGTGGTGTGTAGTTACAGAATGGTGGGAGGGTGACGCGAACGTGGGGAGGTTGGGATTCTACGCATGAATTGGTTGAGGGTATCTCGCATGCACGAGATCATGGGGAATACCCATTCGCAACGAGGTGACGGGGAAAAACATATCTTATATGATAACAAAATAGTTTGTTTTAAGGATCTTATATCCAAAGGGATTATTTAATAGCTAGTTAAAAATATAATAATTGTTTAGAATGTATTAGTAAAAAGATTTTTGAGAATAATATAGGTAGGATATTAGGAGATACTAATTAGCTGAATAGTGATTTACCAATAGATTTCAGGATGATCTTAGTTAGATTGATTACGAATCGATTCGGTTAAGATATCTAGATTTAGAAGGTCCGGTTTGATTAATACATAAGGTTCATTATAATCACAATTTAGTATAATTGGGATTAGGTTTGAAACTTGATTTGGTTAAGATATTGATTCGGGTAGATTTTGGTAAAATTAGTAAAGTTAACTTATTGAACATTTACGATTTCGATTCGATTAGGAAGAATCGATTCAATTAAGATTTTCTTTAGATCATCCATTAAGCTTTTGGGTTATGGAATCGATTCGGGGATGATAATTTTGTTGTTGTTGGGATATTGGTATTACTTAGTATTTAGTAGGATACAATGTGATTCAGAAGATCGATTGTGATTATTAGATCTGGTCTTGATTTGATCAAGTTAAGAGTTGAGGAAACATCCGATTATGATTAAGATCAAGATATTTGGATAACCTATGATCTTGGTTGAGATATTTCGATTTGTCGATTAGAGTAGAAAACCGATATAGTTAAGGTGTTTAGATCAAGATGATCGATTTGATTTAGGGGTCAACGTTAAGATCCTGAGATTGCTGATTTAGATAATTAAACGGTTGTCTTAGTTACGATTGGATTTGTTAAGGTAATTTAACAGTCATGGTATTTGATTTATTAGAATCTAGATTAGATTTGGAAAGTCAGGTTAACTGAGATTAGATTGGGAGACTCGTATAGTTAAGATATCGGGAAGATCGGTTCTGTTACGATTTGATTAGGAAATCAACAATAAGATCTTTATGGATTGCCGGTTAAGATTTGATTGCAACATTAAGACTTATTTAGGATTTGAATTAGATAATCACTATCGTTAAGATGATTAGGTTTGGTCTAGTAATGATAGATGGGTTTATAATGATCTCGCCCCTGTAATCCAACATCAACAAAAGTAAAATCATATAATAACCCTATAACAAATTACTATACTAATTAATTACACGTGAAATACGTATATAGGAAAACAGGCTGTTACAATTTTAAGAAAAGATAATAATGAATTATTGTTTTTCGCCACACGCCATAAGGATATATATATCCTAGATCTTCCAAGATCACATGAACAATGTCTTATTGCCAACACAAGTGAACAACACTTATGGCATCGACGTTTTGGTCATGTGAACTTTGGAACACTTTTTAAGCTTTCCAAGTTAAATTCTATTAGAGGCTTCCCTAAGCTTGTCTTTCAAAAGAAAAGCTTTTGTGACTCGTGTCAACGAGGCAAGCTTCCAAAATCTTCGTTTAAACCTAAGAAAAGCATTTCTTCTAAGCGGCCTCTAGAGCTATTACATCTAGATTTATTTGGGCCAACTAGAGTTGCTTCATTAGGTAATGCTAGATATGGACTTGTCATCGTTGATGACTTTTCTAGGTTTACTTGGGTATTTTCATTGTGTAATAAAAATGAAGCTTTTGAAAACTTCACAATTTTTGTTAAGAAAGTACAAAATCTCTTAGGAACCACCATTGTCACTATTCGTAGTGATCATGGAGGTGAATTTGAGAATGAGTCTTTTGAGACATTTTGTGATGAAGTTGGTATTACACACACCTTCTCTTTCCCTCGTGCACCTCCTCAAAATGGTGTAGTTGAGAGAAAGAATAGGACGCTAGTGGAGTGTGCTCGCACTATGCTTGATGATAGCCAACTTGGCCATCAATTTTAGGCGGAAGCGGTACACACCGCTTGCTATGTGTTTAATAGAATACTTTTGAGGCCTGGCACTAAACAAACTTGTTATGAATTGTTGTTTGGTAGGTTGCCTCAAGTTAAACATTTTCGTGTTTTTGGTTCGAAATGTTTTATTAAGAACACGTATGATAGTTTGGACAAATTCGATCCAAGATCCGATGAGGGGATTTTTGTTGGATATTCTTCGCGTAGCAAAGCCTACCGGATATTCAACAAACGAACCTCAACGATCGAGGAGTCGCTTCATGTGTCATTTAATGAAGGATTTGTTCCAACTAGAATTACTAATGATGATGACTCTATGGATGTCTTATGTGATTCAATTGGTAATTCTAACTCTAATGATTCTATTGATTCTATTGAGACTAACCCGTCTAATGAAGTTGTTGAGAATGTTCCTAGTGACCAAGGAATTCCCAAACGGCTTCATACCGTTCGTGACCATCCTCATGAGCAAGTCATTGGCAATATCCATGATAGTGTCAAGACGAGATCACAAGTGAACTACTTCGCTCATTGTGCCTTTGCCTCCTCGATAGAGCCAAAGAATGTTAATGAAGCATGCAAAGATAGCGCTTGGATCTTAGCCATGGAGGATGAACTCATTCAATTCGAGAGGAATGAAGTTTGGGAGCTTGTTCCATTGCCATCGAAGAACCACACCGTCATAGGGACAAAGTGGATCATCAAGAACAAAACCGACGAAAACCAAGTCGTCGTCCGGAACAAAGCTCGGTTAGTTGCTCAAGGCTACCGTCAAGAGGAAGGTATTGACTTCGAAGAATCCTTCGCTCCGGTAGCTAGATTAGAATCAATTAGATTATTATTGTCTTTTGCATGCCATAAGGATTTTAAATTATTTCAAATGGATGTTAAAAGTGCGTTTTTAAATGGAGATGTTGTTGAGGAAGTTTACGTTTCTCAACCTCCGGGTTTTATTAATGAAAAATTTCCAAATCATGTTTTTAAACTAAAGAAAGCACTTTACGGCTTGAGACAAGCTCCTCGAGCTTGGTATGATCGCCTAAAGAATTTTCTTTTGGATTTGAATTTTAAAATGGGAGAAGCCGATTCTACACTTTTTGTTAAGCATTCGAATAATGATATAATTTTAGTTCAAATATATGTTGATGATATCATTTTCGGTGCTACTAACTTTGCTCTTTGCGAAGAGTTTTCTAATGTTATGAAGGAACAATTTGAGATGAGCCACATGGGTGAGCTCAAATATTTCTTAGGTCTCCAAATTCGCCAAATGGACGATGCAATCTTCATCCACCAAACGAAGTATACAGTGGAGTTGCTAAAGCGATTTGGAATGGAGAATGCCTCCGGAAAGAAGACTCCAATGAGCACGACTACGCATCTTGATAAGGATACGGGCGGTAAGGATGTAGACATTCGTCTATATCGAGGTATGATAGGTAGTTTACTTTATCTTACCGCAAGTAGGCCCGATATTATGTTTGCCGTATGCGTATGTGCTCGTTATCAGTCTCAACCTAAGGATTCTCACTTAGTAGCGGTAAAACGTATTTTCCGTTATCTAAGTTATACACTTGATTTTGGATTACTTTATCCAAAATCTAGTACGTATGAGTTAATCTCATATAGTGATGCCGATTATGCGGGATGCAAATCCGACAGGAAAAGTACTAGTGGCACTTGCCATTTTATAGGAAATTCCATTGTCTCTTGGTTTTCCAAGAAGCAAAATTCTGTATCACTTTCAACCACCGAGGCGGAATACATTGCCGCCGGTGCCGCGTGTGCTCAAGTTCTTTGGATGAGACACACACTTAAAGACTTTGGTATAAACTGTGATACTTGCCCTATCATGGTTGACAACCAAAGTGCAATATGTCTTTCCAAGAACCCGGTACACCATTCCCGTTCGAAACACATAGATGTCTGACACCACTTTTTAGATGACCATGTTGCTAAAAAGGACATCATTTTAGTGTACGTTGAAACCCAAAAGCAAATCGCCGATATTTTCACGAAACCCCTAAAGGAGGACTCCTTTGTGCGGTTGCGTCGAGAATTGGGGATTATGGGTGAATCCGAGATATAGGATTCATGTTTCATTCAATATTTTGTTCATGCTAGACTTATTGGATTTTTCGGGATTTTATGTGATATTTTGAATTTTTGCTCGAATTCATGTTTGAATGTCGTTTTTGAAATTTCGATGTTTAATGGGGTAGTTTAGATGTTTTTTGATAGGATTGCGATGTATCGTCCAAGTGTATTGAGGAGAGAACTTAATTATCAATTTTTGGACTCATCTAGTCGGTCTCAGTTCATCAACCAATCGACTAGATTCACATCTAGTCAGTCAGCTAATGAACTCAGACCGACTAGCTCTATCTCTCAACTTTTGAACTCCTTTATTCGGTATCAATTCAATCACCAACCGACTAGATTAGTATCTAGTCGGTTAGTAAAAGAACTCAGACCGACTAACTCAAGCTATTTTGAGTTTCCTCTCCAGCTTAACTCTTTAGTCGGTTCAAGCTTACTTATCGACCGACTAGATTGAGTTCTAGTCGGTCAGTATTTGAGCGCAGACCGACTAATTCTCGTTCAGGAAATCTTCGACTGGTCTCTGTTTCCACTTAGTCGGTTCAAGCTCGTTAACCGACCGACTAGATCGTCATCTAGTCGGTCAGTGTTTGAACTCAGACCGACTAAGTGCTCAGGGGCAGTCTTGTCTTTTCGTGTTTCGACCGACTTATACCTATTCTAATCGATTTCTTCCTATTCTAGTCGGTTGTTTTTGTTCTCCAGCTCGAAAACCCCCGATCCCTCCTCGAGTCTCTTCGTCTTCCGTTGATCTCCGGACATTTCCGGCCATCCTTTCCGTCGCCGGCCGTCGACCTCCAACCTAGGGTAACCCCCTTCTCTCCCTCTCCTGTCTAGGGTTCAGTTTTCAGCTCTAGGGTTAGGTTTTCATATCAATTCGGCTTCTAGGGTTTCGGCCTAGAGTGTTTTTAGGGTTCTTTCGATTTCTTACGTGCAGTGCCTCGATTATGGCTCGTACACGTATCCCGATCACTCCATCTAGCCCCTCACCGATGACCGTAGAACCTACCCCTATGGACCCCGATCAACCTAAGCGAACCCCTCCTAGACGTCGTTCGAAAACCACCCAACCCTCTTCGTCTTTGCCTCCTCTTAAGCGTAAGAGGACGGCGACTGCGAAACCCCGAGCCCGATCTCAGCCCAAGCCCAAGCCCGTCATTTTTCGTGCTCCCACTCCACCCGGTGCTTCGGATTCCGACACTGAGTATATCCCCGAGCCTGAGACTCATAGGGAACCCACTCCTCCTACCCATCCTGAGTCTAGCTCCCGACCACGTACGTCTACCCGTAAGCCTAAGGGAAAGGCTCCGATGCCGGTTGGCGGTGTCGATATCTCATTGTGTCGCGACGACCCTATGTGTCTCGCGGCTTACAACCGTATCGAACATTGCCCACTACTTCTGGAGCATTTCGTCCAGTTTAGTGACTTCATAGGGCTAGCTGATCTTCTTTCGTCCTCGGGTCTTCTCGATTACCTTCGATATGACCCGAAGGCGAATCCTCACCCCTACCCTCGATTAGTAAAACTATTCTATGCCAATAGGATCCGGGGTCAGTACGATGCGACCCACTCTGTTGAGATGACTGTTTTGGGGACTCCTATAGTCCTCACATCAGAAATCTTAGGAGAGATTTTGGGTATCTCCTCGTCTGGCCTCCTCCCCTTAGACATTTCTGTTGATGATATTTCTTCCCTTGATCAGACCATCCTCTCTGAGATTTTCCATCAGATTCCTCCCGCCATGATTAGCGTGCCCTCCAAATCCTTCAAGCCAAATGCATGGGTCCTGAATTTGATTCTGAAGTCGTGCTTGCTTCCCAAGTACGCCTCCTCATCTCTACCGTCCCAGCCTTTTCTGAAGCTGATTTATGCTATTTTCTTGGGGAGCTCGATTAACTGGGCTCGCATTATACTCGATAAGATGGACTCTTTCGAGTGTATTCGCAAGTCCCTGAAATCGGCTCATATCCCCTTTCCGTGCTTGTTGACCCTTGTTTTTCACCACTTCTGTGTCACATTGCCTCCTGACGATGAGCGTCCACTTGGTCCTCCCCTGAACGCGACGGCCGTCAAGAAATCTCTTGCGGTGCTCCGTCACGTTCAGAGGACGACACCTTCAGCGTCTGCCTCTGCCTCTACCTCAGCTGCTTCCTCTACCACTCTTGATGATGTCGTTCGGTTACTTCGTCGTCACGAGTCTCGTTTGGCTCGTACCGAGGAGGTAGTTTGTCGTTTGGCTAGTCTGATGGGTATTCAGCTTCCTCCTCCTGTTTCTGAGGATGAGGAGATGGATGATGAGGATATCGATGAGCTTGTCACCTCTTTAGCTCGTGGCGCTGAGGCCACCGCTGCTTCTGCTACCACCGCTGCTGCTGGTGCTACCACTTCTGGTGCTGCTGTTGCTGCTTCATCTGCTGGTGCCCCCGAGAGCACACCTGTTTCCACCGCTCCTGCGGTGGATACTACGACTGGTGCTCCCGATGCCACTCCTGCTGCTGCTCCAGAGATTACCACTTCTGCCATCGCTCCTACTGACATTCCAGACGTTCCTGCTGATCCAGTTTCCACCACTTCTCCTGCAGAGTCTGCTGCTGCTGCTGATCCTGCCGTTTCCTCTTGAGCTTCCTCGAGGACTCTCCGATGCTCCTTGGATGATACATCTAGTGTGAGAGAGTTTGGTTAGGATAGAGTGGGTTTTTGGATCATTTTGATGTATTTTGATACTTTTGATGATGTAT
The DNA here is from genome assembly GCA_030789695.1 of Scilla litardierei. NCBI lineage: Eukaryota > Viridiplantae > Streptophyta > Magnoliopsida > Asparagales > Asparagaceae > Scilla > Scilla litardierei. The sequence continues at coordinate 58,064,258 of CM061142.1, read as the reverse complement.
CTTCATGTATTTTGATGATGTTGTATGTTTTTTTGACACTCCGATATCTGTGATATGATGATGTATTTTGTGCCCCGATCGGTGGATCGATGTTTTGTATGTCAGTGATGTTCATTTTTGATGTACTCTGGTTCATATCTTTTATATATATACATCGCAGTTGACATTTCATTCTATTGTGCACAATTTATAATTTTTTTATGTCTCTGATGTTTGATTTCGTCGCTCGACGATATTAACTTGGTTTAATAGAAATTTCTTCTATGGAAACATAGAATTGTTTTCCATGCACTAAATTAACCAAGAATGTTGATATTGGAGAGTATATTCCATAACTCAATCCGTAAAAATGATTTGAGTTTTGATGATTTCGTATTACGATTTTCGACTATGGTTTCATTGACACGCCTTGATTTTATTCGTATTTCTTTTGGTGTCACTTGAACCGTCGTCATATTCTACGACTCCCGTGCTTTTTTATTTGAGGCCATTGTTGTTGTCGTTGTTATCCTCCCGCTCTTTTTGCTTATGCCAAAGGGGGAGAGATATAATAATAACGATGTGCTAAATGAAAATTTAAAGCATTATTACAAGAATCTAACTTGATATGTTAGATTCAGGGGGAGTAAAGATATATAAATGGATTTTCAAATCTGATATTTCAATAACCTACATTTGGTATTCGATATTTCAATAATCAATTTTCATTTTATATACTTCACTCGTCTGCTTGATGCGTATTATTATTGTTTAAATTGGAATTAACGTGTCATCAATGCAGGGGGAGTAAGTAAATTTCATTTGAATTATTATTTTTGATTATTATTTATGTTGGTTTGTCATCACCAAAAAGGGGGAGAATGTTGGATATTGGACTCCCCGGATTTGGTTTTGGATGATGAACAAACATAAATATAATGTGAACTAACACTTTGTGAGCGCAGTTATGGAGATCGTCGCCAAATTCATATGAATATCAATTACGACGTCTCAAGACTTCTCAAAGCACGTGATCGTATGCCAAAAGCTTCGTTGAAGCTTATGGACCTTTTTAGAAGTCATGAAGATTCGATTGAAGCTATTGAAGATGGTATCGTCAAGTTTTATTTATAGTCTTTAAGCTTCTTTCGTAGAATGTTAAGCCTTGAGTAGGTCTTACGGTTTAAATCTTCATAATGCTCATATCTTAGCTCTAGGATCTTAGTAGGATTCCATACAATCCTTCCCGAAGCTTCGTGCTTCGATTCGCGACTTCTTGTGCATGTTAGTTGGTTCAAGAAGAAGAACTGACCGACTAGATGGTGATCTAGTCGGTCGGCAAAGCTTCTTGGACCGACTAGTTTTTGTCGGTCATTTCCAAGCTCTTTACTGTTTACAGTTAGTCGGTCTAAGTTGACTCACCGACCGACTAGTTTGTGAACTAGTCGGTCAGTGATGCTTCTGTGACCGACTAGTTGAGCTTTCCCTGTACATGCACATTTGAGCCTGAGCTACTGTTTATCATTAGTCGGTCTGTGTTCATTGATCGACCGACTAGTTGATGAACTAGTCGGTCAACTTTCCTTCTTGGACCGACTAGTTTAGCTTTACTGTACATGCCAATTTTTCACCTAACTTACTGTTTATCGTTAGTCGGTCTATGCTCATTTGGCGACCGACTAGTTGGTGAATTAGTCGGTCAACATTTGTTCTTGGACCGACTAAGTCTATTTGTGCTCAGACTTCAGTTTTATCTATTAGTCGGTCTCAGTTGAGTAACCGACCGACTAGTTCTGAAACTAGTCGGTCAGCTACTCTTCTTGGACCGACTAGTTCCTTTTGTCTGAACTTTGATCTTTTCTCTGTTCACTCATTAGTCGGTATACGTTTATTGACCGACCGACTAGTTGATGAACTAGTCGGTCGGTGGTTGTTCTTTGACCGACTAGTTGGGTTCAGAAAAGAGCCATTGGAGCTTTAATTGAAACGTTTTTCTTTCTCTCTCTCCTCTATCCTATAAACACTTGATGGGCTGCATTCATTGCAGTTAAGGCTGATATTATTGCAAGTTTAGAGATCAAGAGAAATCATTCCAAGCTCATTCAAAGCTCTTTCATTCCATTCAATAATCTCTCCTCACTCTTACTTCCAAAGAGAGATTCATTGAGTGTGAAGCCTTCCAAGCCAAGTGCTTGATTCTAGGTCACCAACATCCCCATAGCTCTCCATCGCTGATCTACATCTTGGAGCTAGGGTTTGGTGCCACTTCTTCTTCCTCAAAATCATCCTTGCCCTAATTCGTAAGCATTACTCAAGGCATATGTATTTTGTCGGTAAGAAGTTTCTTATTTCATTTCAATTTCATATTGTAAGTTTCACTCTCGGTTGTGAGAGTGTGGTTGTGATCCCGGGTTATGGGAGTCACAAATTACTTTGTGTATGATTTGACTTGTGAAGGTTTTTCACAAGTATTTCATAGTGGAAATCTTGAGTTAGGGTTTCTAACTCAAGTATCCGGAGGGGATCCGGGTGGTTGGGACGTAGGATCACCGGGAACAAGTTGGGGAGACTTGGGTGGATCCGAACCCAGTAATATCTATTGTTAGCATTGTTAATTTTGTTGTTGTCTTCAATTTAATCTTCCGCAAATTGATTTGGTAGTTGTTTGCACGATAATTAGGAATTATACTCCTTGTTATTTTTAAAGTACTATTCACCCCCCTCCAGTACTTGTGCAGTAGCTTGTAGGGCATTACAAACTCTTGTCCCAATTAATTTGGAGCCCAGAGAACAGATTAAAGTCAGAAAGTAAATTCTTTAGGCCATTAATGGATCTCGGGTTGGCACGACAGAAAACTAGTAGATCGTCTACAAACAGAAGATGAGAAATAGCCCCAAACCGGCGCATAGGTTGAATAGTACGGGTTGTTTCAGCTCTGGCCATAAGAAGAGAAAATGCTTCCATAACTAGAACGAAGAGGTAGGGGTATAGAGGATCACCTTGGTGAAGACCTCTATTGGATGAAAAATAACCCTCAGGAAAGCCATCGATTAATACAGAGAACATAGGAGTAGAGATGCATTGTGCGATCCAATTAATGAACCTGCCCCTGAATCCCATCTGATGAAGAAGGAAGAAAATGAATTCTCTGTTAACGTTGTCAAAGGCCTTCCTGAGGTCCAATCTGATGCAAGCCCTGGCCCCCCATAGGATTGCTGAAGTCTCGGATCTGCTCATGGGTAATGATGGTATGATCCGCTAGCAATCTGTCTTTGAGAAAAGTGGCCTGGTTAGGTGCAATAAGGTCACATATGACATGTTTTAATCTGTTACACAAGACCTTGCTGATAATTTTATAAATGACATTGCAACAGGCTATTGGCCTGTAGTCACTTAATCCTGTTGCATTGGCACTTTTAGGAACAAGCGTAAGGAAGGTATGATTAATCTGAGGAGGCATACGGCCAGAATTAAAAAGAAGAAGAAACACCATAGATAACATCATTATCAACAACCTCCCATTCTTGTTGGAAGAACTAAGCGTCGAAGCCATCTGGACCAGGGGCTTTGTCCTTTCCTATTTGGAAAACATCAGTCTTGATTTCAGTAGCAGAAAAATTTCTATCCATCCAATTTGCGACCTCCGTAGTAAGCTTAGCTTTGGAATAAGGTTAGGGAACACATTCCAATAATTATCCTACGTATATAAATTCATGTAGAAGAGGGGAGCTTCATTTCTAAGCGCTACAGCGCTAGAATTTCTCTCTCCATTCTCATTGACAACGTGGGACAGATTGTTATGACAATACCTAGACTTTCTTGCCGTGTAAAAAAATTTAGAGTTTCTATCCCCCATTGTTAACCAGTTTTGTCTGCTCTTTTGTCTCAAGTCTTCCTCCTCAACATCCAATGAGCGACCTAAGTTCAAAGAGGCCAATTTCTCTTTCTCCTGCAAGCAAATATTAGTAGGCAATCTACAATCCAGTTGCACAGAGTCTAAAACCTGGCGGCATTTAGTTGTATCAAGGGAGTTTCTGTGTTCAGCTGACCAACATTTCAGCTTGCCCTTCAAATGCTTGAGGTTATTAGCTAGCCTTTGCATCGCCGAGTCCCCCAATTGGGAACCCCAATTGTTAAAGACAAGTTCATGGAATCCGGGTAAAGAAATCCAGGAATTAAAAAATTTAAACGGCTTGGGAAAAGAAGTAACCTGAGAGCGAAGGTATACTAGCATAGCGGCATGGTCACTAGTGCCAGGAGGAAAGTATTCAATATAAGAATGTGGAAGAGAGTTGATCCAGGAAGCATTACATAGAACTCTGTCTAAACGTGCTGTGATACGGCCTGCACCAACACGTCTATTATTCCAGCTCAAACAACGGCCAATACTTTTAAGTTCAATAAGCTGGCAACTTCCAATGCAAGAATTAAATGCATCCATATAATGAGGGTCAACCGGACGCCCACCCAGTTTTCGCTGGTACTTCGAACGCAATTGAAATCACCGCCAACCAACCACGGATTATTATTTAACAACAAGGAATCAGCAATAAGATCGGACCAGAGAGGAAACCAGGATTGAGATAGGTTTAAGCCATAAACTGCAGTTAACCCCATTACAAAACCCGCAGCATTAGTGAAAGTAGAAGTGATATGCTGTGAGGTAGCCGAAATGGTAGAGCAGCTCCAAGTAGTATTACTGAAATAAATCACAATTCTGCCTCCTGTGTGGTGAGCTCTGTTATCAACACACGACCAACCTTTAGGGAAACATGTAGAGATCCTATCATGTTTGCAAGCTTCAACCTTTGTTTCAAATAGGCAGAAAACGGAGGGGTTTAGTTTCCTAATCCTGAATTTAAGATCAGCACGACGCGAGACATTGTTTAGACCCCTAGTGTTCCAGAAGAAATCTGACATTACAAACATTGGGAGTCTGGTAGAGCACTGGAAGATACAACAAGTCTTGTGCTCCGTCTAATTGCCAAAGATGTTTCAGGAAGAGGTTTACATTTAGTCTGGGCCACTAATTCTCTTAGAATTGTATGCTAAGCATCCTAGTCCTGATTTTGAATTGTAGGGTCAATTGGGGGTTCAGGATCTTCAGTTTGCTATAGGATTGATGGCCTTGGGTTACGGCCTTTAGCAGCTTCAATAGTGCCAGAAATGAAGGCCGCAGTCCCCGGAGGTTGAAATGGAACATTCTCAACCCCATCGGCATGTTGGGTTGAGAAGAGTTGATGCATTCCCCCTGATGCAGATGCCGTGACTTTTCAACATTCGAAAGACCCAAAACATGCTGGGCATGTGCATCTTGATTAGGTATTGGCCTAGCTTCTGCCTCTTGTGGAATCAGGTTCTTGGCCAACTCAGTAGCAAGCTGAATATCGATCGGCCCCCGGATACAAACCCAGGAGACAGTCGTAGTTTTACCGCAAGCGCACGGTGTGGTGGCGAGCGGGTATCGAACAAGAGGAGGTGGTGTTGGCTCCAATCTATCCTAGGTTGGTTATACTACGAAGGTTTTATTGGTGGATGTGGTTATGATGTGAGGTAATGACAATGGTGATGGATTTCGGTGTCGGAGATAAAGAAGTTGGATAGAATTCAATATAATAAAAGTGTATAGGGCTAGGGAATCCCCACTACGGATTATCATGAATCCTTGTGAATCGCGAATCTCAATATTACTAGACTTGGATTGAGATGAATTAGTCGTAACTAAATAGAGAACCAAGCTCACGCTCTCGTGCTATTGACGGTCTATAGCAACCTAGATTAGGGCCCACTTTCGGGCAAACCCTAATCTAAGCCACTAGCATTAAGATCACATCATCGTCCAATCGCACCTCGAGCCCACTCTCATGTAAAATCGAGTTACAACCTAGATTGTGATAGCTCGTATTCGTCCAACCTATCCATAGGGTTCATCCACGTGCCCTAGAACAACGATCAACCAAGCATAGCAATAACGATATAGGAATCAATAAAAACATTGCTTGCATATAGAAAGATATCAAATCAGAGATTCAAACAACAAGAACAAAGATACTTAGCTTTGATGAAGAACTTCAATCCAATTACAAGCTTCTAGATCCAAGAGGGGGCCTAGGGCATGGGCTAACCTCTAAAATAGTCTCCAAGAAAACAAAATGGAACTTCTCTCTAATGACAGCTACAAATCCTATATATAGTTCCCCCAAAACCCTGGCAAAAATCCCTAAAAACCCTCCCAAATTCGTGTCCAAAGTCAGCCCTGGCCGCAACTTAAGTTCTGGGCCCGCGTTCACTCGGTCGAGTGAGATTCTCACTCTGGCCGAGTAGAAATTCCAGCACTACATCATCAATTTGCAGAAATTCTCCAGATTTCATCTGACCTCCGATTGGCACGTTCTTGGCGGAGTTGGAACCGTCATGAAGTCTACTATATATAAAAAATATGAGAAAAATACTTTGCCCACTAGAATGATAGAAGATTTCAAAAGAGTGAGAGGCTGTCTGAAAATATGGGGCTCGTGTCACTCGGCTGAGTAGAATTCCTCACTCGGGCGAGTGGACTTCCTACTCGATCGAGTAGGATCTTCTGATGTTCTCCCAAAATTCCAGAGAGTCTGCTTCAAAGTTGGGGTTTGGGCACTCTGGCACTCTGCGTCACTCGGCCGAGTGTGATTTCCTACTCGGCCGAGTGGGATTTTCTACTCGGCCGAGTGGGTCTTCTGCTGTGCTCCCCAGAATTCCAGAAAGTTCGCTTCGTTTTCCTTTAGAAATTCTGACTCACTTAGGCGGGTGGGGTTCGCTACTCGGCCGAGTGGAATTATCCACTCGGTCGAGTACATTGTGGCACTCAATGTTCTTCGTATCAGTCGTACTCAGCCAAGTAAGCTACTTCACTCGGGCGAGTGACTAGCGTGACTCGGCCGAGTGACCTGTTTCTGGAATCAAATCTTCTCCTCCTCGCCTCCTCGTCGATTTTATCGATTTTCTTCTTCTCCTGATCATCATCTAGCGCCGTTAGCTCCTCGATAGGCCATGGGCGATGCTCCGATACGCGTGCAAATCCCTTAAGCTCATTTTTGCTCCCACTCGCTCCATATTTCCTGAAATCAGATGAAAATGTGAAATAGTGAAAAGTAACGAAATATCGACAAATAATCATGAAAATCGCAATATGAGCAATCGAAATGGCATGCAAACAGGCAGAAAACAGGTGTAAAATATGGACCGATCAAAATCTCAAAGCTTACCTCTTACTCGTCCTCGAGTAAGATAAGTAGAGAGACGAATTCGGGAAATGAAAACAAAGGAAATGAAATGAAAGAAAAAGAATACGAAGTGGAAGGTGTCGCTAGATTATTCTCTCAGATCTCAAGCCATAAGCTACACATCCCGATAACTCGAAAAATATGAATCACATGCGATAAAGATTTCATATCTTACGTAAACATGGTACTTGCAAGCTTTTAAGAACAATAAAAGGGACTCTCTAAATTCATACAATCAATTCATATCCACATCACACATTTCATAGAATTTAATATACAAATGTTGGCAATGCACTTTTCAATCAAGAGTTATAACAGAAGCATATAAGAATCACACCAAGCATGCAATAGAGTGTGGAATAAGGACAGGTCATTTACATTTTCATATCAATTCATAAGAAATCTCCATAGCTAAAGTGACTCACTAAGTCTCGGTAATATCAAACTTCCCCATCGTGCACCTCTCCACTCTAATGTCGCACTCACTCATATGGTCAAGTGAATTCACCCCCCTCCCCCAAGCTTAGCTTGAGGCATTGCATCTAAAGAAATATGATAGTGGAAAATGGGATTTTTTCCTTGGTTTTTCCAAGTATTTTGTGGCTCCAATAATGGGATAGTTCTATTTCTTTTTGAACTTTTCGTTTCTCATTTTTCTTTTTGGATTTTTGTAGGAGCTACATGATTTGTATTTTTGGTTTTTGGCTCCTTTTTGGCTTTTTGTAATTTCTGGAGCTAACCCTTTTTCTTTTGTAGGGATTTTTTTTTGGGAAATAGATGCGATATAAGTAGCTTTAGGACTCAAGTGACATGTAGAAAATAAAAAGATATATGTGGAGAAGGAAATGGTGTAACGATCGGTTCACTCTAAGATGTGCACAAATGGTTCAATAAGATAATACATCAACTAAACTTATATGTAAGCATGGGTATTCTCAATCATTTCAATATATAGTGAAGTCAAGCAATAAAGAGTACAATCATATCAGGCATGCAACAGAAGGTGAATAAGACAATCAGGCAGATGCTTTCGATATACAATTGATGCGTGAATCTTGGTGCACTTCCAACAAAAGCATACTTAACACTAATCCATACATTCAACTTCAATTAATATCATGCATTCATATAGAGGAATCATCAAAAAAATATAAGCAAGCACATGGATAGCATGATACTGAAATACTCCAAATAGCATGGCAAGAGTAGTAAGCATCGTGATGGCTACTAAAGCAATAAGAGATATCATCATAAGGAACATATCTAGCAAAAGGAGGAAAAGAAAATAAAGAAATAAAAATAAAATAGAGGAAAGAAAAGAAAATCAAGCACACATCATGATGCATGAACACACATACAAGGAAAATAAGATGGGAAAATAAAAAAGATGATGCAAATTTTTTTGAAAATTTCTAAAAGCCCTAAAAATAGAGTAAAAGTGCAACTAAATGCATGAAAATGCACTCCCCCAAGCTTAAACTTCACATTGTCCTCAATGTGACCATAATGGAAGAATATGAGGAACAATGATAATTATGGGGGGTGAAAATGATAAAATGAATGAAATGAAATCCTAATGCAACTACACGCACATGCAATGATGCATAAGAGCGCATTCCCCCAAGCTTATACCAAACAATCCTATTCAAATGACTCGATCAAAAATGTCACGGCTTTGCTAAGCGAACTCAAGGCAAACGAATAAGAAAGTGAGTATTCACTTGAAAGGAATGCTCGGTGGTGGTGAGCAAAAGGATGTGGCGTATCAAAATATAAAGAGGGCGATTAATATATATAATGTGTTTGGGGTGTAAAAGATTTTTGTTGCCGTCATATGAGGTAATATTTATTCAAGAAAATCTATACGGTCCTCTCGCTGTCGAGAGGATTCGTGTTTATTTAAAGCATAAAATACTATAGTACTGGATTGATATCACCTATAGCAAAAGGCAAATCTAGTATCTTTGCCGGTGCATGCAACTGCTCCAACTGCTCCTTCCGTGGCTCTGCCAGACGCGTGTGTTTACGGACCCATCAGATTCCAACAATGCAGCTTCCAGTATCTCTCCAAGGACTCCACATGTACCCTACAAGAAACCAGTCACATCAATCGGTTGTGGATAATTCTTTCCCAAAATAAACGTATTCCAAAGAGGGTCATCAACATAAGTATTTAAAATTAAGATTGGTTGACAACACTTCCCTGAAAATAAATCTCTACTCTCATGCACCACGTTAATAAACTCCTCGTTGTTCTCCTTAGGTTGTTCAGGAAGTTTTGGCATATAAGCGTGGGTCTCATCAGGCAGCTCCTCATTATCATCAGGCTTATCCCATCGCACCTCATGATCATATTCAATAGCATCCATGTGTGCTAACTCCTCACTCTCCTCCTCGTATACGTCCCATCATACCTCTTGATCATATCTGTGTGTATCCTGCAAAAGGTGTAATGAGTCATCAAGATCTGAATTATAGTAAACATCATACACGGGAGGGGAATCAAATGTAAGAGACGAGGGGGTAAAGAGATCTCCCTGAATGGGAGCCATAAGCTCTATGGGATAGTCCTCGGCGTCAGTGGAAGGATGGTCCTCTTAGGGATGCTCAGCCTCTGTAGAAAGTAGAGGTGGCTACGGCAGCTCAAACGAAGGGGGACACAATTCAGGCTCCATCTGTGTGCAGTTGTCATCGTCACAAGCCAGGTCCTCCTCGATGGTCTGCTCCAAGAATGTAGGTATGACCTCCTCAGTAATATCCTCTGATGGTATAGGATGCTCTGACTCAGGTGGGTGGCAGGGGGAGGCGACGACGGTACAAGGTGGCTCTATGGGCTCATGTATCTCGACCGTGGTGTAAAAATAGGTCTTGTGCCCCTCAACTAGAGCGTAGAATCCATCATCAATTGTGACTGTGGGAGAGATGCAATGAGTAATAAAGTTTTGAAATTCGAGCTCAAAAGGATCGTCTTCCGTTATTGTTAATGGATTGGTTTCTTGAACTACGTCGATAATATTTCTCAATATGTCCATATATGTGTCCTCCTCCGACAGCTCAGATGTCGCTATTTGTGGAGTGTTGATTGTGTAAAGGTGGATATGATCACCTTCAAGTGAATCATACACTCCATCTATGATAGTACCTGCACCAGAGACATTAGCCATAACAAAATCGATGAATACTTGGTCGGATGGTTTACCTACCATAACGGTTAGCAAACCAGTAGACCGAGCATCATCTATCAATTACTCCAAGGTTGCTGCCAACTGCAGATCACTGAACTTTTCCACTTGCATCCTCTTCATAAACTCGCGTGAGTGTCCATTTAGTCTTCTAGCGAAGATACGGAATAACTGGGAACCATCCCACTCATGGTCTGACTCCGTCTAGAACATTCCTAACAGTCCTTCCAACCTGGACAGGGCTTTCCTGAAGGACTCTCTATCAGCCTGACAGAATGTAGCGAGATATATGTAGGATTGTATAGAACCCGCTCGCATCTTCTTTGGAAGCACCATCGCTGCAACAACTGTACCTGATCAAGCAAAGTAAACAACATGGAAAAGACGTCAGTGGTACAAAGAGAGATAAAGATAAAAATAATGGCAGGTGGTGGGAAAATCTCTCTCTCTCTCTCTCTCTCTGTTATTTTTATTTTTTATTTTTGTTTTTTGCTTGTTTTTTAACGTAATCTAATCAACCTAATTGTGATAAATTGTCACCCAACGGGAAACACCTCCCGACAACGGCGCCAAAAACTTGATCGGCCCCCGGATACACACTCGGGAGACAGTCGTAGTTTTACCGCAAGCGCACAGTATGGTGACGAGCGGGTATCGAATATGAGGAGGTGGTGTTGGCTCCAATCTATCCTAGGTTGGTTCTACTACAAAGGTTTTATTGGTTGATGTAGTTATGATCTGAGGTAATGACAATGGTGATGGATGTCGGTGTCGGAGATAAAGAAGTTGGATAGAATTCAATATAATAAAAGTCTATAGGGCTATGGAATCCCCACTATGGATTATCATGCATTCTTATGAATTACGAATCTCAATATTACTAGACTTGGATTGAGGTGAACTAGTCGTAACTAAATAGAGAACGAAGCTCACACTCTCGCGCTATTTCCGGTCTATATCAACCCAGATTAGGGCCCAATCTCGTGCAAACCTTAATCTAAGCAACTAGCATTAAGATCGACATCATCGTCCAATCGCACCTCGAGCCCACTCTCGTGCAAACTCGAGTTACAACCTAGATTGTGATATCTCTTATTCGTCCAACCTATCCATAGGGTTCATCCACATGCCCTAGAACAACGACCAACCAAGCATAGCAATAACGATATAGGAATTAATAAAAAACATTGCTTGCATATAGAAAGATATCAAATCAGAGATTCAAACAACAAGAACAAAGATACTTAGCTTTGATGAAGAACTTTAATCCAATTACAAGGTTCTAGATCCAAGAGGGGGCCTAGGGCATGGGCTAACCTCTAAAATAGTCACCAAGAAAACAAAATGGAACTCATTTCTAATGACGACTACAAATCCTATATATAGTTCCCCCAAAACCCTAGCAAATAACCCTAAAACCCCTCTCAAACTCGTGCCCAAAGTCAGCTCTGGCCGCAACTTTAGTTCTGGGTCCGTGCTCACTCGGCTGAGTGAAATTCTCACTCTGGTCGAGTAGAAATTCCAGCATTGCAGCATCAACTTACAGAAATTCTCCAGATTTCATCCGACCTCCGATTGGCGCTTTTTTGGCGGCATTTTAACCATCATGAAGACTAATATCCATAAAAAATATGAGAAAAATACTTTGCCCACTAGAATGATATCAGATTTCAAAAGAGTGAGAGGCTGTCTGAAAATCTGGGGCTCGTGTCACTCGGCCGAGTAGAATTCCTCACTCAGACGAGTGGACTTCCTACTCGGTCGAGTAGGATCTTCTGATGTTCTTCCAAAATTCCAGAGAGTCTGCTTTGAAGTTGGGGTTTGGGTACTCTGGCACTCTGCGTCACTCGGCCGAGTGGGATTTCCTACTCGGTCGAGTGGGTCTTCTGCTGTGCTCCCCAGAATTCCAGAGAGTTCGGTTCGTTTTCCTTTAGAAATTCCGACTCACTTGGGCGAGTGGGGTTCACTACTCGGCCGAGTGGAATTATCCACTCGGTCGAGTACATTACGGCACTCAATGTTCTTCGTATCAGTCGTACTCGACCGAGTACGCTGCTTCACTCGGGCGAGTGACTAGCATGACTCGACCGAGTGGCCTGTTTCTGGAATCAAATCTTCTCCTCCTCACCTCCTCGTCGATTCTATCGATCTTCTTCTTCTCCTGCTCATCATCTATCGCTGTTAGCTCCGCGATAGGGCCATGGGCGATGCTCTGATACGCGTGCAAGTCCCTTAAGCTCATTTTTGCTCCTGATCGCTCCATATTTCTTGAAATCAGACGAAAACGAGAAATAGTGAAAAGTAACGAAATATCGTCAAATAATCATGAAAATCGTAATATGAGCAATTAAAATGGCATGCAAATAAAATATGGACCGATCAAATACCCTCCTCCGCATAGCTGATCCCCTCATAATTCACCAAATTAGGTGCATTTTTGGTAGGTATCGTCACCTCAGTATTCATAAAGTTGGAATCATCTGTAATGTGTCTCATTTCCTGGGCAACTCCAGATAGATCTCCAAGTTGGATTGAAGGGGGTGATCGCTCTGGAATGTAACCCAAAGAACGGTTGTAGTTTTACCGCAAGCGCACGGTATAGCGGCGAGCGGGTTATCGAACACAGGGAGGACGAATGACCGTGCTTGTTCAAATCAACCTGGCTATTAAGAAGAGAGAAATTTTCCTTTGGCGATCCTGTCACAATCGTCAGACAAAGTACGGAAATATCAAATCAAATAAAGAACGTCTAGGGAATGGGGAATTCCCGCTACTCACCGTATTTCGTAAATGTGGTTCATTGGTATCAAAATTGCTAGAATAAAATTTTGGATGAACTAGTGGCAACTGAATGTAATACCTAGCTCACGCTCTCGCACTGTTGCCAGTCTATAGCTATCCTAGGTTCGGGTCCAATCTCTTGCAAACCCTAGCCTAGGGAAGCCAGCATTAGGATCAACATCATCATTCAATCGCGCCCCGAGCCCACTCTCGTGCAAACTCGGGCCACGACCTAGGTTGGGATAGTTCCTACCCGTCCAATCTCTTGCAAACGGGTATTGGCACGGAATTGCAACCGGAAACCCTAGTATCGGTCCAATCTCTTGCAAACCGATACTACGGAAATTCAACTCCAACCCAATTCGGATTTCTAGGGTTCCCTAACGAATTGGGATCCAATCTCTTGCAAATCCCAATCGATATGAATACCTAGCCATCCGTAGTAAATCGATCCCAATCTAATCCCTTATAGCAATTCTAGCAAAATTTCTACCAATTCATCACAAATATGAAATTGGGCTCGTAGGGTTCATCCCCACGCCCCAAGACGTGGAGACTACTCACAATTCATAGCATAAACACAAAAATAATCAATGAAATTAATAAGAGAATTCATCACAATATTGAGATATGCAATAAAAATAGAATTTTTAGAGAAGAGAGACACAAACCAATGAAGTTCTTCAAATAATCCAACAAAAACCACCTTTTGTCTCCTCTCTAATCACAAGAATAAAGCTAAAAAGTAAGTCTAAAAGCTGCAAAAATCTAAAAGAAAAAGCTCTCCCAACTAGGGTACAAACAGGGGTTAAATACCCCTCAAAATCATCCAAAAAATTGTGACCAAAATACCCCTGCACAGCCTGAAATCCGCAATTTTCGCTACAGGCAGCGCGTCGCACTCGGCCGAGTGACAAAAGTCGCTCGGCCGAGTGAGAAACCCTGTAAATTTCCAGTAAGTCGGGGCCTTCAGGGGTCTTCACTTCGGGAGTCGCTCGGCCGAGTGAGTTGTCGTCACTCGGCCGATGGCTTCTTGGTACTCGGGCGGTCGGCAATTGCCACTCGGCCGAGTGGGTCTTCTGAAGCTCAGGCAGACGAAAAACAGTAAGTTGGCGATTTTTGACATGCGTCGTCTGGGTGCCACTCGGGCGGACGGGATCTCGTCACTCGGCCGATGTGGCTTCCGATGCTCGGCCGAGTGCACGTATGAAACATATCTGATCCGGTCGGTCGAGCAGTGTCTCGCTGGTCGGCCGAGTGACTCCTTCACTAGGCCGAGTGGGACACCAAAAATGCCCAAACAGCTTGTTTTGGCCTCCTCGTCGCTCCTGCGACGTCCTTTCTTCTTCTGCTCCTCTCCAACAGCGAAATACCCCTCGGGGAGGTCGTCGGTGACACTCTGGAGTAGGCGTATCTCGAGATCACTCCAAATCGCTCCAAATCACCTGAAATGCGACAAAAACAACAAATCGTGAAAAGCATCGCAAAATCGTCGATATATCGTGAAAAACATGATTTGGGCGATCTAAATGGCATGCAACATGTGGGAAAAAGGTGTAAAATAAGGAGTGATCAAAATCCCCCAAGCTTACCTCTTACTCGTCCTCGAGGAAGATAAGTAAAAGGTGAACCCGGTGGATTCGGAAAACGAAAATGGCGAAAAATGAAAAATGAAAAACGGAGAAGAATGAAAAACGAAATAAAAACAAAGAAGAAAGAAAGAAACGAAGAGGGAAGCTGCTAGATCATTTTCTCAGGACGTGGGTTTCGCTTACTCATATAGCATGCACTGAATGAAGAATACATGTCAAAGAGTTTTATTTTGATATCATAGTATAATAGTGCAAATAGAAATAGAAAACCCACGAACAACGATATAATCATGAAAAACAGAATAATTTTAGAATTAACATCGTCTGAATCATTTAAAGCGGTATACAAATCACGGATCACACACTTTTCAATTGAATGCTTTCTATGAGGAGTATAGGAGTATCACACAATAGAATAGAGAGAATAGAAAAGTGTGGATTTCATGATATGAGTGCTAGGCATAGATTTCTGGACTTTGTAAAGCTAAAAATAATCTCACCGAGTATAGAATATTACTTAGCCTAGGTTGTCGTGCAAATTCAAGTAGTCACTCTCTCACACATCATTGGATTCCCTCCCCCAAGCTTATCTATAAGCGTGGTGGCAAAAAAAATATTTACATCCCCATTTTTATAAAGCTCCAAAAGTAATGAAAATGAACACGAAAAGAGAGAAGAAAGAAAGAAAGAAAGTGAGATGGGATCTTTTATTGATGATTTTTCCTCTTTTCTTCTCTCTTTTTTTGATATAGCATATATACACAATGATCCCAACTCAAAGAGAGATAATGATATACAAGAATATTTTCTCTTTTTTTTGAATTCGGGAAATTTGGAGCTAGGAATTAATAGCGGGGGAAATGCCATATAATAGAATCGCTAAGGGGAGATTCACCAATGATTTTAAAAGTAGAGAAATGATGTTCAAGATTTGTGGAGAAAGAAATAAATATATCTCTCGGTTCACTCTATAAGACATGCACGACAACTTCAGCAGGGTAATCTAATCTACTCAGTTTCGATCATAAAAAAGCTAACTAATCCAGATTTATCATATCTAACATCATTCAATCATCCTGAAGTGAAATGTACAAATCATGCATATAGAAGTGACATAGGAAAAGAAATCGGTACTCCAGATATAAGCATTCAATGCGTGAATTTTGGTGTGTTTTCTGCGATAGCATACATATGAATATTCAGACTCAGCTAATAATAAAATTTCATCCATTTTCATGTGGAAAAAGTGTGGGTTACTATCTCTAGAAGCAAGGCAAGTCATAGCATATGATATCAGAAATAAAATCTGGGACATGACAAATATAGCATGCATATAAAGGAAGCTAACTTCACGTTATCATCATCATAGAAAAGTCATCTCTAGCCTGAGATGAAAAAGAAAATAAAGATAAAGGGGAAAATAGAACTATTTACAATGCGGCACACAGAAAGATAAGAAAAACGTGATGCATGGTAAAATAAAAGAAAAGTGATGAAAATAAGTGCAAAAGCGGAAAATGGCGTGAAAAACTAAAAATAAAGGTGGTAAATCAAAAAGAACGTGAGAACTCACTCCCCCAAGCTAAATGGCACAGTGTCCTCAATGTGCAAAGTGTGGCGCACCGAGAGACAAGTAATGTGAGGGGTAAGTGAGGATGCATGCATGATGGAAGGAAAAAAAGGAAAAATAATGAAACGAAAAATATGATGCGGACATGATGCCTGCAAATGAAGGAGTGATACAGATATATAGGTGTGGCACCAAAAACTCTCCCTCTCTCCCAAAAAAGATATATAAAGATACGATCAGAATGAGAATCCCAAAATAAGTGAGGGGAGGGGGGTGGTCAAAAAGCATCATGACCCAGCAGAAACGGACAGCACAACGGCAAAAAGAATCGATGGCATCAAGGGTGCCTAAGAAGGTGGTGATGCGCCGTCTCCGTCCGGAGGCGGAGGTCGGGGTGGTGGCTGGACAGGCTGCTATGCGGGTGTGGGTGTAGAAGTGGAAGCAGGCTGGGTGTGTGTGGTAGTGGGGGTGGGAACCTGCTGGGTGGGTGGGGGTACGCGTGGGAGACGCTCCAGGACCTGGGTAAGACAGTAGTGAATCTGCGGGAGCAGGTCAAAGCGGCCAGCCATCGCAGTGACGGTGGCGGTCAGGGTCCTAAGGTCGCCTCTGAGGCCACTCACCGCCCCCTCGAGAGCACGAATGCTCAGAAGTACAGTGTCGGGGGGAGGTGGTGCAGAGGGACGCACCGGTCTGGGCTGTGCAGGTCGGGGCTGGCGTACTCTTGTAGCGTAGGTGACGGGCTCAGCAGGCAAGGGAACAAAAGGGGCTGCACTCGCAAGTGGGGGCATGGCCTCAGTGCGAGGCTGGGCAGGACGGTGAGAAGTGGAGGCAGTAGCAACGAAAGAAGAATACAAAAGTGGCGGCGAGGCGGCCAGAGAGGTCGGTGGCACAGAAGTGTGGACAGACGCCACGACACTCTCGGAGAATACAGCAGCGGTGGAGACAGAGGGCTCTCCGCACTAAACTATGGTCGGCGGGCGCTCAGGTGAGGCAGAGGAAACGGGCTCGGCAGACAGAGGGCCAGTGCTGGTGGTGACAGGCGTGGAGGTAGTGGAGGTGGTGGAAGTGGGCTCAGCTAAGGTACTCCCGACACCGATAGCAGTGTGGACAGAGGTGTCGAGAGCAGCAGAAACATTAGGGATAGGCTGAGGGGCCATGGGGTCAACAGGGGCAGTAGGATCGGCAGGTGCAACGGGGTCTGCGGGGGCAGCGTGGGCAGCGTGGGCCTGCTCGGCCTGCTCGGCCTCCTCGGCCTCGAGCACGTAAGCGGCTGGGATCAAAACATCCATTGCAGGGAGCCAGTCCACATGGGCCGGTGCAATTTGAGTCCGAGCTGGGCTCGGAAGAATCATGTAATCAGCACCGTAAGGGCCGTGCAGCCGAACCCAGTGTCGCTTACCGTGCGGACGCAGCATCTTCATCCGGGCCATAACATCAATCGACAGAGAAGTGGGGCCCGGTGCTCATCGCAGGTCATCAGGGAAGTCCTCACCGGTCATAAGGGCAAGCAAGGTGATCAGGCCGCCGCATCATATCGATGAGCGAGCGCCCACCGATACGATGATGCGGTCCAAAAACCAAGCCGCGACATCAATCACGACGGCAGGGACCAACTCATCGCCATCCCTAGATAGAGCTCTGGGCCCCGGGGACATCGGGCCACGAGAAGAAGGCTCTCATCATACCGAGAGTGACCTGGCACTCCCGGTCCATGAACCGAAACGAGCATCCCTCGTCGGTCCGGGCGATCAAACTAAGTACCTCAAGTGTCGGGCGGATAAACGTGTCCGCCGACACCTGAAAGAAATCTCGCCAGCCCACGTTGTCGTACAATGTGAGCATCCCCTCTAGTATCCCCAGGCGTCCTAGGTCAGCAAGGTGTGCAAACCTGGAGGGTATGATCGAGCGCTGGGAGATACGCTCGAAAGCGACGCGGTGTGCGTCGTTCCGGAACGTGATCCCCAGCGGTCCGATAAGTGGAGCCGGTGGTGGTGGCTGTGGAGCGGTAGGGAGCGGCTGTGTGGGGTGTATGGGGCCTGCAGGGTGGACAGAGTGTGGTGGAGAAGGTGGAGGAGAGTCCTCCAGCTCGTGGGAGGGGCCGGCATCATCCGACCGCTTCCGCTTGGCGGAAGCTCTCCTCGACCTCGGCCGTGTCCGGGGCGGCATATGGGCCCCGAGCGCGCGCCAAAAAGCGTGAAAAGTGTGGCGTGTGCAAAATAAAGGAAAGAGTATACCACGACACGCCGCGAGTGCAAATATGTGGAAGCGTGCGAAGACGACGCCTCGACGTAGCCCGAATCAGTCCCTGGAAGCTCCCCTGGGCTCCCCTAAGCTCCCAAAAATGACCTGCGAATGAAATGGAGATATCAGCGAGTAATATTCAAAACGTACGGGGAATTAGGGGTACAATAGATAGAAATAGAAATTAATTTGGGTTTGGGGTTCGTTAAGCGCATGGATCCTCGAAAAACACACAAAAGAGGAGAAAATAGGCTAAAATGGGGTTTACCGGAGGTGGCCGGAGCGGTGGCCGCCGGCGGCGACTCGGGCAAGGCGGGGCGGGGCGCGGCCGGCGGTGGCTGGCCGAGCGGTGGCGGCGGGTCGACGGTCGGGCGAGTGGGTGAAGGGTTCGGGCGAGGGAGCTGAGGGGTCGGGGCGCTGCGATCGGAATTTTACGTTTCGAAAAATGCGCCCGACCCCGCCCTTTATATAGCAAAAGTTACGACTTGGCCGAGTGACTAGGTCGCTCGGCCGAGTGAACTTTAAAGAAAAATCCCTCCCCGCTACGCTTCGGCCGAGTGGCCTTGCCACCCTTGGCCGAGTGGTGTAAGTCCATTCAGCCGAGTGGCTCAAGCTACTCGGCAAGACTCGCCAGCGTATCAGTTTTACTCGGCCGAGTGAATATATATACTCGGCCGAGTAGCAGTTATACTGAAATCAGGAAAATAAACAGAGAGTTGGGTACAGCAGACTTCCCTCGTTCGTGGGCGGCTCGGCCGGACGAACTAGTGTGCTTGGCCGAGTGACTAGTATACTCGGCCGAGTGAGCCTTGTGTTCTGCTGTTTGTCTTCGTATGGGCTCTAAACTCGGGTTGCCTCCCGACAAGCGCTCGTTTAAGGTCGTGAGCTCGACCCCCTATGATTTTTCAATTAATACGGGATGTTTGGTGCATATGAGATGCACCCATCAAACTTTCCGGGGAGAACGCTTGGATTCAGAAATTGCGGCGACGTGTTCTCCCTCGGTTGTCTCCCGTCTCGAATAGTGTTGGGGGGAGGTTCCCCCAAGCTAGCATTTGCTCCGGTCAACGGCTTCACCGGTGACGCCGATTTCCGTATCGGCGGAGCTTTCTTCGGAGACTTTAATTTCGAGAGCTTGCAGAGCTCTCGAATCCTTGCGACATCAGCGTCGCCTTCATCATTTTCAGTGGAGAAGTCGGGGGAATCATTTTTCTTCTCATCTTGGCCTAAATCCGGGCCTTCCTTGAAATCCTCATCGAATAGAGCGCCAATGGAGTTGGGGATCGCCTCCTCAATTACCTCATCAAGGATGTCCATGTAGTCAAGCTCCTCGTGGTAAGGCATGTGTTTCATAGCCTTAGGAATGTGAAGCTCCACCTCGATGTTGCCGACGTTTAAAGTTAGGGTACCTTCTCGCACGTCGACAATGACACCGGCGGTGGCGAGGAACGGGCGTCCAAGTATCAATGACGTATCTCCCTCCTCCTTAACGTCCATGATCACGAAGTCACATGGCAAGCATATGCCCCCCCCGGGACTTGTAGCGGGATGTCTTCGGCGATCCCTACCGGCCTTGTTATCCGTCCATCGGCTAATTGTATCCGCATGTCGGTAGGTTTCAACTTCGTCCTGGTGTTTAGCCTTAGGAACATGGAGAGAGGCATGAGGCTAACACTAGCCCCTAAATCCACCAACGCCTTTTGTAGAGGGACGCCGCCCAAGGTGCAAGGAATTCGAAAACTCCCCGGATCTTTGAATTTGGCCGGCTCCTTCTCTCTCTTGGTGAACCAAGAGCCCTCCTCGGCTAGCATGATCTTTTCCTTCCTCTTCCCCCCCGAAATCAAATCCTTTAGAAATTTAGCATATGTGGGGATTTCCACGATGGCGTCGAGGAAGGGGATGTTGAGGCTAACCCCTCTCAGATACTCGAGAAACTTTGCTAGCCTTTTCTCCATTTTCTCTTTAGCAAGCCTTTGGGGGAATGGGACCGGTGGCATGAAGCGCCTCTCCTCAATCAATTGCTCCGCTCTAGATTTCTCCTTTTCTTGCGGCTCTTTCTCCTTCTCAACTTCAACTACCGGCTCAATTGGCTCTAAACTTTCCTCCACGGGCTCCTCAGTAGGAATCATGGAGGGGGTGGTATCCTTCCCGCCTCTAGTAGTAACGGCAACCACGGCATTGATGTGGCCGGTGTTGCCCCGTGGGTTTTGCTCGGGTTGCGCCGGCAATTGTTGAGTATTCCGATTGAGCAACGCCAATTGCTCCGAGATTTGAGCTACAACGGTTGTAAGGGAGTCTTGGCCCGCCTTCAAGGTGGCATTGACCTTCTTTTGCTCGACCATAAACGCCTCCACTCTAGCTTCGAAGTCGGATTGTTATTGAGCTTGTGGAGGGTTTTGATTTTGATTTCTCCACCCTTGGTTGTATCCGGGCGGCCTATAAGGTGGAACTTGTTGCTTCGGTTGGAAATTTTGTTGTGGAGGCCCCCTCGGCGGATAGTGTTGTTGTTGGGGTGGTGGTGGTGGTCGAGCTTGTTGAGTTGGTTGTTGTGGCGGGTTCAAAGCTCCTTCATTGTTGGCGTAAGAGAATCCGGGGTGATTTCTTGTGGCCGGATTGGCCCAATATCCTTGGTTCCCCGTGACATATTGTACTTGCTCCAAGGATCCTCCTCCTTGCTCTCCTCCCACATACATGGCTTGAGATTGGTCTTGCCAATCACACATTTGGTTCGTTGGTGCGGAGGTGGAAGGGGTTCCTTGGGGCTCCGTGATAAACTTCTCCAGTCTCTCCACTACCTTGTGGAGAGAATCAAACTTGCTTGTAAGCTCCGCTACGGCCTTCGCTTCATAGATACTAGTTGGCTTCAAGGAGGACGTAGAGTGTCCTCGCTCATCACCCCATTGTTGATTGTTTGAGGCCATCTCCTCAATTAGGGCCGTAGCTTCTTCGGGAGTCTTTGATAAGATAGCACCATTCGCCGCGGCATCAATAATTTGTTTGGTCCCCGGTTGGAGACCATTGTAGAAGCTATGAACTAGCTCCCAATCTTCAATGCTATGGTGCGGGCATTGATGATGCAGATCTTTAAAACGCTCCCAAGCCTCATAGAGTGTCTCTTGGGTCCTTGCTTGAAGGACATAAGAGCGCTCCGGATCTTCACCGTCTTGGAGGGCGGATATAACTTGTCAATGAATGCACTCGCCAGCTCGTCCCAAGTGGTGAAGACTCCCTCAGCTTGCGTTCTCAACCAATAAAGTGCCTTGTCCTTTAGCGTGAAGGGGAAAAGACGCAGTCTGATGGCATCGATGGAGACCCCTGGCATCTGAAATGTGGCGCACTTCGACAAGAATAACTGGATGTGGTAGTGGGGATTTTCATGGGCATTCCCATGAAATGGATCCTGCTGCATCAGAACCACTAGTCCAGTCTTTAGCTCAAAGTTCTTGTCGGCCGCCAACTCCGGCATGGCAATGGATGAGGTCATAGAAGAGGTCTTAGGCCGGAGCCTATCGCGAATAGAAATTATCCTCGCCATTCTTGCCGCTAATTGGTCCGCAGTTTCCGGGTTGTTCATAAACCTCCCTTCCCGATCTTGTCTCCTCTCCGCTCTAATTCTCCGCGCGGTACGTTCGATCTCGGGATCAAATAATATACCTTCAGGGTCCGCAGTGGATCTCGTGTACATGCACAGGGGAACAAAGTTTCAAAGAAGCGATTAGCACAATGGAAGGGTTAGGTAAAAATAAAGAAATAAAATAAAAAGAAAGAAATAGCTAGGGTGGTAAGATCAAACACAATCGCCTCCCGGCAACGGCACCAAAAACTTGATCGCTCCGGAATGTAACCCAAAGAACGGTTGTAGTTTTACCGCAAGCGCACGGTATAGCGGCGAGCGGGTTATCGAACACTGGCAGGACGAATGACCTTGCTTGTTCAAATCAACCTGGCTATTAAGAAGAGAGAAATTTGCCTTTGGCGATCCTGTCACAATCGTCAGACAAAGTACGGAAATATCAAATCAAATAAAGAACGTCTAGGGAATGGGGAATTCCCGCTACTCACCGTATTTTGTAAATGTGGTTCATTGGTATCAAAATTGCTAGAATAAAATTTTGGATGAACTAGTCGCAACTGAATGTAATACCTAGCTCACGCTCTCGCGCTGTTGCCGGTCTATAGCTATCCTAGGTTCGGGTCCAATCTCTTGCAAACCCTAGCCTAGGGAAGCCAGCATTAGGATCAACATCATTGTTCAATCGCGCCCCGAGCCCACTCTCGTGCAAACTCGGGCCACGACCTAGGTTGGGATAGTTCCTACCCGTCCAATCTCTTGCAAACGGGTATTGGCACGGAATTGCAACCGGAAACCCTAGTATCGGTCCAATCTCTTGCAAACCGATACTACGGAAATTCGACTCCAACCCAATTCGGATTTCTAGGGTTCCCTAACGAATTGGGATCCAATCTCTTGCAAATCCCAATCGATATGAATACCTAGCCATCCGTAGTAAATCGATCCCAATCTAATCCCTAATAGCAATTCTAGCAAAATTTCTACCAATTCATCACAAATATGAAATTGGGCTCGTAGGGTTCATCCCCACGCCCCATGACGTGGAGACTACTCACAATTCATAGCACAAACACAAAAATAATCAATGAAATTAATAAGAGAATTCATCACAATATTGAGATATGCAATAAAATAGAATTTTTAGAGAAGAGAGACACAAACCAATGAAGTTCTTCAAATAATCCAACAAAAACCAACTTTTGTCTCCTCTCTAATCACAAGAATAAAGCTAAAGTAAGTCTAAAAGCTGCAAAAATCTAAAAGAAAAAGCTCTCCCAACTAGGGTAAAAACAGGGGTTAAATACCCCTCAAAATCGTCCAAAAAACTGTGACCAAAATACCCCTGCGCAGCCTGAAATCCGTAATTTTCGCTACAGGCAGCGCGTCGCACTCGGCTGAGTGACAAAAGTCGCTCGGCCGAGTGAGAAATCCTGTAAATTTCCAGTAAGTCGGGGCCTTCAGGGGTCTTCACTTCGGGAGTCGCTCGGCCGAGTGAGTTGTCGTCACTCGGTCGATGGCTTCTTGGTACTCGGGCGGTCGGCAATTGCCACTCGGCCGAGTGGGTCTTCTGAAGCTCAGGCAGACGAAAAACAGTAAGTTGGCGATTTTTGACATGCGTCGTCTGGGTGCCACTCGGGCGGACGGGATCTCGTCACTCCGCCGATGTGGCTTCCGATGCTCGGCCGAGTGCACGTATGAAACGTATCCGATCCGGTCGGCCGAGCAGTGTCTCGCTGGTCAGCCGAGTGACTCCTTCACTCGGCCGAGTGGGACACCAAAAATGCCCAAACATCTTGTTTTAGCCTCCTCGTCGCTCCTGCGACGTCCTTTCTTCTTCCGCTCCTCTCCAACAGCGAAATACCCCTCGGGGAGGTCGTCGGTGACACTCTGGAGTAGGCGTATTTTGAGATCACTCCAAATCGCTCCAAATCACCTGAAATGCGATAAAAACAACAAATCGTGAAAAGCATCGCAATATCGTCGATATATCATGAAAAACATGATTTGGGCGATCTAAATGGCATGCAAACATGCGTGAAAAAGGTGTAAAATAAGGAGTGATCAGGGGGCTCTTGGATACAATTCGACAACAGGCATTGATTGTCAAGGTGACCAAAACATGCTTATCCCCCACATCTTGGTGGTTCGCCCTCTTATTTGACTTCCACCGAAGTTGTCGACAAGTTGTCCCTTTCAATCAATACACTCCGCTGCATCGCAGAATTAGCTTCAACTTCGACCAAGCATCTAGCGTATGAAATTCTGTCAAGATTTGCAGTAGCCTTATCAAGACAAATAAGAACACCTACTGCACTAGCAATAATATTAAAGATTTCCTTTGTCCACATCGATCGGGGCAGATTATGGAATTGAACCCATATTGGGACCGCTGTGAGGATATCCCGATCATGTTAAGTGGTAGCCGTCCAGTGTCGAAGCACCACCAGCCGACCATCAAATAGCCAAGGACCCCCATGCAGAATTGCATCACGATCATAATCATTTTCAAACCTGAAATAAAAATAGACATTTTCTCGAGAGAAAATATGGAGGCCCCCTTTAATGCGCCATAACCTTTCCGTCCAGGCTTTGATCTGCCCAAAATATGGGATATCTCCTAAGACATATCCCACCAGAGTATTCTGCCAACGTGAAGCACCATCTTCAACCATAGAATCTGCAACCTTCACCTTCACAACACCCTCCTCAATGCTGGAGTGAGGGATATGGGTCATAACGAGAGGGTCAGCATATTTCCTACGAGTGGCGCAAATGTCCACCCAAGATTTTTTTGCCAACCGAAGGATTAATCCGAATAGGTGCTAATGGTCTCACAGGCAATCTATCAAGCACCTTGCTCCCCACCTTATTAGAAAGAGTCCCTGGATCGCGAAAATTTGGCACTTCAAGAATTCTGCGACTCTGAGAAGCATCATAATTGGATCTTCTTTTGAATCCTCCACCCCGCGTCGATCTATGCACCGAAGGACGATCAACCTTACCTGAGGCTCCCCTGTTGAAAGGCACAATCTTCTTCCTGTAGGTGACTTTTTGCCAGCCATTATTGGTCTCGCCATGGTCCACTCCTTTCCCAACATCAACTTCCTTACCCGAACCTTTGTTTCCATGGCTGGCGCCTTCATTTACAACAGAGCCGTCGCCATTCCTAAGGTTATCGGTCGCCTGGAAAACTCCTTCACAGTGATTTTCGCTCATAGGTATTTTTTATATTATATATATATACTAGTCATAACCCGTGCCCTAAGGGCACGGTTCATTTAAGATATCCACCCTCAAAATCTTGGATCCCCCTAAATTTAAACAAACAACAATAACTAAGACACAATAATTGCAATCAGTTCGTCAAAAAGTTTAGGTTTCCCAAAATTTAGTTACCTAAGAGAATTTAGTTAACCCAACTACTTTAATTCTCCCAAAATTTAGTACCCTCCAGATTTTGTTCACTCAAAACTTTAGGGGTTTTCGCCAATTTTTTCCACAAACTTTCATCCTCAAGATTGAATCTCAGCCGTCTTTCTATTAACCATTTTGTCCAAGTCGGTAAACTAATTCAATAACATCCCTCAAATGTATAATAGATAGATAGTCATAACGCATTCCCTTAGTCATAGTAAAAAGGAAAAAACATCTGATCAATGCTGACAAAATTGATAAAGGATATGAACCTAGAGCATCATGAAACACATCAAGATCCTACGTTTATCAATAAAGCTAAGAAGCATGCAGTACAATACATTTATTAAAATCCCAACATAAAAAATAGCTAACATGATTCCTAAATTTGGGTTAACATTCATCAACGGATGGGTGGCAAAATGAACTTGACCCGAACCCGGCCTCCTTAACCCAGTATAGGTGTGGGTCTATCTGTGTCGGGTGGAATCCAGGTCGATCTGGATTAAATCCGGGTCAGGTCCGGGTTTGACCTGTCAACCCGTATATACCCAGATTCAACCTGATTTACAGATCACCGATCGCCGGGAGTTAGGAGTTCGATTAACGCATTTGGTGGGTGTGCTGCTTTAAGAAAGGTGTCAGCTTCAAATCCCATTATAGGCATGTCATTTTTCATTGTTTAACATGAGTTTGGAATTTAAATAAATGAATAATTGATGTGCAACTTTCACATGTGGTTGTTAACTCGGTTGGCTTGTGTTTTAGTATCATAGGGATCTGTTGTTCAAATCATGCTTTCAGCAATTAATTACAAACATTTTTTAAAAGGAATGGAATGTGAGTCAGGTTCGGGTGATCCGCAACCCGCAAGGTCAGGTATGGGTCTTGTTACGAGGTGGAACTCGCGTACAATGAATTTGTATTAATGGGAACCAAGGGCACGGTGGTTATGTGGAGAAGGGGGTTTAGGTAGGCTATTTGACAAGCGATTAGTGGGGTGAAGAAGTCGATCTCGACGCCAGTGACGGTCGCGGGGCTGAATCTCGCCGGATGCGGCTGGACAAGGTTGAACGGCAGGGGGGTGACGCCGACTGGTGTTGATAGGCGAGCTCTCCTGCAACACGAACAACTCGTCAGAAGGGCTGGGTTGGGGGTTCAACCCTTAGCCCCTCCGATGCCTAAGTCAGTGATAGGGCTTAAAATGGGGGGCTGGTCACGCCGGTCTGACTCACGGTGTGTCGACCGCGCGTAGCGAGCTATAGGTGGGAGAACAAAGATATGGAAGACCTTTGCACTCGTGTGTGAATAGTTAAATGAGAGAGAATTCTGCAGTAACCTCTTCTCCGTAAGAGGAGAAGGGGTATTTATACCTGACGGGTGATGACTAGGCGTGCTGAGCTGGCCCGGGTGTCGGCGGAGGCTTCGGACAAGGACGCCGGGAACAGGAGTCTCTGACCTGCCTT
Organism: Scilla litardierei; assembly: GCA_030789695.1. Classification (NCBI taxonomy): domain Eukaryota; kingdom Viridiplantae; phylum Streptophyta; class Magnoliopsida; order Asparagales; family Asparagaceae; genus Scilla; species Scilla litardierei. The sequence continues at coordinate 58,037,196 of CM061142.1, read as the reverse complement.
TGTCAGGCGGCGCAACGGCCCAGGGGTGCTTTTGTCGGGATGTCAGAGCCGAAAGTGAAAGCGTTATCTGTCAGGTGGCTCTTCCGTCAGGGGGTGCTTTGTCGGATGGTCAGGTGACGTATGTGTCAGGTGTCCTTATCCTTAGGTTGTTTGTCGTTAGCGTCGGACTAAGAGTTGGCCGGCTGCGGGGGTCCGCCTCGGCCGGCTGCGGGGGTCCGCCCCGGCCGGTTCGGGGAGCACTGCAAGGCGCGCCTGTCTCCATGATGCCCCGGATTTTCGGGGCGGCGGCCCTTTTGTGTAAAGGTGAGTTAATGGGGTATCTTAACGGATCCGGGCGGGAGTCGGGCTCCTACGATCTTTAGGTCGTAACAATTGCCCCCGGCATTCGAGTGCGAGGCGGAAGCCCGGTTCGTCTCGGATGGCGTAACATTATCCTTTAACCGGACTCGGGCTTGGGTCCAAGCTCAGGGTTGGATACGCTGCTTCCGCGGGGTATTGCCCGCTGTTGCGGGATCGCGAGGTCTCATCCCGCGTGGGAACCAAGTGGGGCGTTGCCTCATAACGGCGCGCCGCTTTATATGGCGGCTGGGTCGGATTTTGGGGGAGCCCGAATTTTTGAGAAGGTTGTGGTTTTTGCTGAGATGTGTTTACCGGACATGTTTGTGATTTTCGCGGGACTTCCACCGCACTGTGCCCGGTGGACCTCCCAGCTGTTGTGCTCTTGGGCTCAGGGAAGGCGTCCATAAGGAGGAATATTATTCATCAACCTTTACCGGAGATTTAGATGATATTTACAGTGATAGCGCAGGTGTGACCCAGCCTATGGTCGGGATGGGCGGTGGTTTATACTCGTCGCCCGCTATATCGGGGTGGGTAGATCCCTGTTGCCGGGCGGTCTTCCCTTTTACTGACCGCCTAGTTCCTTCTGCTTCGTTGTCCGGGGAGGGGCCGACGCGCCGTGAACCACCATTTGGTTTAATCAGGGATGAAGTCCCGTGGTGGTTCCCCCTTCCGAGGGGCTGACCCTCGTTTGTCGGGTGGAGCTTCTTCCTTTCCCTTTCCTCGCTTCCTCGTGATCTGCCTTGCCGCCGCCGCGCTGGAGAGTTCCTCGCTAGGAATCCTGCGCACCGAGGGGGAACCCCAGGGAGGTTGAGGACGAGGTGGCGGTGGCGGCGCCGAGGGGGACGGCGTTAATTGGGGTGTTGCGGCACGCGGACGGCCGTCTGAACCTACCTTTTGATACAGTAACAAGCAGGAGGCAAGCTGGCGGGCGGGGCCTTCCGCGTGTAAGGGGAATATCCGGTTGGAGGTGGCGGGGCTGTGGCGCCCATCGTCGGGGGAAGTGAAGTTCGTCGGTGGCTATCGGCTTTTTTCGTAGCTCGGCGGGGCGTTTAGGGCCGCTTTATGCCCGGAGTGAGGGGAGGGGAATCCCGTCTCTCTTCCTCCTTTACCCTGACCTCTGGAGGGGGGGTATTTATAGCGAGGTGTTGCGGACGGGTTTCTCTTAGGTAACGCCGTGGATTAGCGTCGCTCATGGGCTCTGCGGAATCACGCGCTTCGGGAATCGCTTTTTCCTGGCGGTATCCGGCACTCTGGCCTCTTGGGGGGCGTGTCGCTGCTGATGGCATGTTGAACCCGCGTCCTTTCGTTATGTTGAGTCGCATCGAGGCGCTGTTGTGACGGGACAAGGCCGCTGTCATTTCAGGACGGCGTATATTTCGGGGTTTCTGTCTTGCGACCGGTCCGATCCGGGTCACGTGTCTTGGCTTCTTGCGGGAGCTACGCAATTTACCCATTATACCCATTATGCCCCCAACATTCCCGTGTCCTGTCTGGGGGAGGGGGATGTTGTCTTCCCGTGTTGCATTTGGGGCGGCCTCGAACGGGTTCGGGATGGGACGCACTGGTCTATCCTGATTTGGTGTCTGGCCGAGCCGGTTATGCGAGGCGAGCCCCAGTGCACCCCCTTTCGCCATGGGGAAAGTTGTTGGTGGGTTTCAGGGAGCAGGGGGAGCGGGACTGTCCGTCCCCGATTTCGTAGGTGTCCTAGGTTAGTTAGGTGGGGCGGCGCGTTGCTCGCCCGGTGCTTGGCGTGGGGGGATAGACACATGCTATGATATTCAAAGAACAATGTTTTCGTTTAAATTTATGAGTGCTGGGCCACAGCTTGTACATTAGTTTTTAGTTCATCGCCCGTTGTCGGGTCAGAACCGAGTCGGGGAGGGGCTTTAGAGCTGTCCTTGCCCGGTCGCACGGGCCTAATGACCGCCGGGTCCTGGGGCTTCCGCGGGCCGTGTGGGCAAGTTGTCTTGAGCCGATCTTGGTGCGGAGGCGAGGGGCCGCCATCTGGGCTGAAGTGTTGCGAGGTCTCTTTGGCTCGGGATAGGTGGGGGGTACCTTGCCGACCGGGCCGCCTTCCCTCCGCTGCCTTGTCTTTTTTCGCAGACAGGGTTTTCCTCGGTCCGGTATAGGCGCTGAGAAGGGAAGCCGGCTTGCCCCGCCCTGCCCCCTGGGGAGGTTCTTGAGCATCGGGCCGTTCCCCGCTGCCCCACGCCTTGCTGTTTTGGTTTGAGGGTGGGGTCCCGAGCCCGATGGCGCCTCGGCGAGCTGACATGCCAGGATTCGCCGTTTGGGCTTGTCGGTGATGCAGCCTTGCCGAGGTCCTCGGATGGAGGTCGAGGGCGAGGAGGTACTGGCCGGCCAGCGCTGGGGGCTCTCGCCTGCCCAGATTACTTTGAACGGATGCCATTCTTTCTCCGCCTCGTCCCCGTTTGTGGGACGGAGGCGTGAAAGGTGGATTTCCCGTGTGTAAGCGGAATATCCGGTTAGCGATCCGTTTGTAAGCGGAATATCCAGTTAGTGGTGCTGGGGATCTAGGCACCGCCGTTCTGGGCGGCGGGAACCATTGATGGCCGGTGACCTCTCTTTTGTTAGGGCGGTGTATCTCAGCCCTTTTCCCGGAGGGTGGGGGGATCAAGTGGCGGTTTTTCATGTCTGTTGATTTTTTCTCTTCGGGGGGGGGGGGGGGGGGGGATGGCCTCTTTATAGGTAGATCTTGTTGACGGTTTCTCCCTTATTTATTGCGCTGAGCTGGCACTATTAATGGGCTCCTTGAATTCGCGCCTGTGGGAAACCACCTTGGCCAGGTGGCTCTTGCGTGTCCTCTTTTGGAGCGCATCATTAATGGTGGCGTGTTTCGCGAGCGTCCTTTCGTTTCACCGAGTCCCATCGGGGCCGTTGACTCGGGAACTGATGTCATTTTGTCCCGGTTCGCGTGCCCCCCTTTTCTTTTGCTTTTCCGAGTCAGGGGTATGTGGCCCCCCTTGGGTTGGCCCTGCCCCAGAGGTCTGGAGGGGGGAGCGGGCGCGTAGCCCGGCCCGTGCCCTTCTCTGGTTTGGGTGGCTAGGGTTGGCCCTGCCCCAGAGGTCTGGAGGGGGGGAGCGGGCGCGTAGCCCGGCCCGTGCCCTTCTCTGGTTTGGGTGGCTAGGGTTGGCCCTGCCCCAGAGGTCTGGAGGGGGGGAGCGGGCGCGTAGCCCGGCCCGTGCCCTTCTCTGGTTTGGGTGGCTAGGGTTGGCCCTGCCCCAGAGGTCTGGAGGGGGGGAGCGGGCACGTAGCCCGGCCCGTGCCCTTCTCTGGTTTGGGTGGCTAGGGTGGGCCCTGCCCCAGAGGTCTGGAGGGGGGGAGCGGGCGCGTAGCCCGGCCCGTGCCCTTCTCTGGTTTGGGTGGCTAGGGTTGGCCCTGCCCCAGAGGTCTGGAGGGGGGGGGAGCGGGCGCGTAGCCCGGCCCGTGCCCTTCTCTGGTTTGGGTGGCTAGGGTTGGCCCTGCCCCAGAGGTCTGGAGGGGGGGAGCGGGCGCGTAGCCCGGCCCGTGCCCTTCTCTGGTTTGGGTGGCTAGGGTTGGCCCTGCCCCAGAGGTCTGGAGGGGGGAGCGGGCGCGTAGCCCGGCCCGTGCCCTTCTCTGGTTTGGGTGGCTAGGGTTGGCCCTGCCCCAGAGGTCTGGAGGGGGGGAGCGGGCGCGTAGCCCGGCCCGTGCCCACCTCTGGTTTGGGTGGCTAGGGTTGGCCCTGCCCCAGAGGTCTTGAGGGGGGGGAGCGGGCGCGTAGCCCGGCCCGTGCCCTTCTCTGGTTTGGGTGGCTAGGGTTGGCCCTGCCCCAGAGGTCTGGAGGGGGGGAGCGGGCACGTAGCCCGGCCCGTGCCCTTCTCTGGTTTGGGTGGCTAGGGTTGGCCCTGCCCCAGAGGTCTGGAGGGGGGGAGCGGGCGCGTAGCCCGGCCCGTGCCCTTCTCTGGTTTGGGTGGCTAGGGTTGGCCCTGCCCCAGAGGTCTGGAGGGGGGAGCGGGCGCGTAGCCCGGCCCGTGCCCTTCTCTGGTTTGGGTGGCTAGGGTTGGCCCTGCCCCAGAGGTCTGGAGGGGGGGAGCGGGCGCGTAGCCCGGCCCGTGCCCACCTCTGGTTTGGGTGGCTAGGGTTGGCCCTGCCCCAGAGGTCTTGAGGGGGGGAGCGGGCGCGTAGCCCGGCCCGTGCCCTGCTCTGGTTTGGGTGGCTAGGGTTGGCCCTGCCCCAGAGGTCTGGAGGGGGGGAGCAGGCGCGTAGTCCGGCCCGTGCCCTTCTCTGGTTTGGGTGGCTAGGGTTGGCCCTGCCCCAGAGGTCTGGAGGGGGGGAGCGGGCGCGTAGCCCGGCCCGTGCCCTTCTCTGGTTTGGGTGGCTAGGGTTGGCCCTGCCCCAGAGGTCTGGAGGGGGGGAGCGGGCGCGTAGCCCGGCCCGTGCCCACCTCTGGTTTGGGTGGCTAGGGTTGGCCCTGCCCCAGAGGTCTTGAGGGGGGGAGCGGGCGCGTAGCCCGGCCCGTGCCCTGCTCTGGTTTGGGTGGCTAGGGTTGGCCCTGCCCCAGAGGTCTGGAGGGGGGGAGCGGGCGCGTAGCCCGGCCCGTGCCCTTCTCTGGTTTGGGTGGCTAGGGTTGGCCCTGCCCCAGAGGTCTGGAGGGGGGGAGCGGGCGCGTAGCCCGGCCCGTGCCCTTCTCTGGTTTGGGTGGCTAGGGTTGGCCCTGCCCCAGAGGTCTGGAGGGGGGGAGCGGGCGCGTAGCCCGGCCCGTGCCCTTCTCTGGTTTGGGTGGCTAGGGTTGGCCCTGCCCCAGAGGTCTGGAGGGGGGGAGCGGGCGCGTAGCCTGGCCCGTGCCCACCTCTGGTTTGGGTGGCTAGGGTTGGCCCTGCCCCAGAGGTCTTGAGGGGGGAGCGGGCGCGTAGCCCGGCCCGTGCCCTGCTCTGGTTTGGGTGGCTAGGGTTGGCCCTGCCCCAGAGGTCTGGAGGGGGGGAGCGGGCGCGTAGCCCGGCCCGTGCCCTTCTCTGGTTTGGGTGGCTAGGGTTGGCCCTGCCCCAGAGGTTCGGAGTTTTAGCGAACTGCAAAATTTGTGTAGGAACAACCAGGTTGGGAAAAACGTGTAGATGTGTATATTGCGCGAAAAAAGAGAAACTCACAACTATTGGTAGAATTTCAGCAGATGTTTCGCGTTCCAAGGGTGGGCCAGCTCGCTCCCTTCGGGGGTGGCAAGGATGTAGGTGGCCGGTCCGACAATGTCAATGACCGTGTAGGGCCCCTCCCATTTGGCGGCCAGCTTTCCCCGCTGCGCAGTCTCGGGGCGGAAGGTGGCGTCGCGGAGGACCAAATCGCCGATCCTGAAAGTCCGCGGTTTCACCCGGGAGTCGTAGTATCGGGCCATCCTCTGGCTGTGTTTGACGAGGCTGGTTAGGGCCCTGTCCCGGACCTCGTCTATCAGCTCAAGACTGAGGCCGAGCCCTTCTCCGTTGATTTCTTCGTCGAAGAGTTTTAGCCGGAGCATCTCTTCGCCGATTTCCACAGGTACAACCGCCTCTGATCCGTACGCTAGCATGAAGGGACTTTCTCCGGTCGAGGCCTTGTGGGTGGTGCGATAGGACCATAGGATCCTGGTAGCTCATCGACCCATGCTCCCAGGGCGGCGTCCACCTTCTTCTTCATCGGGTTCAAGATACATTTATTCGCGGCCTCCGCCATTCCGTTGCACTGTGGGTGGGCGACTGACGCGAATTGGAGTTTAATCCCCCAGCCCGAGCAGAAGTCGCGGAAGCCCTCGCAGTCGAACTGCTTTCCGTTATCCGTGACTATGGAACGGGGAATCCCGAAGCGGCATATGACGGATTGCCAGATGAAGCCCTTCATGTCCGTCCACGTGATCCGCGCCAGCGGCTCTGCTTCGACCCATTTTGTGAAATAGTCCACGGCGACGACTAGATACTTCCTTCCCCCGGAGGCCTTTGGGAAGGGCCCCAGGATGTCGAGTCCCCACTTGGCGAAGGGGACCGGGCTCAAGATGGGCATCAGGTTGGCCGGAGGTGCAGTCGTCCGTCGGCAGAATTTCTGGCACGCCTCGCACCTTTTGACGTATAGTACCGCATCCCGGATCATCGTCGGCCAGTAGTACCCTTGGCGCATTATCTTGTGGGCGATGGTGCGCCCGCCGTGGTGGTTTCCGCAGAAGACTTCGTGCACCTCGCGGATGACCTGCTCGGCCTGTTCCGGTCCCAAGCACTTCAGGTAGGGCAGGACATCGAAATTGGCGCGGCGGCGGCGGTACAGCACTCCGTCGAGGAGCACGAACGTCAGAGCCCGTCTCTCCACCTGCTTAGCCAGCAACCGCTCCTTGGGTAGCTCACCTGTCTCTAAATACTTCACAATGGGGGTCATCCAGGACGTCATCGTGCCCGTGCACATCAGTTCCCCTTCATTGATGGAGGGTGTCGACAGGCTTTCGACGTAGATTGCCTTCCCGATCTTGGCCGCTGAGGAGGAAGCCAGCTTAGACAGGGCATCTGCCCGGAGGTTGTTGGAGCGAGGCAGGTGTTTCACGTCCGCTTTCTTGAACTTGCGGAGTTCGATCTGGATGCGATTCAGGTACCGCTTCATGGTTTCCTCTCGGGCCTCGAAGCCCCCCAGGATCTGTTGGATGACGAGACGGGAGTCACTCAGGAGCAACACGTTCATCGCCCCGACCGCCCTGGCGAGCTTTAACCCGTTAACCGCGGCTTCATACTCCGCAACATTGTTGGTGGCCGGGAAGTCGAAGCGTAGGGCGTATTCTAACGAACATCCGTCTGGAGTCTGAATGACGATTCCCGCTCCTGTTCCAGAGCCCGTCGCGGAGCCGTCGACGTGGATGGTCCATAATTCGCCTGCCGTCGTCGGGGGGCGCTGAGGGTTCGCCCGCCTCGATCCTCTGGGGGGACGTGGGCGCCGACGGTTGCTCTATCTGGTCTCCCGGTGGGATTTCCGTGGTGCATTCCACCACGAAGTCGGCCAGCGCCTGACCCTTGATCGCCGTCCGGGCTTTGTACGTTATGTCGAACGTGCTGAGCTCGACGCTCCAGTTGAGCATCCTCCCTGACCGTTCCAGTCTTTTCAGGTTCTTTTCGAGGGGCATGCTGGTGTGGACGGTTATGGGGTGGGCCTGGAAATAGGGTCGGAGCTTTCGGGCGGTGGTGATTAGGCAGTAGGCGGCTTTTTCGATGGGGCTGTAACGGGTCTCCGCATCCCGGAGGATCCGACTGGCATAGTAAACAGGGCGTTGCACCCCTCCTTCTTCCTTGATTAGGACGGAGCTAACAGCCTCCTCGGTGGTCACCAGGTACAACCCCAGGGGTTCACCTTCCTCCGGTCGTGCGAGGAGCGGTGGGCCTTGTAGGTATGCTTTCAGCTCTGCGAACGCCCGCGTGCAGTCGTCGTCCCACGGGATCACCTTCCTCTTGTCTTTAGCTTCGCCAAAGGCCGTGCGTAAGACCCTGAAGAAGGGGAGCGACTTCTCCACCGATTTCGACAGGAATCGTCCCAGAGCAGTAATCCGGCCGTTCAGTCGCTGCAAGTCCCGGATCGTCCGGGGCTCCGTCATACCGGTGAGGGCTGTCACCTTGTCGGGGTTTGCCTCGATCCCCCGCTTCGTTATCATGAAGCCCAGGAATTTTCCCGACTGCACGCCAAAGATGCATTTCGCGGGGTTTAGTCTCAGGTTGTATCGGCGGACCCTCTGGAAGGTCTCCTGCAAGTCGTTGAGGTGGTCGAGGGCCCTTCCACTCTTCACCAGCATGTCGTCAATGTAGACCTCCAAATTTCGCCCTACCTGAGGGCCGAAAATCCGGTTAACCATCCGTTGGTAAGTCGCCCCGGCGTTCTTCAGCCCAAATGGCATCTTGGTGTAACAGAAGGTGCCTTTATCGGTGACGAAGGACGTCTTCTCCTCATCCTCCTCCGCCATCGGTATTTGGTTGTACCCCGAGAAGGCGTCCATAAAGCTCAACAACTCATAACCGGACGCCTGGTCCACCAAGTGGTCGATCCTGGGCAGAGGGAAGCTGTCCTTCGGGCAAGCCTTGTTGAGGTCAGTGAAGTCAACGCACATGCGCCACTTCCCGCTGGGCTTCTTCACTAGAACGACGTTGGCGAGCCAGTCGGGGTAGTCCACCGACCGAACAAACTTGGCTTCGAGGAGCTGCTCTACTTCTTCCTCGGCTGCCCTCTTCTTTTCGCCCCCCGCACTCCTCTTCTTCTGTCGAACAGGCCGGGCCTCTGGGTCCGCATTCAACCTGTGGGAGATTACCGCCGGGTCCACCCCGGGCATGTCGGCTGGTGACCATGCGAATATGTCCGCGTTCTCCTGGAGCAGGGTGACGAGGGCCGCCCTCAAGGCGGAGGGGAGTTTCGTCCCGATGGAGACGGCTCTCCCCTCGTCCGAGGTTATTGGGACCTCCTCTACTTCCTCGACTGGGGTCGGCCGCTGGTCGCAGAAGTCCTCCCTTTCGTCAGGGACGAGTGGCGTCAGTGTCCGCCTGGGGCCCCCAGGCGGGGACGGCACACGGTTGTGGTCTTGGGGCACCCCTCGACCTCCCCGCACCTGTCCCACCCCCCGCGGGGTCCGGAACTTCATCGTCTGATGTTGCAGGCTGGGGAGCGCCTCGATGGCCGTCATATATAGGCGTCCAATGATTCCGTTATACACCGACGCGATGTCGACGATGACGAAAAGCGTTTCCTTGGTGACGATCCTCGGCTCCTCCCCCAGTGTCATGGGCAAGGTGATCGTTCCTTCGGTAGGGATCTCATGGTCGGTGAAGCTGGCCACAGGGCCCACGCAGGGCTCTAGGTCTGCGCACCCCCACCCCATCCTTTCGACCGTTGACAGGAACAGGATGTCGCAGGAGCTTCCGGTGTCAATCAGGAGCCGGCCGACGTCAACCGCCCCGACCCGAGCCTCGATGACGAGAGCGTCGTTGTTCTGGCTCTGCGTCTCCTGCCAGTCTTCCTCGGTAAATGTGATGGGGGGTCGGTGTGTCCTTCTTCGCTTCGGTCGGTGGCTGGCGGCTGCCGTCATCACCTGTCGGGCCCCGGCCTCCAGGATGGCGGGCGCCCGCCCCGCCGAGGAAGGGCCTCCAGTTATCATCTCAATACGCATGACCGCCCTTGGGGGCCGAGGCTCCTCCTTATCGCGGTTCGCTGGGGGTTCCCGTCCCCCTTCCTCCGGGGGGCTCTCTCTTCTGCCGCCACCCGCCTTCCCGCGACAAAGTTCCCCAGGTGACCCGCTTGGATCAGCCGCTCGATTTCTCTCTTAAGGGAGTAACAACGGTCGGTGTCGTGACCGTGGTCCCGGTGATATCGGCAGTATCTCTGGGGGTCCCGCCTCGCCGGGTCCGTCCTCATCTCCCGGGGAGGCTCCGGCAGTAACCCGGCCCTCGTCGCCGCGGCCAGCACCTCCATCACGGGGGCATTGAGTCGCGTGTAATGCACCGGCGGGGGGTCTTCTGGTCTTGGGATGACTCTGGGGGGCCTCCGTGCCGGAGCGAACTCGCGAGCCGGGCCAAGGCGATCTAGCGGGCGGGGCTCGGGTGGCTCCCGCCGCGGTAGGGCCATCTGATCGCGGCCTCGCCCCCTTTCCTCCTGCCTCGGCCGAGGGTGCGGCCGGGGCCCATCTGCAGGTGGTTTCGCCTGGGAGAATACAACCTTTGCACCCAAAGTCTCCTCCGCCAACGCGTGCCTCTCCGCCATTGCTACCAACGCTTCATAGTCGGTCGGTGGATCCCGGAGCAGGGATTTGTGGAGGCTCCGAGTCCGCAGCCCCGTCTTGAAGGCCAGCATAAGCACCTCATCACCGCATGTCACCACCGCCCGTCTCTCCTCCTGAAAGCGGCGGAGGTATCTTCCCGTCGTCTCTCCCTCCCCTTGGACTATCGTGCTGAGATAGTCTAAGGGCTTCTTTTTTGTTCGCCCGGCCCGAAACTCTTGGCAGAACTTATGGGATAGTTCGCCAATGCTCCCTACGGACCTCGCGGGCAAGCCGAAGTACCAGTCCAGCGCGGTGTCCCTCAGGCTTTGGGAGAAATGTCGGCAAAGGAACGCCTCATCCACGTCCTGGGCTTCCATCGCCCCCCGGTATTGTTGCACGTGCGTGAGGGGGTCGCCCCTCCCATTGTATGTGGCCAAGTGAGGGGGTTTGAACCTTACGGGCCTGGGGGCGGAAGTGATCCACCGGGCGAGTGGTGTGGCCTCCTCCGGGTAGGTCGGGCGATCCGGCGCATCCCCCCTCCGCCACTCGGGGGTCGGGCTTCGGTCGCGCCTCGGCCGCCGACGGTCCTCCGTCCCCGGGGAGTAGCCCGACGGTCTCCAGGCGGGGCTCCTTCCTTGGGCCGAGGATTCGACGGGTTGCGGGCTACGGTCCTCCCAGCGCCCACGCCTCCTGGCCAGCTCTCCTCGGGCCTCCATCCGTTCTTGACTCTCCTGAAGGAGTCTTTCACGCTCGGTGGTGAGGAAGCGTAGTTGCCGACAAACGGCTTCCTCGCGCAGGGTATCGGAGGGGTGGTGTTGGTGATGGGGGCCGCCCCCTCCAGGCGGGGACCTGTTCAGCAACGGGTCCCGCCCGTTCCCAGGCCGCCGGGCCGTCGTCGCCTCGTCCAGGAGTTCTCGGTTGCTCCTGTTCTCCATCCTCAGCCTCTCGCGCTCCGCGATGATGAAGCGAAGCTGGCGGCGGGCGGCCTCCTCTTCCTGGTAAGCCTTCCGGGTGGTCTCGGCCGCCTCGTCCAGACGCCTCTGCGCGGCGGCCGCCTCCCCCAGGCGCCTCCACCACTGCGCGACTTCTACCTCCTCTTCCAGGAGCCTTTGCTGGGCCGTGATCTCCTCAGCGAGCCCCCTATGCTCCCCCTCCTCCTCGAACTGAGGGTGGAGGTTTCGCCTCACGTTCAGGGGCTCTGAGGGGCCGGGCGGAGGTTTCGTTCCAGCCGTCTGACAGCCTCCCCTGGCCTGAGCAACGGCCTCGACGCTCTTCAGGACGGCGGGGACTGAAGTGTGTTCGATCTCGGAGCCCATCCCCAGAAGGGGGTCGGACGCCGGGGTGATTTGTAGGGAGAGCGGTTCCTGTCCCACGGGATCTTTGCCGTGGTCCGGGTTCCGCGAGATCGGTATGGAATCTAACATGGGTGTGACCCTTCGTTCCCACAGACGGCGCCAATTGTTACGAGGTGGAACTCGTGTACAATGAATTTGTATTAATGGGAACCAAGGGCACGGTGGTTATGTGGAGAAGGGGGTTTAGGTAGGCTATTTGACAAGCGATTAGTGGGGTGAAGAAGTCGATCTCGACGCCAGTGACGGTCGCAGGGCTGAATCTCGCCGGATGCGGCTGGACAAGGTTGAACGGCAGGGGGGGTGACGCCGACTGGTGTTGATAGGCGAGCTCTCCTGCAACACGAACAACTCGTCAGAAGGGCTGGGTTGGGGGTTCAACCCTTAGCCCCTCCGATGCCTAAGTCAGTGATAGGGCTTAAAATGGGGGGCTGGTCACGCCGGTCTGACTCACGGTGTGTCGACCGCGCGTGGCGAGCTATAGGTGGGAGAACAAAGATATGGAAGACCTTTGCACTTGTGTGTGAATAGTTAAATGAGAGAGAATTCTGCAGCAACCTCTTCTCCGTAAGAGGAGAAGGGGTATTTATACCTGACGGGTGATGACTAGGCGTGCTGAGCTGGCCCGGGTGTCGGCGGAGGCTTCGGACAAGGACGCCAGGAACAGGAGTCTCTGACCTGCCTTTGTCAGGCGGCACAACGGCCCAGGGGTGCTTTTGTCGGGATGTCAGAGCCGAAAGTGAAAGCGTTATCTGTCAGGTGGCTCTTCCGTCAGGGGGTGCTTTGTCGGATGGTCGGGTGACGTATGTGTCAGGTGTCCTTATCCTTAGGTTGTTTGTCGTTAGCGTCGGACTAAGAGTCGGCCGGCTGCGGTGGTCCGCCTCGGCCGGCTGCGGGGGTCCGCCCCGGCCGGTTCGGGGAGCGCTGCAAGGCGCGCCTGTCTCCATGATGCCCCGGATTTTCGGGGCGGCGGCCCTTTTGTGTAAAGGTGAGTTAATGGGGTATCTTAACGGATCCGGGCAGGAGTCGGGCTCCTACGATCTTTAGGTCGTAACAGGTCTTATGTTCTTGACCCGGATTAAATCCGGGTCGGACAACCTGAGCCGTTTGCCACACATACATCAACCATGTCCAAAAGTGAAGCATTTTGCTACCGACCTAAACTACAACAGAACAACACATTGACTCTCACTAAAACTGAAAAAGGAGACATCAAACATACAACACAAATTCTCTCAAACAAAGAGAACCAAACATCAGCTTAAGCATACGCATAAATAAAATTTCAATAAATAGAATACAAAAAAGATAAACACTTGTACATGCCTAGGTCTATAATGATTAGCCCAATCCAAGTCTAAAAATTGATTTCATCAAAATTAATCATGGTTTATTTTATACTCAGCATGCAAAAACATAGAACTTTAATTGATCCCTTTTAATGGAAGAGCACAATGAACATATTGATATAAGAAAATCTATGTTACATAGCAATAACAATGAAAAATTCATTAAAATCAACTCAATTTCTCAAACAAATTTTTAGAGTAGAAAGGTTTAAATCCTAATCGTCTTCCTTATCAGGAGACATTTCAATTCTACAGATTCTGCAAGGAGCAATAGTGGCCAATTAAACCAGTCACTGCGATTCATGTACTACGTCGGTTGTCGCTTCATTACAACCCTAACCTCACTCACGTTAGCCATAAGTACCGGCTTCCACTTTGTCGAATCAAACCTTGACGTAAGTACCGGCTTCCCCTTTGTCGAATCAAACCATGACGGAAACCCAGCTTTTTCATCCGCTCCACCTCATCCAGATCCGCATCGATGGGCTCCATGTCGACCCAAACAACCTAGCAACAAATTAATATTTTGTGAAATAATGTAAAACAGAACACTGATTTTTTATAAATAAACAAAAGCCGTAAATAAAATAAAGTTTACCATTGCTGGAATCATTTAAGTCCATTGAAGGTATTAGAAGATTCCTTTGAGCCAAGTAGAACATTCCATTAGAATAAAATAAACAAAAATTAAGAAAAATTCCAAAACCCCCAAAATAAATAAATAAATCAATAGTTAGAGTTAATAGATCATCAATGAAAAATATTACCCACATTAGAAACCACATGTTGCTTACCTTCACTTCCTCTAATTCTGATTTTTTTGTTAATAGATCATCAATGAAAAATTAGCTATATATAAGAACCCAAACGATTTGTTTACTTACTTTTCGGTCATGAATCACCATGATGGGATCTTCTCTACCTTTGTCTCTGCAATTTGATACAAAACCAAGTTTATGCATGTTCGCTGCAACATCAAAACAAATCAAACCAATAGAAAAGTTGCAAATTATATATCATGTGAGTTAATCTTAAGGGCTAAAGAGACATTTGGAACCTGTGCAACCTATATGATTCATGATCAAACAGCAATGTTAAAATAAATAATATAGACCATCAGTAATAGATCATGCATTATTGAATATATCCTTGCTCTTGAAATAAATTGAGAATTAGAGAGAGAAGATAGCATGCATTTAGGAAAAATAACATCCAAATAGTATGATGGAGTAATGTTATATGCATAAAGAAAGAACAAAACGTTTGAAGGGTCTTGCCCTTCAAACAATTTAATTAATTAAATTAATTTACTCTATGTTTAAAAGCAATATTCCAAGTATCAGTTCAAACAATAATTAACCCAAGAAAGGTCATAAAATTGGCTTCGATTCGTTTTCAAGAGTAATCCAATAGTTTACATCTGAAATTATTTTATACGCAAGGATCATTCTCCCAAGCAAGGTCAATAACAAAATTTTGATGCAAGGCCTCCTCTCGTGTTCACTAAACCAATGCCTCCTCTCATGTTCTGAGTAGATGTGTATGATATATACATCGACACCTGATCATTGAAATCACACAAATCTTTAACAAACAGTAAAAAAATCAAATCTCAACACCCTTAGTTTGCTAATAATCAAATTAACCAACCACATAGATGCATAACTCTAAAGATGCCCACCTAAATTAGTGGAAGAGAAACCAAAGGCATCGTGATGATGAAAGTCCTGCAAAAAAGAGGAAAAAAACTGTAATCTTAATAAAGATAAGAAAGTTCTCAAAAACATAGAAACATATAAAGATAACATGAAGAAAGCGGGAGTACTCTAAGTCATATCACAGTTACTACTGGTATTATAAGTTCTATAATACATACAAAGAATCTCTACCACATTAGAGAAGAAATGTCTAGTGTAATTGTTGTTGCTGGCTTTGGTATTTCTTTGACATATTCAAACTACATCTCTATACCAGCACCTCTCAACAGATGGAGGTAGGCTTTGGATGCCTGCAAATTAGGACAGATCACACCGAACTTTAGGATGAAGTAAATATATTTAAAAATATTGGAAAGATAATAATTTCAACTAATGAACAAAAAAGACAACCAAATGTTTTTCACGCTTCCGCTATCTGTTGTTATAAGCTAGTTAACATACACATAGGTCAAACATCTTATGCGGACTTAGGGCTGATGTTAACCCCCCAACAAAAAATCCCACACGCACGGGGTAAAGGACATAAGGACACTGAAAATTTTGTTATTCTAATGCAAATTTTGTAGACAAAACATGGCCTATATGCTCTATTTCACTAAACAGTGATGTGAAAAAAAGAGCAGGAGAATTAACGAGTTGTTAAGGAGAGACTTGAAATTTAACCAAGGAAAACACCCAAAAGGTTATGATTAATTTCCTTATTATGATTAATAACATTTGACAATGAATTATATTTGGTATGAGATAAAATTATATCTTATATCCCAATATCACATAATTGAGTGGTCAAAGAAAAACATTTTTTTCTATTTCTCAATCGATCACCCAAATTTAGACCAATTCAAACTCGATAACAACTCAATTAAAATGAAATCACCTTTATATGAAAACTGTGTTGGGCCAAGAATCATGACGATGACATATCACATGTTTTCTCCTGAGGCGAGGCACTAATTCCTGGGAAAACCATAGAAACATATACAGAAAACATTAAGAATGCGGGAGTGCTCAAAGTCATATAACACTTACTGGTAAAAGAAGTTTTATAATCCATACACAGAATATCTGCCTCATTAGAGTATAAATATCCAGTGCAATTGTTGTTGCTAGCTTTGGCAATTGTTTAACATATTTCCCAAAAGACATATTTCATTGACAATTAGAAATATCCAAACAATTAGAAATATACAGAGAAAACAAATAGCTTTTAGAAAAAGACTCAATTTCCAATTAAAACAACGTCATTCTATAAGAAAGATCCAAGCAGATAGAAAAAACAATTTATCTTATTAGATCTGTTATATATGTTTGGATCTTATATATATATATATATATATATATATATATATATATATATATATATATATATATATATATATATATATATATATATATATATATATAATTCACATTTTCTTGCTTATTTTAACTGCATGAGAAAGATGAAATGGTGGGTACTCCAAACTTTTGCATTTGTTGGAATGATACATTAATTCAGAGAATAATACATTTTTTGCATTTGTTGGAATGATACAGAAATACATTTTTGCATTTGTGTTGCAAAAATATTGATTCAAAATACAGATGATGCTAACACACATTTGTTGGAAATGATATGGTGAACAATTGACAAACACAAAGTGGCATCAATTAACTATCACCAAAATTTTTATCCCATTAACATAGATAAATACATAGCGTTGCATGGATTAACAGGATGCATAAATGTATAGAAGAATTCACTAACAGACATGCAATTTCAAACTAACAAAAATATCATGCTTCTGCTCGCCCATGTTTCGTTCGAGAAAGAGGGGAATCATAAAAGGGGGGTTTTGAGGGGAAGAGAAAGGAAGCTTACAAAAATCATTGCTCCAGATCATTGCTTACAATTACCTCCAATTACCTTCAAAGAAAATCGAAAGCAAACAACAGAGGAAAAGGAAGGCATGCAATAAGCATGGCAACTTTTCTTACTAAATTACCTCCAAATCGTTGCTCCAAAATTATTGTTTTCGACATCGAACGCCCCCTGCTTCAAGACGATTCCGTCTGCAGCCGCGTACTGGACCACCCAGTCCGAGTCGAACACATTCGATCCACCAAAGAACTCAGTTCCCCTCAAGCTTGTTGTAACATAATTAAACACAAACAACATAACTTAGTTAGAAATTATACAACTTTAAAGAAAGAAAACTATTTCTTATTGATAATAAGTAAATTATTTGGTTGAATTTAAGTTAACCTCAATAATTGATAATCAGTCTGGACGTCGCATTTCTCTTCCACAATGTGCTTCACAAATGCAACATCGATGTAGTAGGAGACATTTAAAATAACACATTGCTTCGGTCATTTTTATAACACATCAAATTCTACTCCTCTTAAACCAACAACTCTCATGCCAAACACCTAACATTTGCACTTAGGTGAATTTTTCTATCAATTTCTGAAAAAAAATCTTGTTACTTCCATTTCATATTCTTATTACTTCTATTTCTAAAAAAATCTTGTTACTTCTATTTCTGAACATATTCTAGCACTTTTTGATGCAAACTCTAATTAGAGTAGGAGCAGGACCAGCAAAGGCAGAGATCTACACATGCATCAATATTGTTGTAACATAATTAAACATAAACAACATAAATTAATTAACAAAAGCTATTTCTTATTGATAAGAAGTAAATAATTCGGTAGTAGCCATTTCCCTTTGATACAGACTCTAATTGAAGAAAACCAGCAGTAGACATTTCCCTTTTTGTATTAATCAGAACACATTGTAAGACATGAAACCTGATCATATGATAAGCCAAATTGAAAATTATTGGGCTCAAAATAGTGTTCTTTGATAGAATGACAGAACTCATCCTCTGATAAGGGCTGACACATTGTAACGACCACTTTTCGTCGTACGTTGTTCGTGCACGTGCTTTTGGCCGTGCACGTGTTTGTTAGACTTTGTTTGTTTGTGAACACTTTCGTGTGATATGCCGTTGTGAACATCTCTGAGAATATTAAATAGTGGCACTATTTTGGAACGACGTTTCTCAAGTCGTTTTCCCACAATTTAAACTTATTCGATGAGACGTGGCGATTTTCACTTTTGACGGAAGACGTTTCTATTTTTAGTTTCGTCGTCCGACGTCAAAATTGAGATCCGTCTTCTTAGTTAGCTCACTCTCGTCATCACGATCACCCCGATATTTATTTTGTAATTTTTGGAGTTTATTTGACCACTTTTATATTTTTAACAAGTTTTATAATATTTTTAATAATTAATTTATAAATTATTTTCGGCCAAATAAAATTTATTTGAGTTTTAAACGTATTAAAGAATTTTTGAGCCAATTTCCAGCTCATTTGGACCAGGTCAAATCCTTGGGTGAGTTGGAGAAGTTGAATTTCAAATTTTAAATTATTTTAAACTTCTAATCCTATTAGATTTTGCCCTAGACCAAGTCAACCCATCTACACTACATAAACAACCCCTAGGAAGACCCATTTTCACAAGAAATTAACCCTAGCCTCTTCCAAAACCCAAATTTGACGTTGCGACGATTCGTCGCAACGTTGCGACGAACAGCTGCCGCACCGACCGAGAAAACCATCGTCGTTCCCCCGCTCCGACCGCTAGCCTCCCCCGCTCACGCTCCGCTCCGCGTCGCAGCACAGCGCCCACCTCCGTTCCCCCGCTCCGACCGAGAGAGGCTCTCGGTCAGACCGAGGGCTCAACCCGCACAGCACGCCCGCATCGACCCCGCTCTGTCGCCCGCCTCCGCTCGTGCCTGACCGAGCGGGTCGCCCGCATCGACCGACGTTGCAACGCTGCAACGTTGCAACGTCGCAACCCCCGCATCCAAGCACCTAACCGAGCCCCTCCTCCGCACTGACCGAGAAGAGGCCCCGCACCAAGCACGCCGCACAGCCGCTGCACACCCCCAAGCGTTGCAACCCCGCATCCTCTGTGCACGACCGACGGATCTCCCCGCACCGAGGCTGTACGACCGAGAGCCATTCGTCGCAACCCCGCATCTGTCGTACCACTTGCCTCTGTGGGCCCCCAAGTTCTCCAGAGGTATTGTGGGTCCCCCAAAGGTCCCTAGGACTACTGTGGGCCACACCTAGGTGCGTTCTCTTCGACGATTCGCCGCGTACGACGTCGTCGCACGTCGTAGCCCGTCGTCGCACGTGCTAGCTTTGGAATCTGGAATCGTCACCCCGGTTGATTGCTCTGAAATTTCCAGCGAGGAATCTAATTGGAATCTGGACTTGGAGCACGATTTTATTATTCCAACCCCGGCGTCGCTACCCGACGCCGGTGTAGCTTTCGCGTCGTGTTGAGGTAACGCTTTGCACCCCTAGGACCCCCAACCCAATTGCATGCTAATCAAGACTAAAAATCAATATTTTAAAGTATTTTAAATGTTTTAGAATTCACTAATCAAGATTAATAAAACGGATGTAGGCCGGTGGACTTGTGCACGTAGGAATTGTGACTTTGGACTCGTTGGACGGTGTTTATCTGACGTGAGACTTGCATGCAAGTGAAACTTGCCAAATCTTTCTTAGGGCCATGTTTTTAGGCCACTTCCTTGTTTTTTGCGTAAAAGAGACTAGTCAGTGAAATGATAGCTGGCTAGACGCCTACTTGATCTAGTTTAACAACGAAACTAGATCCGTCACCTAATTGATCTAGCTTGACAACGAAGCTAGATCCAACCCTTTAAACTTGTTGTTCATGCATACTAAACTGTCACGTTTACTTTTCTTACCTGTACGCCTTACTACTTGCCATGTCATGTCATCCATGCATTGAATGTCGCATTCGTAGCACACGCTACACTACTTGTACTCCCTTGTCCGGCTAGGTGCACCCCTACGCCATACTTGTTTAAAACACTTCCTGGCTCGTGGTCCAGAAGCGGGCCTCATGTGTTGGCTGAAAACCAATGCCCGATACACGTGGAGGGGTAGGGATAAACGGTCACTTGAGCTTAGGAGTTGGCCCGCGCAGCCACTCTAGCCAAAAGACGGAATCTCTGTGCACGAGGTACTTACTTTACTTGTCTTGTACTTGTCTTGTGAATGCCATGCCATGCTCGTACTTTACTTTACTTTACTTTACCTGTTGCACTCATTACTTTAACTGCCATGTCATTGCATCATGCTAGAACTGCTAGGTTGCTTTACTTTTACCTCTTTCAGTTTCCTTGCACAAGTCTCTTGTAGACTTGCTGACATGTGCCCCTTGCTCTTTTGGGTGTCACATGTTAGACCCTGAGCCAGAGACCGTTGCTTTGTACGTGATGTGTTGCTGACGCTGAGCCTGAGTCCATGTCTGCCTAGGAGGAGTTTTGTGGACGTCAGTGATCTTTCTTGGTGACTTTGCTGAGCTTTCTTTTGTTTTAGGTTTGTTGTTAGTTGTCGGTGCGTGTCACCTTGTTTTGTACGTTGTACTTTTGTTGGCCATGTTTGGGCCTTTAGACTCTTTTCTTTTAGCCTGGTGGCTTTTTCTGCTATGTTGAGATTTATTATTATGGACATTCTGAGATGTTTCTTTTGTCTCTTTCGTTGTTATTATCTTTGTTTCGTTTCGCGTTGCAAGGACCTGCAGATTTAAATTTGATTGACGCTTATCGAACTTGCAGCTTTGCAGCTTCAAGTCTGAGCGGACCTTCTCACGCTTCACCTCCATATTTTTGGGAAGCGGGGCGTGACACACATCCAGATCATCTTGAAAAGAATTTGAGAGCAAATAAAAGCATGAAAAAGGCAATTGTTTAAAAATGAAAAGGCGGTGCACCGCTAAGAAAGCATGGCCGCATCTGCTGACACATTTTTTTTCAGGGATGCAAATATATATATATATGATTTGGTTTCACTAAATGTTACCAGTATTCCTTCATATTTCTCAAAATAATTAATTAACATATTTGGCCATGTATCAATTGGATTAGGAATTGGATACCAACGAAATCCTAGTATCTTAGTGGTTTTTATATACATGTTGATCCTGAGAATATAATGGATTCACCAGTTACCAATTCATGATACATGAAATCCAAATCCAGAAAACATTATGCGTAATAAAATTCACAAAAGTGGTTAGCTAAGAACCAATAAACATGGTAACACTATTTATGCATCCATAGAGTTTTTTAACATAAAATCTTTGGGCTGTGAGCAAGTTCTTTGGTTATTCCCTCTTTAAATCATAAAAATCCAATCAGATTAGTGAGCCATGAGTCATGTAACATTTGAATGCTAACAACATGTATTATTTCACATCTGTTCTGGGCGCAGCTTGCATTCAGTTCCATAATCCATAATAAGAAAGCCATCAAGAGTTCTCTCCCACCATAATAAACCTGATGAATATAAAAGCATATATATCTGCAAATGAACTAGCGTTAAACACACTATCATGAAGGCATGACATAATATTTTTCTAATAACAATGATCAATTACAATCCCTAATCAATATCATCAATGATTAACTATTACCTGTCAGCTAGCGTGCTTCCTTCCTCAAGAAGGGTCCTTAATATTCTAATCCTGCAAAAAAGAAAATGCTCAATTGCAGAAAACTTCAAACTCCATGTTCTCAATGATTTTGGCATCTTAAAAAGAATGAGCACATATCCAGTAGTAGGGAGTTCAATACAACCCAGAAAGCACTTTTTGGCAGTAAGAACGAACACACCATATAGTTTACTCCCATTTAAAACATGGAAAGCTTGAGGAAAACTTAGCAATTTACATTTGAAAACAAATATCCATCACCAAATCGAATGAATTCCTAAACCCACTTTAAAGAAAGAAAACTATTTCTTATTGATAATAAGTTGTTATCATCTGAGAAGGAACAACTACTAATGGATCAACCATTATTATAAGTATCCAATGGATAAGTTGATTTAAACTCAAAAGTCTGATCATCCAATAGCCTAACACAATGTGTTTCTATTTCCTTTGTACTTAAATGTCAGTTTTTGAAGCTATATATGGCGAAAGTCCGATACTGCTCCTGATGGTAGATCAGCCGTGCATGTTTCCCCATTGGGATCGAGCGAATGTGAAGCTTCGGAATCTCATCAATAGTTCTGATTGAAAGCTCACCCAACTTGGCTATTGTAAGACAGCTGGAATCAGAAAGAATGAAGTTATGAACAAATACAAAAGCAGTGTTTACAAAAACTGCTATTAATACCCATTTGTCTCCACTGTTAACAAATACATAAGCTTTGGAAGCATTGCATAGTTTTGTCAACCAATAAAATAAAATAAAGGGAAAAAAGGGATTAGATAACCAGCAAGATAAAGAAAGATGATATATCAACTAATACAAAGGGATTGTCAACCAGCAAGATAAAGAAGAGATGATATATCAACTAATACAACAACGTGAACTTAAAGCTAACAGGTTAGCAAAAATGAAAATGGAGTTGCCAAATTCAATACCTCATCATCAAATTTAGCAAGAGAACTGACATATCCCCCTCGCAGGTATCGAGCATGATCGGAGTGCAACGAACCCGACCAAAAATGCCTCATATCCATGATAAAAGAACAATCCAAAATGGAAGATATGATCTCTTCAACGATGCCTCTTCCAGTATTGCAAGCTCTCTGCAAACAAACAACATCTCATTGAAACATAAACTGATTGCAAGCTAGAATTAAGTTGGTCAAATAGGAGCATTATTGATTTTAATTGCAACCCCAAATCTAACTGAATTACAAACCGATTTTTTTATTCAACTCATCAATTTACAAAATTTTACTTTTTTTGGTTTGATCGATTTTCATTTTGGCATATTTTGGCATATGTAATAAATTATTCTTGTTGGGGTTTCCTTGAATTTTTCATTCATAATTCAATTTGTACTTGAGCTACACAAACAAAAAATGCGTGTAAAATTGATGTTGAAAGCTACAAACAAAATTATTTAACATGAATGAGTGTATTTTTTTCAACAAATTACAAAAAATTTGTTAAACAACAAATTTTTACATCTCTATTTGCCAGAGCTATAACCCCACAACCTACAATTAACAAAAGAAAAACTTTATCACAACTTTTAGGTTACAATTTCTGAGTCGGGCATCGATATTCAATTACAATGCATATTAAGTGGGAAGACGGAAGAAGATCAATTGCACACATGATAAAATAGCGAAAATATGAAAACTACCATAAGTATCATGTTTGATTGTAAATGAATGATGATTAAGATCAAACTCACGATAAACTCCCTGAACACTCATCAAGAACGGACCTGCCCACTGCAACTTCTCGGGGTTCTTCCCAGCTGAAGCCATCTCTTTATCTGCCATCTCCACAAGCACTCGTATCTCCTGGGTAAATGTATACGCTTGCCTCCATCGTTCTCCCAGAGTCCCAATTCCGAAACTCCTGCAAAAAGCACAGCAACCATGCATGAATCCAAATTCTAAGTTCTGAACTTATGATGTAGAAGATAGACAATATTCACAACAAATAGATTAGGATGTAGAAAATTCTAAGCACAACAAACATGCAATAAGTTCTCTCATTTATTGGCCGTTGATAGTGGCAGCATTGCTGAAAATTTTGATTATTCTAAGTTCTAAAACATGCATGAATGTCGCAAAGGGAATGTTCCATTGTATGGAATTGGAGCTGCCAAAACATTTGATGCGGCTGCATTTTCTTTTTCTTTTTTACATGGCATATGAGAAATGTTAATGGAGCTGCAAAATGTAGAAAAAACATGCATCAAATGTTGAACTCAAAATAACTGTTTGCAACAACTTACTCAAATTAACCCAACATTCACAACAACAACAACCACTTCAAACGTGTGATCAAAAAGGCAAAATAAAACTAAAAATGATGACGGCTGAATTAACAGCTAGAGATGGCTGAATACAACCAAAATACAACTAAAAACAGGAAAAGCGGCGACTTGGAAACCAACCAAAAATGGAGATGGCTGAATTAATAGATAATTCAAAGATCTGAGCCCTGCAAATCACCTCTCGATTCCATTACTGTTTAAGAGCTTTGTCAAGAAAAAGATCAAATAGGTTCTATGCATGAATTGCACAGATGTTAAAAAGTTTTCTTGAAATCATCCGGTTTATATAATGTTTCAGTCATTTACATACTTCATCCGAGGTTTATCAAACTGTTAATAGTAATTATTGAGCAAAGGATTCAAGTTACATACAACATAATGTGTCAGTCAATTACATAGCTCAAAGAATTCAAGTTACAACACACATAAAATCTAAAGAAATATCATTTAAATAACTGCTAATAGTACTTATCAAAACCAAAGAGTCATTAAATATTGTAAACAATTATTGAGAATGGTGTGGCAGTCTCTATCTTAAAGTTAATAAGACTATTATGAAACGTTAAGATCTAATTGCCATGGTAGGAAGACATCAACTTGCCCTACCCTTTTTCCATAAATTGAATGGTTTCAATAAATGAATAAGTAACCAATAAATAAATAAAGAGTATAAAAATCAAAGAACCAATGTACAGCTACGGCGAATTCAGGAATGGGGTCATGGTACACATAGTTAGGCGGCTGCCATGACGATGATGCTACTGTTGCTATGAGCACCATGGAGTTAACGTTGGAAGCCCAAGAACCACAGAGTTAATGTTGGAAGCCCAATGGGGGTCAACGTCCTTGCCGAAGGCTGATCGTCACATGACAGGATCGAAATCAAGGTGTTGTTTCGAAGATCTTGCCCACATGTGTCACCAGTAAATCTAGAAGAGATGATAAATTTCGATCCGGTAACTTAGTATCAAAAATAATCGAGGAATTTCCTATGCTAGGTGAAAATAGCTTACTTGTTCAGAAAATAGTACAAAACAAAATATAACCAGTGGAGACATGTCAGTACCCAACAAAGGATTATAAGCCCGTCAGAGAAAAAATATTCTCTTAATGACACATCAATATTGCTTGCATAAACTGATTTGTGGTGAAATTAGAATTTATGCACCTTACATACGAAAAATCATGGGATTCCTTAGAAGAGGTTCTGATGATGTAATAAGAACATAGACCAAAAGTTAAATTGAAGAACTACAATAAATGTTAAACTTTCACGTCCTAAACTTAATAACTCACCAATCAAGGCTAGAACATCAAGTAGGTTCACCGAAACAATGACTATAGTCACCACATCCTTGCATTAAGGTGCACATGTCAGCTTTCAGGTAGAAAATGTTGACCCTACTTTTGTTATGGTTCATGAATAACATGCGGTATGTATCAGAATCAGATACACCCATGAGCAGAAAGCCATGAAGCTAAATTATTTAACCCTGCAATCTGTAGAGTGCTGTAGAGGATTAAAGTGCATAGGAATTTGCACCCAAAAATGTTCTATATATTTTATGTAGTTGGCCAGATTAATATTGTTAACTGTTGAGAACTTGCAACTCAGATTGACAATGTTTCTAATTCTAAATTTACACCTGACTTAAAATAAATATGAAAACTTTTCTTATAAAATAGCTAGCAGTGAGAAAGCCATAGGACCCAACAATTCATTAAAGTGAGGGAATTTAATGTTATATTTGTTTTTAAAGGTTAGGGAACAGAAATTTAATAAGCAGTACATGAATTGTCCAGAAATTGAAATCAACTAATATCGGCAGAAAAGAAATATTAGCAACAAAAACTTGATTAGAAAAAGAAAAAAAGAAATTGATAAAAAGGGGAGAACTTATAAATGAGAAGCATACCAGTGATCACAAACCCTTTTCAACCTCCGAAGGAAGAAATTCTGAATCAACTCCAACTTATCATGATGAGTCCCCCCCCCCAAATTTCATCACTGCATTTTTAACTATATAATGTACAAAAAAAACAACTCTGCAAACATTGTTCAACTTCCAAAATTTCTCCAAAAAAATGGCAACAACCCCATTCTCAGAATTCAACAGGCAGCCTCTCAAGAAGCTAGAAAAGAATTCTCACACGCATCAAACGTAACCTCTCTGTCAACATCAAAGATTAGCATATAATATCTTATCTTCTATATTACATGAACATAGCCATATCTCTCAATATTTATATATGTAACATGTAAATTCTCCTTTTAAATGCTTTTAGCTGGGTTTTCTTGTGGAGTGGGAAATCGATCAAATGGGAGAAGCTCAGATCCCAATAATGGAAAAATGAATTTAATGGAGAACAACGAAGTACGTGGGCATTTGCATCAATGAAGAAATAAAAACTTTTTAGTTTCATCCTATTTACTATCTTATTATCCCTAGTTAATTGCTGGTTTAATGTAGAAATACCTATATACATGAACATTTGCATCAAAATTAAAACAAATAGAAGTAAACGTGAATACTTATCTTCCGTGCAAACTGCAAAGTAATAGTACAGAAATCGTCATTTTATTAGAGGAAACTTACAAAAATCGTCATTTTATTAAAGGAAACTTGCAAGTTTTTATGGAACTAATAGCCTCAAATATAACACCAAAGCAAACTTATTTGGATTTCGACGGAAATTTTTTATCTCACATGGAAAAAAATATTTTTGTGTTTTCCCCATTACCCATTGTTCTTGATTCGAGAAGTGCATTCTTTTTACACAGATACCCATTACCCATAAATCAAGCAGCATGACTAATCCTTAAAAATGAAACATATATGCACCATGAGTTTAAGATTTTATTCTCTTCTGTACGATTTCAAAGCAGCTTCATCAGCACTGTCATTGCTCGCCGTGAAATTGTAACCTACACAAATTTTTCTTCTCAAACTTAAAAGACAATGATGTGCCCTAATGTGTTTAATAAACATGAAACATGATGGATTTAGATCTGAGCCAACCCCATTTACAAAATAATTCTGAATAGTGTTTAATAATTCAGATGAAGTATAATGTGAAGAAGAGTTCAAGGTTCAGAATCAAAAAAGATGCGCAAGGCTATCAATTCATTAAGAACAATATAAGAAGTGTCACGGACAGGCACCAGACTATATACTCCATGTATTTTTCTTTGTCCATTCTATTCCAATTATTAAGCATGAACCAGATATCAGCTGTTACATTTGAATAAATTTTCCTCATGCAAGCACAAAGTAACAACGGATTCAATGAATAAATCTACTACCTACCCACCCGGACAATATATAAATCAAAGATACATTTATGCTCCAATGTGAGTAGCATAATGCTGCAAAAAATCAATCCAAATTTCAAAATTTAACATGAGGACATCAATAAGATATCATTTAAGAGATGTAAAATATATACCTCTCATCACTCTATTGAAGATTTCTCAAAGAAATCGAAATTGATAACCAAAACCACCATCATGCGACTACAGATGGTTAAAAAAGAACGTTACAGAAATTATGATTTGATCATGTGATGCATAAGGATATATATTCATTACAAACAATATAAGAAGTGTCGTGGACCTGGCACCTAACTATATACTCCATGGCTTTTTCTTTGTCCATTTTGGTCAAAGTATTAAGCATGAAGCATATAGCTGCTGTTAATTTCAAATTAATTTTCCTCATGTAAGCATGAACTAATAAAGGATTCGATGCATAAATTTACTACCTACTCACCAGCTGTTGTTGAAGATCTGTTTCTTCTCCAATGTGAGTAGGCATATAGCTGCAACAAATTGAAACAAATGAAATATAATCTCATCAAATTTTAACATGTAGACAAATATGTAAAATATATACCTCCCAGCACTCTTGTTGAAGATTCCTCAAAGAAATAAAAATTGATTCGGCCTCAGTTCTGGAGAGGTCATAGCCAATAACCTTCAATGACCGTGAGACACAATACGTGCTCGTGAGATGGTTGCCATTGTGACCTGCAACATGCTCATTATAGGTATATGACATAAAAATCGGAAATTTTCAAGCCCAAGTAATAGCTTTGCATCAGTGTATGGATATTAAGAACTCTTTGAAATCCACAGAATTCTCCTGAAAAATTACAAAACCAATGAATAAATGGACAAAATTTTACCTGCATCGGTGAGTAGATACCAAGTGAATGGTCCATTGTAGGGCAAAATTAGGGGTTCGATGTGATGCACTGCCAACTGAGGGTTTGAGGGTTTGCATGTTCTGGGGTTAAGGAGGGTTTGAGGGTTTGAGGGCAGTACCAAATTGAGGATGTGCATGATCCGGGGTTAAGGGTTTGAGGGAAGAAGAGGACTTTTTCTGATACTCAAGGATGAAGATGCTAGAGATATTGAGTTTGTGCATGATTCGAGGTTTGTTGATGAAGAGGCTGGAGGTTTGTGTGTGATCCGGGGTTGAGGCATAGATTTGAGTTCCCCCCAAAAATTTCCCCCAAACATTTTGAGTTCCACCCAATTTTTTCTCTCTTCCAACGTGTTGGAGAAAGTCATTTGAAAATTGTTGCTGTGGGTCAATGTTTTTCTGTCACGCTCTTGCTTGCGGGGCCCATGCGTGTACGTGGCGTGATCTTGGCCCTTCTCCAGATTGAATCTAGGCCGTTCTTGATGACTGGGACAAAGAATATATGACTGGATATATGACTGGGACAAAATTCAAAAAAGGTCCTGTTTTATAGAATAGATATATATATATATATATAACTTATATTATAACTCATAACTGAAATATATATAACTTTATATAACTTATAGTTCTTTTTAGTGTTTTCCCAACTGCCGTTGCATTGCTAGCAGGTGAGATGTGGCTTGGATGACGACAGACAGCGACCGGAGGTGGGTTCTGGCGGCGACGACTCGATAGCAACGATGGTGACGTCCGGCGGTGCGAGATAGCGAGGGTGGTCATGCACATTAGAGGTAGTTACCGTTGATGGCTTGAGGAGGGTGCTACCGAAGGTTTGGTAAGGGAGGGGAAGGTTGGAGGGAGTTGCAGAGGTGCTGAGCGATGCCGACGGTGGTTGCCGTGGGGCAGTGGCTCGAGTGGCAAGCGGGGTGGAGGTACGGCTGTCTTGGGCTGTCGTCGAAGACGGTGGGGTTGTCGGGAATTGTTGTGCGCGGTTGAGGGAGAGAGGTCGGGGAGAGATGAGGCTGTCGGAGGAGTTTGAGAGGGAGAGAGAGGTCGGAGGGCTTAGGTGCTGGTTATCGGTGGTGCCTCGGGTGTTGGTGGATGATGAGAGGAGATATGGGGTCGTCGGGGTTGAGAGGGTGGCCGTGAGGGGTCGCGGTGGTGTTGGAAGGCTGAGGGGGAGACGTGGCCGGGCTGTGGGCCGGCCGGGGGTTTGGTTGTTGTCGGAGTTGGTAGGAGGAGGGAGCAGGTGGGGGCTTGATGTTGCTGTCAGAGGTTGAGGAAGAGGACAAAAGGTGGTCGGGGGTTATCAGGTTATTGGTGGTGGCGTCAGAGGAGGAAAGCGGCGGTGAGGGAAGAGGGAGACGACAAGCTGGGGTTGCAGGTTGTGAGTTAGGGTTGAGGGGGTGATCGTGGGTATTGTGAAGGCGC
This sequence comes from Scilla litardierei, assembly GCA_030789695.1. Classification (NCBI taxonomy): domain Eukaryota; kingdom Viridiplantae; phylum Streptophyta; class Magnoliopsida; order Asparagales; family Asparagaceae; genus Scilla; species Scilla litardierei. The sequence continues at coordinate 58,008,243 of CM061142.1, read as the reverse complement.
TGGGCGATGGCGACGACAGGAGGAGGTGGCTGTTGGTCGTTGGTGTGCGGCTGAGAGTTTGATAGGGGAGAGGTGGAAGAGGCCGTGAGTTCGGGGTTTAGGAGGAGGGTAAGGTTGTGGTTGCGGGTTTTTCCGGCTGAGGGGTTTTAAGTAGAAAGAAATGTTGTAGATGTGCATTTTTGAATGGTTTCTTTTGTTTTGATTTTGTGAATCAGAAAATGAGGTTGTTGCGAAGGAAATGGAGGAATTGTTAGAATTGATTACAACAATCATGGAGAAAATCGAGGAGAAGAGAAAAAGATATGATGAGATTTCAAACGATGTGGTAAAATGGATTATTTAAAAGTTAAGATTTATTAAGATTAGCTTGATTAGGAAAAAACAATTTAGTTAAAATATTTAAATTTATTAGGTTTAGATTTGATTTGGAAAATCAATATAGTTAAAATGATTAGATTATTTACGATTTCGCCCCTCCGACTCAACGTTAACCAAAAATCATAAAAATAGTATCAGCGCGATCGTAAAGTCATGAGGATCACTAGTATGTGGTCTGATCGCATGTTCGAGCTATGGAAAATAATAATTAAAATCATAAAGCAAATATTCAAATAATTCAATAAAAATACGTACGAAATACGTACTGATAGAAACAGACCGTTACAGTCTTCTTCTTCGATCTTGAAGTATATCTAAGACACCGTAATTTTATTTCATGATCATGATGCATACTGTAGAAAATACTTATGGATCGAACATAAAACCATATGATTTGGCAAGGGCAACAGCTTTTTGCCGCCGACCTTTGGGAGCAATATGATCTACACCTAATAGATGATCACTGCACCAAAAATCAAATGATTCCAACACTTTTTTCTCATCGATCCATCCATTGTAAAAATCAACGGTAGAATTGTATAGAACTTTTTGCAATGGAAGGATCGATGGGAAAAAAGTGTTGAAATCATTTAATTCTTGGTGTGGTGATCATTCATGAGGTGTAGATCATATTGGAAAAAAAATTCAAAAAACATTGTGGGAAGGGGGTGGCCGGTGATGGACCAAGGAAGAAATCCCCCTTTTGACCACCTGATGACCACTGAACCATGTGTGTGTGTGTCTAACTCTATAACTCGGCCGGCCAACGGCAACAACCCTCTCCACTGACTGCTATTGTAAAGCGGCAGTCTACCGATGCCCTTTAACCAAAAAAGAACTAAGACGGAAATAAAAATCTAAAACGAAAATAAAAACTAAAATTCAACTAAGAACTAAGATATGAACATAGGGTTGTCTCCCGACAAGCGATCGTTTAAGGTCTTGAGCTCGACCCCTTATGATTTTACGTTGAGCACGTGATGTTCGGCGCATAGGAGATGCACGTGTCAAACTTTGTGAGGAGGCGGGTAGGATTCAAATGTTGCGCTTCTTCTTTCCTGGCCTCCTTCAAGCGCGCTTCCTCTCTAATGATGGTGAGGGATGACTCCCCCAAGCTTCGGTTCTTGGCTCCTTTGTTCTTTTCCAGCGGTGATGCAGTATTCGTCGGTGGCACGTTCTTTTGTTACTTCACCGAAAAGAGCTTGCAGAGCTCTTGATCACTCCGTATTTTACACCCTTTTTCTGCATGTTTGCATGCCACTTTGATCGCTCATATCACGTTTTTCACTATTATTCGACAATATTGCGATGCTTTTCACGATTTCTTGTTTTTGTCGTATTTCAGGAGATATGGAGCGATACGGAGTGATTTTGAGATCAAGAGGATTTTCACCCACTCCGGAGTGTCACCCAAAGCTCTTTTGAGGGTTATTCGGTGATGGAAGACGAGTGGAAGAAGAAGGAACCTCGCAGGAGCGACGAGGAGGCGAAAAGATGAAGATTGGGCATCTGCAGCATCTCACTCGGCCGACCACCCACTCGGCCGAGCAAGAAGACCACTCGGCCAACCAGACCGGACACGCACCACAGATTGAAATCAGCGTGCACTCGGCTGAATGACGATAGTCCACTCGACCGAGTATGAAGATCGCATCGCCCGAGTGGCATGGAGAATCCACCATCAAAAAAGGCCGATTTACTGGAAATGTATAGGCTTTTGACGGTTCCGACTCGGCCGAGCAAGAAATGCCCCTCGGCCGAGTGAGTAAAGCCACTCGGCCGAGTCACTTCCGAAGACAGACCCCCAAAAAGTCCCAACTTACTGTAAATGTACAGGGTTTGTCACTCAGCCGAGTGACAAATGTCACTCGGCCGAGTGAGCCGCCCCGCCTGCTGCGTAAACTGCGATTTCTGGGCTGCACAGGGGCATTTTTGTCACGATTTTTTGGGCGATTTTGAAGGGTATTTAAACCCAGTTTTTTCCCTAGTTTAAAAGAACATTTTGATACTTTTTGCATCCTTTTTAGAGAGCTTTTTAGATCATTAGATTTAACTTTTCTCTTGGAGATTAAAAGGTTATTTTTGTTGGATGCTATTGGGTTCTCATTGGTTTGTCTTTTTTCTTATCAAAAACTCTATTTTTGTTGATAATTTCTCTATTGCAATGAATTGTGCTGAATTTGCTATTGAATTTCTTATGAATTGCATGATGATTAGTGAGTAGTTTTATCGTCTTAGGGCATAGGGATGAACCCTATGAACCCTATTTATAATTTATGATGAATTGGTGAAATTCTTGCTAGAATTGATTAGGGTTAGGTTGGAATTGATTAATTACGAATAGTTAGGGATTCATATCGATTGGGATTTGCAAGAGATTGGGTCCCAATTGATAGGAAGCCCTAGAAATTCGATTTAGATTTACGATTGGACTTCTCTAGAATTGGTTTGCAAGAGATTGGGCCAAAGCTAGGATTTTTAATCGTGTTTCTATAACAATATCCGTTTGCAAGAGATTGGACGGGTAGGAACTATCGATGCGATCCGAGAAGATGTATCGTGACCCGAGAGGGCACTTGTGGGTATTTTCTTCATGAAATCGATGATATACGTGATAACTTTTTGGCACTATTTTACGCACTTTATCGCCACAACTTTCGACGTTCTCGTGCCCTAGCCGGACGAAACGTTGAGTTATAGAAAAGATATTAATAGTCATTGATTGCACATACCCTCACAAAATCACTACCAACACATACTCTCCATATTAGTACCCTAGTATCGAATTCACTGTAATTATCGTAGGATTCTCTTTTATTATTTTAAACCATCGACACCATTACTTATATCACTAATAGGTTGTTGTTTACTATCATTTTAGTACTCTTTATAAACTTAAATTCATGGTTTTCCAGGTCAGTTGTCCCGTGGATATGATACCTGGACTCACCAGGATTATTACTTGTTCGATCTCCTATACTTGGGAGTAGCGCTCACACATTTTGAGACGAGTCAAGTTCACTGTAGTATAGGTCGAGAATACTGGATTCCACCCCACTGGTAAATTTGGCCGTCACCCTGATGGGGTTGGTAAGTACAGAACCACGTATAGCTTTCGATGGTTTGGGTGCAATTGTAGTTTCTTTCCGCCCTCAGACATGGGACTTGTCACTAGATTAAATAATTGAATGGCACACATTTTACTTTCTGCTATTGCTATCATGAATTGCGTAAAACTGCTAGCTATTCTTACCATGCTCGTATGCACTTGCCTTGCTCACTACACCTTTCTATGCTCACTTCACTTTACTATGCTCACTTCACTTTACTATGTTCACATGCTTTTTACCCTGCCCATACTTTTCCTTACTGTGCTCATAATATATTTCTCGTCTTCAAAGATTTGCAAAACTCTATATATATATATATATATATATATATATATATATATATATATATATATAGGAAAGTTAAAGTATACTATAAATAACATCAAAATATACATAGGTGCAGGGTAGAATATGACATATTAGGATATGGAGAGGACACAAGCGTCTTCACACATCACTAACATATCTACATCCCACGGCTGGACCTAAACTAATACAAAGGAACCGAATCACAGCATTCCAAAACCGATCAGCACAACAAAATGGACCCGGTTTCACGGCAATTGCCAGAAACCGACATCAGCCACGTGAGTTGATCTCAAAGCAGTGAGCAACATTCAAAAGCAGGTTGATTCACAGCTTCCCAAAGCAGCGAGCAGCATTGAAGGAAATCAACCGCACCCCTTAATGTCCCAGTTTGACAGTATATCTCTCTCCATCAGCTCCTTGGCATTCATGTTCCCCATTGCAAAACAGATGTCCATGGCTATGGCTTCAAACAGGCGGGTTTTAGGAACTGCAGAATCATCAAAAATACGCCTATTTCACTCGCGCCAGATGTGCCAAACGATGGCGCCTAGGACAGATTTTGCCAGGTAACTCACATCCGATTTTTTGACAAAATTTGCTAGGAAATAGTCTCCTACAGCAGGTAATTGCGGAGGAATATTGGTCAGAATTCCAAGCTTCAGTAGACTCCTCTTCAGGATGTACGAGGAGTAGGCACATTCAAAGAATAGATGGGCGGAGGTCTCAACCAGATTATCCTCACATAGCACGCATTGTGATTGGGTAGAAGGGCACCAATTAAGCAAATGTTCTTTAGTTAGAAGCTTGTCTTGGAAGGCCCTAAGAAGAGTGATGGAATACTTTGGTGTGTGTGTGTGTGTGTGTGTGTGTGTATATATATATATATATATATATATATATAATTTTACAGCTTGTCGCGGGTCAATTTTTCTAATATTTTAAATCTTGCCGAGCGACCCTCGCCAACATATATTTACTTATCTGTTATCTTTTGAAATATACGTTAGGTTTTGAGACAAAGTTCATCTGAGGAGTATACTTTAAGACTGAGCAGGTTGACCAGGAGTACCTTGACGCCGATATCCCCTGCTGAGGAACGACGTGTCTTCGTAACACCACTATAATTTAATATTTGTTGTTCCAATTTTATTCAGGTGTATTTCCACTTTGTGCAACTGTTTGTCATGGCCATGCTATGCCTTAATTTGTGTACATGTATTCTCGACATTGAATTTGTAATAATGATATTCTGCGTTGTTCTGAGTTTGTGTGCAAGAACATGCAATGTATAAGACACAGATGCTTATTGTGTTTAAACCAAGGAGGAAAGAAAAATAAACGTACAACTTCCTTGCTTTAAGCATATACAGACCCACTCGCATCCTCGCTTCAAAGTATAATGGGAAGCGGTGCATAACAAAGACGAGCGCGTAGAGGTGGTCGATGTCCATGCGTAAAGGATCAACCGTCTCCTTCCTAGCTTTTGCAACGTCCGGGCTTTCAATCTCATGGAGAGCGTGCGGATAACGTATTGTGAATGTGTTTTCTGGGGGAGACCCCATGCCTTTATTTATATGGGATGTGGAGAGTTCACACATTGATATGATACAATATTTGAATAGAATACAAACCCTATCTCTCAAGATAATGTATTCATAACAATTACAAAATATTCATTGAAGAAAACTCAAGCTCAATAGTTACGCCTTGGCCTACGCGACCGTTGGGTTGCGGGATCGAGTCCCCTTCTGTGTAGGGATGAGAATGGGCATGCCCAAAGCCTGATTGGGCTTCCAATGGGGCATGTCACATCCTCATCCCTACTCATCCCTTCACTAATTTTAGAAAAATTAGTGAAGGAAAGAGTAAGGATGAGGATGTGGTACGCCCCATTGGAAGCCCAATCAGCCTTTGGGCATGCCCATTCTCATCCCTACTACGGTGCAACTTACAAGTTTTTTTAAAATGACAATTATAACCACCACATGCTTAATATAAGTAAATATATTACTTAATGTTAATTGAACAGAAGACTTTAGTGCTGTGGTAAACTCTTTCCGCTGTGCCTACCGGGTCACGAGATCAAAGCCTACTAATGCGCGCCTAATGTGTTTTCCCATTTTTTAAATTTAAATAATAGTCAGAGAAGGGCCAAGGCCCATGCCTAGACTCGGGACCATGCCAGCCGCGTTGTCCACTTGGGTGAATGGTCAGGGGAGGTGAAGCCCCTGCGATGCAAACAGTCCGGGGTGCCGTCGCCCCAAAAGAAGGGGCTTTTTTTAAAATCCCCGAATTTTGATCAACCAACTAGGTCCAAAATTCCTTATTTTTAATGAAGACAAGCATTAAAAAATCTTTTAAAAAAATCATAGATTGATATCCAAACAATTCTAGAACAATGTGGCTCTGATACTAACTGAAAGAAATTTGAATTTAATGAAAAATCCTTTCCTAGAGATTATTTGGGAAGAATTAAGTGTAGAACATTACCAGAATCCATGAGAAAGAAAAGAAATATGGATCTTGATCTTCTAGTTGTTTGTACGTATATAGAAAAAGGGAGATATGAAGCCCTTTCTTGTATCTGTTTTTCTTACGACATTTTTCTGACTGAGAAAACGTAAAAGATTACATACTACAACCATGTACCATACTCGTTTAGTAATAGAAGTGGGGTTTTTACTAATTATACAATCAAAAATTAGTAATTACTCCAGGAATTCCACTTTGCAAAATAAGTTCTCACACTTATTATTAATGAATAGGACCATAAAACATATTAGATCATTGCAATTAATTCCATAATGTTATGAAGGTGATGGCTACTGAACCCGTAGCCCTATATTTATAGAAAAGTAACGTAATGGGTGTATATCCAATATGCACAATGGGTCCAATTCATAACACTTCCCCTTATCCAACCATCGTTGAATACTCAACATATGTATACTGCAGGATCCATAGTGCTTATGAGTATCATAAGGGGTGGATACTACTAGATCCTAAGTTAAGGATAACTGCCTCGTTAAAACCTTTAGCTATGAAAAACCAGTGGAAAAAACCAATAGCCAAGGAAAAATAGTACAGTTTTCCATAACTTCCCCTGATTAGTGGAAGTATTTATGGGTGGATACTTCAGAATCCATAGTCAATGAGGTTGCCTCGTTAAAACCTTTAGCTATGGAAAACCCTGTGGAAAAAACTAATAGCCAAGGAAAAAGAGTACATCACTCATTTGACTCCCCCTGATATGTACAAGCTGTATACTTGCAGATCTCCTAGACAACTATACATCAATCTCTTACAATATTCTGGGAATAAGTACAAAGTACAAGACATCGCTCATCTATATATGTATATTCATATATGGTAGCTACTGAATCAGAGGGAGCTCTTCTGAAGAGGAGTGGTCTGCAGACTCGATAGGTAGCTCCATGGCTTTGACCCAGTCATCATCGTGTCTGCGAGGTACTGCAAGACCTGGCTGTGCATACTCATGATTTGCTTCTTGGATAACTCGAGATGGTGGGATTGGTGTTGCCTTGGAAGCATGCTTTGCTGGTCTCCAGGAGTTGATTGTTCCTTTATTGTGGTCATCACGATGATCTGTAACCTATATCTGTAAATACATTTAACATGTAGGATGATCCTTGACCCATAGAGGTAGCACAGAAGCTACATATCTTTGGTCCAGTGGTGCGCTGCAGGCACTGCATTATATCTGGCTAATAGATTTACTGCCAATGCTCTCTAGAGTCGCGTGTAGTTGGCCAGATAAAGGAGTGTACCAAAAGCACTCAAGTGAGGCACTTCAGGACCTAGGATATCATTCCCCTCTTCAAGCGAATGGAAGGGGACTAAATGTGCATCTATACAACCAGTAGGTGTATTAGTGGATTGCAATTGTCCATGTTTCTTCATCAACTTCGGGTGTATGAAGTTTAATGTCATGTGTTATTGATCTTCGGGATGATAATTTCATCTTCAGGATGATAATTCATCTTCGGGATGATGTTTTCATCTTCTGGATGATTATTCATCTTTAGGATGATAATTTCATCTTCATAATGATTATTCATCTTCTGGATGATAATTTCATCTTCTGGATGATGGTGTCATCTTCAGGATGATAATTTCATCTTCTGGATGATAATTCATCTTCTGGATGATAATTTCATAGGATATATGTCCCAAAAATCTATCCAGGCAAATAAGGAGGAAATCTGTAAGGGTATGTTGTCACATCATCCATATCAACATAACCCAAAATTTCCTTTGCCAATCTCATGGTTTTCACAACTATGACCAGGGATCCTGATGCATCAGTTTATATAATTTTGTAAGTGAGTCAAGCTCATCTTACTTGATTACTTCATGGTTTCAGTGAAATAAACCTCTAAGCTATAGCGTATTGCTTATAGCATACGATTTTATTTATTTATGTTTATGTTTATACAATACTCGGTTAGCCCACAGGTTTGATATCTTTTGATATCAAGACTTCAGGTCCAAACACTTCACATTTCATAAGTGAGTCCAGCTCAACTTATTATTGTCTCGTTCCACATTATTGGCCAATCTCTACGTTTGCTTCAGGAAACGGAGTGTGGAACGATATTTATCATTTAAATGGAAAAATGAAATGTGAGTAATTGTCGACAAGTGTGTTTTTTATCCAAACACATCCCCATGTACGTACATTATTCAATAATATTTTAATTTATTCCAGATTCATCTCTTCTAGAGGTTTTGGAAAGGGAGAGGATATGGAGATGAGCTTACTTTCCTGTGGTGGTATTGCTTTAGGTTCTCCAGGAGTTATTTCTCGCTTTGGAGCCTCGTGGTATGTCCTCTCATCCATTGAAGACATTCACTTCTTCTACTGGTGGATTGCATCCATTATATTTTGTATGTCAATCCTAGCTGGATTTTTAGCAGCAGGGATGTGTGAATTTGACAATATTTATATTATCAGTAACTATATCTAATAACTGTTTAACAGTTTTATAAGTGTGGATCTTCAGGATCTCATCGCAATTCATGATAATCGGATCATATGTATTAATGTTTGAAATGGTCAAATTGAGCTTCAGGCTTATGGATGATTGTTATATTTCTATTGAACCTTATACTGGGAAATTAAAGATTTCTGAATGTGAAAGATCTTCATGATCTCATCGAATCTTTAAAGGAGGGTTCATCAATGCACATCTTAGGAGAAGTGAATTTAAATGCTTCCCCTGTTTGGAGTGCATTTTGATGGGTTTTAGTGGTGATATAAGGATGTGTACATATCATTGCACAATCTGTAAGATGTGCTCTAAACGCTTCCACCGTTAGGTGTTCTCGGAAACTGTTTATATGAGGTGATCAAGCTCATATAAATAGGTTCTAAGGAGGCATTTTGATGGTTTGCGTTGTAATTGCATGTTCCTATGTAGTCACCTACAACTGGAATTTTAATGGATAAGTAATCCATTTAAATCATTATAATGATTTATTTATTAAAACCATTTTTGGGTGTGAACACAAACTTCAGGGTGTTCGACATTATTCCGGTTGTAAATATTATTTGATTTTCCATTGTTATCCGCCATTTATTAACATGTCCTATATGCTTGTTAAAAGATGGACTGCTGTTGGATAATAGGTTTGATAATGACCATTTTAGAGGATATATGGATGAGTACTCTAAAGTACATCATCAGCCCTATGTAGGGAGTGGATAAGTCCACTTTTATCCCTCAAATACTCTCAAGAGACCTAAAGGTCTTATTATGTTAATGATGATAGTAAATATATCATCTTAAATTTTTTTGAGGAAGTGAAGAGAGTTAATGTCCACGTGAATGAAGATGATCTCGTAATCATTTTTCCCTTTTGAATGGGACAATGAAAGTTTCACTCTTTTTGAAGAATCTTCGGGTTTGTCAGATTTATAGGATTGGTTAATGATGTCTTGCATCATCAATCCAGGGTGACATCGTTCCAAAGTTGGTGAATTCTAGACACTTCTGGAGTTCCAAATTAATTCCTCTTTTCGAATTTATGTGAGACTTTTGAAAGTCCATTAAAATGCTCAATTTAATTTTGTCCGTTAATATGTGAACTGATTACATCTTCACATTGACTATTATGCGGATCATAGTGGGACAAAGCTTTAGTCTTCATTGATTTCTTGAGTCATTAATTAGGGATTTCGTTTTGACGAATATCCATCGAAACTTGATAAGTGTCTTTTATTGATTTTTGAGAGTATTGGGCATCCTCATACAGAGTCTTCAGGTTTGCAAAGCCTGAATCTCAAGTAGACGTCAAAAAAAGTTTTCAATTGGACTATTATTAGGGTTAAATGTTTTTGAAAGCATACGTCTGCAACTATACTCATTAAGAATTATGTTATGACAACAGATTAAATTTGTTTTCAAAGTTTATTTGTACTCGGGGAGTAGCTAGTTATATACAAGGTCAATTGACTTTCGTCGTTTAGACTAGGTATGTATATTTTTTGTATGGCATAAGTTAATGCTCATTCATGTTGCAAAAGCATTATGGGTCTTATCAAAACTTCTCGTCTGATATTGGTTTGCCATTGCTTACTCCATGTCGAGGTATATCATATCTTCTCTTTCTTATTTTATTCAGGACTTTCCATGTTTTCAGTCTTCCTTATTGTCATTTATAAGGAAGAATGAATATTAGTCTTATTAAGTAGACATATACAAGGGAAATGAGTTAGTTTCAGTATTTCCAATTTTCTAATTTATGACAGACTTTTAAAAGTCTATTTGAATGCTCAAGTATGGTCTCCAGGCCATTTTTATTGAGTCATTCAAGTATTATGTGTATAGAGAATCATGCTCAAGGGGAACAGATATGTGGCTACGAAATTTATAATTTCTCACTTATCTATTGTCACGCTCCGCTACCCAAAATAAGGAGGGTCGACGTGACAAGCCACGGTTTTAGAATACCAAGCGCTGATGTGTCCACCAAAAGTCTCGCAGGCCACTGTAACAGCTGAGGAAACACAGGCAATAAAGTACAGACTGAAAGAAAAACAGTACAGTACAGTACAGCTCCAACACAGAAAGAAAGTACAAGACACTACAACAAAGACAGCAAGGTAAAATACGACAAACAGATCATCCAAGAGTTACAGAGCACTGCTACTACATGGTCAGTACCGTACAAGTCCACTGTACAACCCCCAACAGCAAAAGCTCCCACAAAAGTACAACTCAACCCTACGGGGTACAAAGGGAACATGGGTACAACACTACGATCATCACACACACAACCCAAGACTACACCACGAGACCCACACTAACCACAAACACTACAGACCCTGCTGATACGAGCTGCCCTCCAGGGCCTCCACTCCCGGTCCCGACGCCTGAGAACTAGTACTTGGACCTGTAGGGGGAAGGACACGTCACAGCATGCCCAGTAGGAACTCCACAACTCTACTACTCTAACCATAGTGCATAACAAGGAAGCACAACAAAGGAAAAGGCATCACATTCCAGAGTTACTGTTTGTTGTCTTTCTTTTCCTTTGTAGGTTAGTTTTCATGCATGAATTTTGAAACCTAAGTAACGGGTCAGACATCGGGGACTGGACATCACCCAGTAAGGTGGGTGGAATGCTACGACTTCCCGAGAAAAGATGAATTTTCTTGTGAAGACTGTCAGTTCTGTTTTTCAGACAGCTTTCTGGGTCAGTCTTGATGGCCAATATTAGCCCCCTTTCAGTCAGAATTTTGAAAGGTAAGCACTCTAGTGAAGTTTTAGAAACACTCGTTAGCTTTCCAACGAAACTAAAATCATAAAATTCCGATGTGTGTGCAGATCGTGAGCTCCGTTTTGCTAAACTGTGCACAGGTTGACAGAATTACAGGCATGCTATAAAGAATGAATTTTTACCCTAACTTGCAGTTCGAATTGGAAGAAGTTGTGAACATGAAAGTTGTTCATAACTACGAATTAAACAACATACAAAATTTTTGGAGCATTCCTAATAGCCATTTAATCCCAGCACTCAGCTAAAGTTTCAGCAAATTATCATACATGTAACAAGTATCCTAGTTCCACAACACTCTCCCCAAATTTCAGAGAAAACTCAAACATATAAGATACTTCTCATCATCTATAATTAGAGAAGGAGAGTGAAGAGTTTCTACCTCTTTTGGGGCTTCAAGAGTTGCCTAGAGCTTGAAATGGGGTCTCCTTAGCTTCTCCCTCCTACTTCTCTTCTCTTCTTCTTCTTCTTCTTTCTCTCTTCTTTCTTCCCTCTTTTTTTCCTAGCTAATTCCAGCCATGGGCGGAAAAATAACGGGGAGAAGGGGAGAGAAAGGGATTTAGGAGTATGGAGGGGAGTGGAGGGTATGGTGTGGGGTTAGGTGGAGGGGGGTGTGAGGAGGAGGAGTATGGTGCACTTTGCCATACTCTTTTTTTTTCATTTTCTTTTTTTCCTTTTTTTCCTCTCTCTCTCTTTTTCAAATTAGCCCTCCTAATTACAAGTTTGCCATTGCACATATCTTACTTCCCTTTTGCACAATAACCCCTTCACTTAAAGAAATTTGCCTTAAGCCCAATCTTGCAATGATACCCTCATTTGCGTATAAATGAAAAATCGATGGGCAATTTGCAAATCTCTCCATTCCCTGCGATTGGCGTGCACATGTACGAGAAACTTGGGTCAATTTAATGGTTACTTAGTATTTGCACACTAGGGTTGTTACACCCTACCCTCCTTAGAAAAATTTCCGTCCTCGAAAATTTAGCAAAATTAGGAGAGCGGTTATTTACATACAACACCCAACAACTGCAGAAAATATAAGATACAACAGTCATTGCTCAAACAGGTACGGGTATTTCTCTTGCATCTCATCTATTCGATCCCAAGTTGACTCCCCCGGAGACTCTTGCTGCCACATGACCCGCACCAAGTCAATGGCCTTCTTCTTCAACGTCTTCTGCCTCCGGTCCAAAATAGCCACTGGTTGCTGCTCATATGTGAGATCCGACCGTACTTCTATCTCTGAGAAATCTACAACGTGTTTGGGATCTCCCACATATCTTCTAAGTTGAGACACATGGAAGACATTATGCACACCTTCGAGTGTCGGTGGCAATGCTAGCCGATATGCAACTTCACCGACCTTAGCGGAAATCTCAAACGGACCAATGTACCTAGGACTCAGCTTCCCACGCTTACCAAATCAGATGGTCCCATGAATCGGTGAAATCCTTAGGAACACGTAATCCCATGGCTGAAATTCTAAGGGTCTCCGCTTTGTATCAGCCCAGTGCTTATATCAGTCCTGCGCGATGAGCAGATTCCCTCTGACTGTCTACACCACATCTGTTGTTGCCACTACTAAGTCTGGTCCTAAAAACTCTCTGTCTCCAACAGCATCCCAACTTAAAGGAGAACTTCACTGCCTTCCATATAGAGCTGCGAAGGGAGCCATGCCAATACTTGCTTGATAACTGTTATTGTATGCAAATTCAACTAAATACAGACAGTCCTCCCACAAATCCTTAAAATCAAGCATACTCACTCACAGCATATCCTCAAGAATCTGAATGGTCCTTTCCGACTGTCCATCAGTCTGAGGATGATACGAAGTACTGAAATTCAAACGCGTCCCCAGACTAGCCTGTAAACTCTTCCAGAAATGTGAGGTGAATCTGATATCCCTATCGGATACTATACTCACTGGGACTCCATGCAGTCTCACGATCTCCTTCATGTATCTCTTAGCTAGATTCTCTGTTGACTGTCCAACTCGGAACGGAATAAAATGTGCCGACTTGGTCAATCGATCTATGATGACCCAAATCGCATCATTGCCCCTAGGCGTCTGAGGTAAACCAGTCACAAAGTCCATGGTCACATGCTCCCACTTCCATTCTGGAATGGGGAGGGGCTGCAACAATCCTGCAGTTCTCTGATGCTCAGCCTTCACCTGCTGGCAAACCAAGCAGGACGCCACACTCTTGGCTACACTCTTCTTCATTCCCGACCACCAATAATACTACTTCAAATCTCGGTACATTTTGGTCCCTCCAGGATGGATGGAATATGGGAAACTATACGCCTCCTTCAATAGTTCTCCCCGAATCTCGCCACTTGGCACACAAACCCGGTTCCCAAATCTCAACGATCCATCTTCGTGAATATGAAAATCGGTCCGAAGTCCCGCTTCCACTTGCTCTCAGATCCTCTTCAACTTGGCATCCCCTGATTGAGCTGCCTTAATCATGTTCACCAAATCAGACTGGATCTGCAGTCCCATCATAACGGTCTTCTCTCCTGGGTGTACAACTTCTATTCCCATCTGTCGGATTGCCCATCGAAGCTGTGATTGAGAGGTTAGCTTCATTATGGCGGGTAATCTACTAAGAGCATCTGGCACCACATTCACCTTCCCAGGATGGTATAACAGATTGATGTCATACTTAGCCATTAATTCCAACCATCGTCGTTGTCTCATATTAAGCTCCTTCTGAGTGAACACATACTTTAGACTCTTATGGTCAGTGTATATCTTCACATGTTCACCTAGCAAGAAATGTCTCCACAATTTCAAAGCCAGGATCACTGCTGCCAATTCCAGGTCATGAGTGGGATAGTTAAGTTCATGCTCTTTCAACAATCTGGAAGCATATGCCACCACTCGTCCGTGCTGATGAAGGACACAGCCTAGTCCTTTGCCAGATGCGTCACAAAAAACTTCAAATCCATCCGAACGGTCAGGGATAGTTAAGATAGGAGCAGTGGTCAACCGATGCTTCAGCTCATCGAACGCTCGCTGGCATTCTTCCAACCAGACATATGCAACATCCTTCTTCGTCAAATGAGTCAAGGGCGAGGCAATCTTCGAGAAATCCTTAATGAACTTCCGATAGTATCTAGCCAACCCCAAAAAGCTTCGAATCTCTGTGACTGTCTGAGGTATATGCCAACTTTCTACTGCGACAACCTTCTCAGGATCAACAGACACTCCATCTCCAGAGACTATGTGCCTAAGAAACGTAACCTTGGTCAACCAAAATTGGCACTTGCTGAACTTAGCACACAATCGGTGCTACCTGAGGGTATTCAAAACTATCCGCAGATGCTCAGCATGTTCATCCTCATTCTTCAAGTAAACCAGGATGTCATCGATAAATACCACCACAAACTTATCTAGATACTAGAAGAAGATTTGATTCATCAGCCTCATGAAAGTAGATGGGGCATTCGTCACTCCAAAAGGCATCACCAGAAACTCATATTGACCGTATCGAGTACGGAATGCGGTCTTTGGAACATCAGATTCCCGCACCTTCACTTGGTGATACCCACTCCGCAAATCTAGCTTCGAATACACCCGAGATCCACCAAGCTGATCAAAAATATCATCGATTCGGGGAAGGGGATACTTTTCCTTCACCGTTACCTTATTCAATTCCCGATAATCCATGCACATCCTCCGAGATCCATCCTTCTTGTTCACAAGCAACACTGGCGATCCCCACGGTGACATACTTTGGCGAATCAATCCCATATCTAATAAATCAGTCAACTGATTGCAGAGCTCAGCTAACTCCGATGGGGCCATACGGTATGGAGCCTTTGCTATCGGTTGAGCGCCCGGAATCAGATCAATAGTAAACTCCAGGGACCTATCTGAGGGTAATCCAAAGATATCATCTGGAAAGATGTCAGGAAATTCTTCAACAACCCTTGGTAACACTAGCTCTACTTCCATGTCCAAATACTCCACGACCGTAGCTCGGAACTTCAAAGGCTCAAGCTCACTCTACCATCCCAAAACTAAAACTCTGGATGAACATGGATCCGAAAAACTACCCTCCTTAATCTACAATCTATATTAGCATAGAACATTCCTAACCAATCCATACCAAACACTGCCTCATAGTCGGGTAACTCGATCACTAGAAAGTCTGCATACAACTCTCGTCCCCCGATCTCAACCGGACAGTTCAGTATCCCAGAAACACTACAAATAACCCCATTTTCGGTGTGAACATTCCAACTAGCAGCAAAGGTGTCAACTACTATGGAGTGTTGTGTCACAAACTTCTTCGACAGAAAACAATGTGACGCTCCAGTGTCAAATAGGGACATAGCATGGTAGGAGGCTACTCTAACAACACCTAAGTATCACAACAATAAAACTCAGCCAACTAGCTAAATAGAATAACTGAGGCTTAAATCTAATAGACTGCAGAGGGACAAAATTCATAACAGTGATCACTCGACTAGCACCCTCCGAAGTCTCCACTGGGGTCATGGGGTACTGCTGCCGCCTCGGTGGAGGAACTGCCCCCTGGTTCCCTCGTCGCTACTGGGGAGGTGGAGGGGGTCCTCTTGGTGCAGACGGTCTCGGTCCTGACGGTGCCGGAAGGGCAAGCCGCTGCGGCGGTGGTGGAAGAGGTCTCTGCGGTGTAGGCTGGACAGCTGCTGATGTCGGTGGCACCGGGGCATGACCCGACTGTGGGCAAAATCTGCTGATGTGTCCCAGCTCTCCACATGTATAACACCTGGCATTCGTATATCGGCAGTCTCTCTACACATGCCCTGGCTTCTCGCATCTGTAGCATGAAGGTCCCTTCTGTGCCGGTGGTGGAGCCCCCGGTCGCTTGAATGTCACCCACTGAACTGAGCCAGGTGCAGTCTTCTGCTGAGCAGCCGGTCGCCTGTCACTGGCTGGTGGTCTCCCCACACTCCGTAGGTAGGTCTCATGCTGTCTGGCAGCCCACAGCATGGCCTCCTGAGTCAATAACTCCTGAGTAGACATGGCCGCCCGAAACTCTACGTCTAGTCCCTTGCGGAATCGCCTGGCTCTGATGGCATCTGTCGCTACCAGCTCTGGCGCGTACTTGCTTAGTAACGAGAACACTGCATCGTACTCATCCACCGTCCTCCCATCCTGAGTCAAATGCTCAAATCTCTACCTCAACTCGTCCTTCGCCGCCTCCGAAAGGAACTTGGCCTCAAACAACTCCCGAAAAGTCTCCCAAGCAATGTTCTCCTTCAGTCACCTCTCCTGAGCCTCCCACTAATCTCTAGCTTGATGGGTCAACTTGTGCCTCACTAACTCTACCCCAACCATCTCGGGGATACCGACACATCATCAGATCATCCTCAGTGTGCCGCAGCCACTCATCTACCTCGAGGCTACTCTCCCTGCCTGAGAAGTATCGCGGACACAGCGTCCTGAACACCTTGTAGCTCGACGGCTTTGGCACTGCTGCCCTCTCCTCTATCTGACCCATGTGCTCTAAAATGCCCATCAGGACCTTAGCCATCAGGGCTGACTCTGAGGTCCTGTCACCCAAAGACTGCACATCACCAGCTGGGCCAATCCCACCATCAGATGTTTCGGTCCCGCCGGAACTCCCGTTCCCACCTTCCATCTGCAGGCGAGAAACAAAACAAATGCATTAGTGTTGTGTACTGAAATATTGGAGCCTTACATCTATTTCCTTTACGCGTATCGCAGTGGGCGCTGGCCTGCATGGGCCACCACAAAATCTGTCACGCCCCGCTACCCAAAATAAGGAGGGTCGATGTGACAAGCCGCGGTATTAGAATACCAAGCGCTGATGTGTCCACCAAAAGTCTCGCAGGCCACTGCAACCGCGGAGGAAACACAGGAAATAAAGTACAGACTGAAAGAAAAACAGAACAGTACAGTACAGCTCCAACACAGAAAGAAAGTACAAGACACTACAACACAGACAGCAAGATAAAATACGACGAACAGATTATCCAAGTGTCACAGAGCACTGCTACTACATGGTCAGTACCGTACAAGTCCACTGTACAACCCCCAACAGCAAAAGCTCCCACAAAAGTACAACTCAACCCTACGGGGTACAAAGGGAACATGGGTACAACACTACGATCATCACACACACAACCCAAGACTACACCACACGACCCACACTAACCACAAACACTACGGACCCTGCTCATACGAGCTGCCCTTCGGGGCCTCCACTCCCGGTCCCGCTGCCTGAGAACTAGTACCTGGACCTGTAGGGGGGAAGGACACGTCACAGCGTGCCCAGTAGGAACTCCACAAATCTACTACTCTAATCATAGTGCACAACAAGGAAGCACAACAAAGGAAAAGGCATCACATTCCAGAGTTATTGTTTGTTGTCTTTCTTTTCCTTTATAGGTTAGTTTTCATGTATGAATTTTGAAACCTAAGTAACGGGTCAGACATCGGGGACTGGACATCACCCAGTAAGGTGGGTGGAATGCTACGACTTCCCGAGAAAAGCTCTTACGAAAGAATCCGTCCACCAACACAACCAACCCAACCACAACCGCACCAACTCCCCACTGCTGAGGGCTCGTCAGGAGTGGCCCACAACTCAGCAGTCCATCCCCGCATGCCTACTCGTTACCTTGGTTTTCCCCAACCCCTCCTAGGGCACTCACCCACTACGAGTGGAACGAGACCACCCTAGGTTGTCTTTTTAGTTAATCTTTAATCCTAGCATGTTAAGCATGTACAATGAATCATGTAAATGTTGTCTAGAATTCATTCTTTCCATCGAGATGTTCACCACAAAACTTACATGCTCCATAAGCCATGAACATAAACATCCATTTCCAAAACTTGCAACATAAGTAGTATAACCCAAGGCAGGCACTTTAATACTGAAGCATCTACATTAGCGATATTGAGCAATGATATCTGAACGAAGAAATAAACCAAAACAAAAATCTAGCAACTAACAACCAATTCAAATTGCTGTTCTGTCACCAACAGCCACATTAAGAGAGCGTTAACTGCCATTTTTAGTGCAAATTTGGTACAAATCCTCAAATGAAAGTTGTATATATGGAAGTTCTGGGTTCACATACAAAATTTCATGTAAAAATATGAGGTACATGATATATGGTGAATTTTCTTGTGAAGACTGTCAGTTCTGTTTTTCAGACAGCTTTCTGGGTCAGTCTTGATGGCCAATATTAGCCCCCTTTCAGTCAGAATTTCGAAAGGTAAGAACTCTGGTGAAGTTTTAGAAAACTTCGTTAGATTTCCAACGAAACTAAAATCATAAAATTCCGATGTGTGTGCAGATCGTGAGCTCCGTTTTGCTAAACTGTGCACATGTTGACAGAATTACAGACATGCTATAAAGAATGAATTTTTACCCTAATTTTCAGTTCGAATTGGAAGAAGTTGTGAACATGAAAGTTGTTCATAATTACGAATTAAACAACATAGAAAATTTTTGGAGCATTCCTGATAGCCATTTAATCCCAGCACTCAGCTAAAATTTCAGCAAATTATCATACATGCAACAAGTATCCTAGTTCCACAACACTCTCCCCAACTTTCAGAGAAAACTCAAACATATAAGATACTTCCCATAATCTATAATTAGAGAAGGAGATGAAGAGTTTGTACCTCTTTTGGGGCTTCAAGAGTTGCCTAGAGCTTGAAATTGGGTCTCCTTAGCTTCTCCCTCCTCCTCCTCTTCTCTTCTTCTTCTTCTTTCTCTCTTCTTTCTTCCCTCTTTTTTTCCCTAGCTAATTTCAGCCATGGGCTGAAAATAATGGGGAGAGGGGGAGAGAAAGGGATTTAGGAGTATGGAGGGGAGTGGGGGGTATGGTGTGGGGTTAGGTGGAGAGGGGGGGTGATGAGGAGGAGTATGGTGTACTTTGCCATACTCTTTTTTTTTCATTTTCTTTTTTTTCCTTTTTTCCCTCTCTCTCTTTTTCAAATTAGCCCTCCTAATTACAAGTTTGCCATTGCACATATCTTAGTTCCCTTTTGCACATAACCCCTTCACTTAAAGAAATCTGCCTTAAGCCCAATCTTGCAATGATATCCTCATTTGGGTATAAATGAAAAATCAAGGTGCAATTTGCAAATCTCTCCATTCCCCGGGATTGGTGTGCACATGTACGAGAAACTTGGGTCAATTTAATGGTTACTTAGTATTTGCACACTAGGGTTGTTACACCGTACCCTCCTTAGAAAAATTTCCGTCCTCGAAAATTTAGCAAAATTAGGAGAGCGGTTATTTACATACAACACCCAACAACTACAGAAAATATAAGATACAACAGTCATTGCTCAAACAGGTACGGGTATTTCTCTTGCATCTCATCTATTCGATCCCAAGTTGACTCCCCCGGAGACTCTTGCTGCCACATGACCCGCACCAAGTCAATGGTCTTCTTCTTCAACGTCTTCTGCCTCCGGTCCAAAATAGCCACTAGTTGCTGCTCATATGTGAGATCCGACCGTACTTCTATCTCTGAGAAATCTACAACGTGATTGGGATCTCCCACATATCTTCTAAGTTGAGACACATGGAAGACATTATGCACACCTTCAAGTGTCGGTGGCAATGTTAGCTGATACGCAACTTCACCGACCTTAGCGAAAATCTCGAACGGACCAATGTACCTAGGACTCAGCTTCCCACGCTTACCAAATCAGATGGTCCCACGAATCGGTGAAATCCTTAGGAACACGTAATCCCCTGGCTGAAATTCCAAGGGTCTCTGCTTTGTATCAGCCCAGTGCTTATATCGGTCCTGCGCGATGCAAAGATTCCCTCTGACTGTCTGCACCACATCTGTTGTTGCCGCTACCAAGTCTGGTCCTAAAAACTCTCTGTCTCCAATGTCATCCCAACTTAAAGGAGACCTACACTGCCTTCCATCTAGAGCTGCGAAGGGAGCCATGCCAATACTTGCTTGATAACTGGTATTGTATGCAAATTCAACTAAATACAGATGGTCCTCCTTGTATATGTGTATGCCCATTTCACTAGAATGGATATATTTGCATTTATACCCCTCAATGTTTCATTTATACCCGTAATAATAGTGATAACGAAATAGGTTTAGTGTCATGGCAAATTAGTAATTAAAACACCAAGATGGAGGGCTTTTCCTACGAAGTCTTGTGCAATGGCAAACTTGTAAATAAAGCACAAAATTGGAGGGCAAGTGTGAAGTGACTTTGAGCCATGGCAAACTTGTAAATAATGGAAGTTTTGGGAGATAACTCTCCATTAATTAACAAAAAAACAAAGAGGGAAAAATCCCCACTCTTCTACATTCTTCTCCTCTTTTCTTTTTCTTTCTTTTTTTCATTTGTGGTGTCATCTCTCTCCCTCTCCCTTGGTGTGGCCGAAATTTTTATAGAGCCAAAACAAAAAAAAGAAAGGAAAGAAGAAAGGAGAAAGAGGAAGAAGAAGAGAAGGAGGAGGAAGAAGCTTGGCTTAAGGAGACACCTTCTTCAACTTTAGGCATTCCTTGAAGCTCCATAGGAGGTATGAACTTCTCATCTCTTCTACTAGTTATAGATGATGGGAAGGATGCTTGCATGTTTGAGTTTTCTTTTGAAATTTGGGAAGAGTGTTGTAGAACTAGGATTCTTGTTGCATGCTTGATTATTTCTTAAGGGAATGATGGGATTAGTCCAAGTTAATGTTTTTTTTGTTATTGATATGGAAGAAAGATGGTAGATATAAATGGATGTTGTCATTCTTGGTTGGTATGATTAGTTAATATGTTACCTTTAACACTAAATGTTCAATTTGCTAAAAGATTGCATTTTTATGAATAGGTTAGTTGCTATGAATAATAAAAATGCCACCTTTGGAAGAAAATTCTCATTTTGCTAAAAGATGTCATCTTTAGGGTTAAGCTAGTTGTTAGGTTTCATAAAAATGCCACCTTGTTTAACAAAAACCCAAGTTCCTTTTGAAATCCCTAGCAAAATCGAACTCTTGGAAAGCTGAAATTTTGGTAGTGTGGTATTCCTACTTCTGCAGTCAGTATAGTTAGAAATTCAATCTGAAATAATTATATTCTTGTAGTTCACGAAATCCTACCCCCGAAATCATATAAAATTTGACATAGTTTCAATTCAATAAGTAGGAGTAAAATTTCAGTTATCACAACATGTCTCTGAGTTTCTTCCAAACTGGTCACAGTTTAGAGAAATGGACCTCAGTACCTGCTTACACAATAGAATTTTATGTTCTTGGTCTCATTGTAAAGTTAACAAGTTTTTCTACAACTTCATCTCAGTATTTATTTTTCGAATTTCTGACTGCAATAGGCCCAAAATCAGCAATCAAGACAGACATTAGATCTGTCTGAAAAACAGATCTGACAGGCATCACAAAATAATTCATCATAAATCATATAATTCATATTTTTGCATGAAATTTTATATGTTAGCCCAAGACTACTATATCTACAACTTTAATTTAGGAAGTTTTATCAAATTCACGCTAGAAATGGCTGATATCCATTGATGTTTGTGACTGTTGGCGAAAGTTCAGCAATGTGTGTACAGTGAAGTATATATGTGTGTTCAATTATGCATATATCCATGTTCAGCCATGTATATATATGTGCTCAGTCCCTTAAAAATGTGTGTACAGTGTAGTGTCTATGTGGGTACAGTGAAGTATATATGTGTGTTCAGTTATGCATATATCCATGTTCAGCTATGTGTATATCTGTATTCAGTCCCTTAAAATGTGTGTAAAGTGTAGTGTATATATGTGTACAGTGAATTATATATATGTGTTCAGTTATGCATATATCCATGTTTAGCTATGCATATATCTGTGTTTAGCTATGCATATATCTGTGTTCAGTCCCTTAAATATATGTGTACATTGTATGATTAAAGACTAGCTAAAAGAAAACACATGGTTGTCTCGTTCCACTCGAGGTGGGTGAGTGCCCTACGGGGGTTTGGGGGAAACCAAGGTAACGAGTGGACATGTGGGGATGGACTGTTGGGTTGTGGACCACTCCTGACGAGCCCTCAGAGGCGGGGAGTAGGTTGGGTTGCTTGAGTTGGTTGTGTTGGAGAACGACTTCTTTCGTAAGAAATTGTCTTGGGAAGTCGTAGCATTCCACCCACCTTACTGGGTGAGGTCCAGTCCCCGATGTCTGACCCGTTACTTTGGTTTCGAATTCATGCATGAAAACTAACTTATAAAGACTAAAAAAAATCTCTAACCCTGGAATGTGATGCCTTTTTCTTGTTTGTGCACTATGATTAGAGTAGTAGAGTTGTGGAGTTCCTATTGGGCACGTTGTGATGTGTCCCTCCCCCCACAGGTACAAGTACCAGTTCTTAGGCGGTGGGACCGAGGACGGAGACCTCAGAGAGCAGTTCGTCTCAACAGGGTCCGTAGAGTTTGTATTTAATGTGGCTCTATGGTGTTGTCTTGGGGTGGGTGTGGGATGATATCGGTGTTTTATACCCATGTTCCCTGTACTTTTGTGGGGGCTTAGCTATTTGGCGTTGTATAGTGGACTTGTACGATACTAGTTGTGTAGTTATAGTGCTCTGTGACGCTTGGGTGTTCTGTTTGTAGTACTTTACTTTGCTGCCTGTATTGTAGTACCTTGCACTTTCTTTTGTGTTGGAGCTGTACTGTTCTGCTTTACTTAAGTCTGTACTTTATTGCCTGTGTTTCCTCAGCGTTGCAGTGGCCTGCGAATCGTTCGACGAACACATTAGCGCTTGGTATCTTAATATCACGGCTTGTTACGCCGATCCTTCCTTTTTGGGTAGCGGGGCGTGACAAGTTTTGTGGTGTCCTATGGAGGTCCACGCACATTGCAATACGTGTAAAGGGAATATGTACTAATTCATTTGTTCTGTTTCTCACCTACAGATGGAAGGCGGAAATGGGACTTCCGGCGGGACCGGAGCTTTTGATGGTGGGACTGGTCCAGCTGGTGACGGGCACTCTCTAGGTGACGGGACCTCAGAGTCGGCCCAGATGGCTAAGGTCCTGATGGGCATTTTAGAGCACATGGGTCAGATGGAGGAGAGGGCAGAGGCGTCGAAGCCGCCGAGCTATAAGGAGTTCAGGACGCTGCGTCCACGATATTTCTCGGATAGGGAGAGTAGCCTCGAGGTGGATGAGTAGCTACGGCATACAGAGGATGATTTGACGATGTGTCGGTTTCCCCGAGACGGTTGGGTGGTGTTGGTGAGGCGCTAGTTGACCCATCAGGCCAGAGACTGGTGGGAGGCCCAGGAGAGGAGACGAAGGGGAACATTGCTTGGCAGACTTTTCGGGAGTTGTTTGAGGCCAAGTTCCCTCCGGAGGTGGCGAAGGACGAGTTGAAACTGAGATTTGAGCACTTGACTCAGAGTAAGAGGACAGTGGACGAGTATGATGTAAAGTTCTCACTGCTGAGCAAGTATGCACCAGAGCTTGTAGCGACAAACATCACCAGAGCCAGGTGCTTTTGTATGGGACTAGACGTAGAGTTGTAGGGGGCCATGTCTACTCAGGAGTTGTTGACTCAGGAGGCTGTACTGCAGGTAGCCAGACAGCATGAGACCCACCTACGGAGTCTGGGGAGGCCACCAGCCAGTGACAGACGACCGGTCGCTCAACAGAGGACCACTCCTGGCCCAGTACATCAGGTGACATTCAAACGACAGGGGGCTCCACTTTTGGCACAGAAGGGGCCTTCATGCTACAGATGCGGGAAGCCGGGGCATGTGCAGAGAGACTGCCGAGTTCCGAGCACCAGGTGCTACACATGTGGAGAGCTGGGTCACATCAGTAAATTTTGCCCACGGTCGGGTCATGCTCTAGTACCACTGGCATCGACAGCAGTCCGGCCCGCACCGCAGAGACCTCTTCCACCACCGCCGCAGCAGCTTGCCCTCACGGCACCGCCAGGACTGAGACCGTCTGTACCGAGAGGACCCCCTCCACCCCCTCAGCAGTGACAAGGGTATCAAGGGGCAGATCCTCTGTCGAGGCGACAACAGTATACTATGACCCCAGTAGGGACTTCAGAGGGTGCTAGTCGGGTGATCACTGGTATGAATCTTGTCCCTCTGCAGTCTATTTGATTTTAGGCTCAATTGTTTTATTTAGCTAGCTAGTTGTGTTTTCTTGTTGTAATACTTTAGGTATTGTCAAAGTAGCCTCCTACCCCGCCTTGTCTCTATTTGATTCTGGGGCGTCAAATTGTTTTCTGTCTAAGAAGTTTGTGACACAGTACTCCATAGTAGTTGACACCTTTGCTGCTAGTTGGAATGTTCACACCGGGAATGGGGTCATTTGTAGTGTTTCTGGGATACGAAACTGTCCAGTTGAGATCGGGGGGCGGGAGTTGTATGTTGGTTGCAACGATCTAGAACTTCTAGTTTGATGACGACAAACATGTGTGTGAATGTTCTAATATGTGTGTTAAGTGTTTTCATGTACAACTTTCCCAAGGAGATATTAACCAAGCATTAATACCTGATAGAAATAATTGGCTATAATTGATCACTAGAAAAAGTTAGAGGAAGCCACATACAAAGCCCGTGTTGCTAAAAGGGAATCAACTCTACTTGAAAGGGGCAAAAATATAATTAAATAGAAACTCAGAAGAAGGTCAGTTGGGCCATTAATTTGAATGGCAAAAGTGTATTTTATGCTTACTTCTAGGTGTGCGGCTGATTTTCTTTTGCCAAGCAATTTCAAGATGGCATAATGTCAATTATGTTGAAATAGGTTGATGGTGCTTACCTATATAAAGAAGCTAGGGCTTAGGTTTCATATAGGTGAGGAGAGAACAAAAAAAGGGGCGGCTGCAAAGTCGTGGGGGGAGAGAACCAATATATTTTTTGTGGGTGCTCAAATAAACGTGAGAGGCAACAACAGAAACCTCAAATCCTCAAATTACGACATCATCATCTTCAATTCTCTTAGCAGCCTGCTACCATCTACAATACTTGCTTTTCGACATCTTCAGGCATGTGTGTGTGCCGTCCATCAAGTAGCCGATGTCGCCGACCCATGCTGCCCATGTGACACACTCCTCGCCGACGATGCTAGCAGCCGCACAAGGAGTCTCACCGATCGTTGCAGGCAGTGCTGAACGAATCCACCAATCAGTGCCAATATTCTTTGTTGTAGTTTGCCGATCGGGTCTTCATCAGCACCATCGACCAAGTTGGAACCTCCCCTGTCGTCCGTGACCTTCCCCTGTCAACGACGAGTCTTCTGCATGCCCTTGCCTAGAACATCAACGACCCGACTACTGTTCAGATCTAAGCAAGACTACAACATCCCAAAGGAGTCCGTGATCCTGGTTTGTGCTACCGTGAGTTCTTTCGGCGATAATCTAACCGCCGTCGAGTTGAGTTGTCGACAAAGTCTATCCGAACGAAAGGTATGATGAGAACATGAAGCCCGTGCTGCTGACGTGGGTGTAAACTGCATGCCCTAGTTCGATTAGGAGAGTAGTGCTGACGTGCGAACGGAAAAAACAAGTCGAACGTTTTGACGTGGATTTTTATTTGGGAGTTACTGTGTGCACAGACCGAGAGTTAAATTATTTGTACTGGGATTGCTTTACGCACAGACCTATTTGTGCACTCAAGTTTAAAGAGCTACAGACTGAGATCCAGGATTCGGATCGAGACACCGTTTGCATCAGATTAGAGCTAACGATGTGCTGACTGACAGAGACGCTACACGGACACGAACTGAGCATTTCTAAACTCTTTACTCTTTATATTTGTGTATTAGTGTAACGTTCTCTGTAGTGGAAACTTTACCTATTTTTGTGACTATTTTGGACTTGTCTGGTTGGCTTAGACAAGAGGGTCTTGACATGTTGTTGCAGTCAAGATACGCATTTACTAGGTTGATAGGGTTCTGTATTTTGTTGAGTGTGGTACAGTCTAGGTGGGGAGTTGAGGCCATGACCTCTTTGTAGGTGTACATAAGGAATTTATTAATGCTAGTATTTGCTTGGGGCTGGACGTAGGTCGTTATTGCGACCGAACCAGGGTATATTTGTGTGTGCTCTGTGATTGTTTCTTATTTACCCTGGTTGTGCTTTTAACTGCGTGAGTTTCTCGTGGGTTGCACGAGAATTTTTTATTAGTCTATTCACTCCCCTCTAGGCTAGGATCCAGATCCAATAAGTAGTATCAGAGCAGGTTTTAGGATCTAGCCTAGGTCTGACTATGGATCACATTGATAGTGATTTTGCTAAGGGTAAGTCTATATCACGTCTCCTAGATTTAATGGAGTGGATTATGCTTATTGGAAAAACCGTATGAGAATCTACTTAATTTCTATTGACTATAAAGCTAGGCAAATTGTTGAAAAAGGATACGAACCACCTGTCATTAAAATTGAAAATACTGAGATGCTTAAACCTGATGATAAATGGGATGATAATGATTGGAGGCTTTATTCTCTTAATGCTAAAGATATGAATGCTCTCATTTGTTCATTAGATAAATATGAATTCAATCGTATCTCGCATTGTCTAACTGCGCAGGAAATATGGCATACATTGGAAGTGACGCACGAGGGAACGTCACTGGTGAAGGAGTCTAGACTTGCACTTCTGAGTACAGAGTACAAGGGATTTCGTATGCTACCATCAGAGACCATATCAGAGTTGTCTACGAGATTCACCAACATCGTCTACAAGTCTAGCTCGCTCGGTAAGCCATATTCTAGTCTTGAACAGGTAAGGAAATTATTAAGAGCGCTGCCAAGCTCTTTCAGGCCTAAAGTCACTACCATCTAAGAAGCAAAGGATCTATCACAGATGAGGGTGGAGGACTTAATAGGTAATCTGATGTCCCACGAGCTAGAATTGCAAAATGTTGAAGAAAGGGAGAAACCTGAAGAGAAGGAGAAAGCTACACAGCCACTTGCTCTGAAAGCTAGTGAAGGTGAAGATGATGATGAGGACATAACGCTAATGGTCAGAAATTTCAGAAAGTATGTCCAGACTCAGCAAGGAAGAACAGAAATGGCACCTAGGTTTAATCGCTCTAACTTTTTTCAGTCTTCTAAGCAGACTTATGATGAAAAAGCTACTGATAGAATGACTTGTTTTAAATGTAAGAAAAGAGGACATCGAATGAGGGATTGCCCACATGAGACAGATCATGTCGCTAAAGAAAAAGGAAAATCAAAGGTGCTAACTTGGGATATGGATAGCGAAGCTGAGGATAAGGAGAATGACCATGAAGCCCACTCATGCATGGCATTAATGGGAATACACGATGAGGTAATTTCTGGTAGTAAAGCTGAACTCCTTACTCTTTGTAAAGAAATACAAGATAAAATAGTAGAGCTTGAATCCACTATAGATGATTATCAAAATGAGAACTTTGAAATGCAACAATCTGAATATGATATGTCTAAGGAGATTGAAAAACTGAAAATTTAAATTGTTGCTCATGACTCTACTATTGACATATTGAAAAAGGAAAAATCAAGCTTTAATGATGAAGCACCTTGTCTTTCTTGCTCTTCATTATTGAACAATATTAGCATGTTAAAACAAGACCTATTAAAGCTTGAAGCTGAAAAAGACTATGTGATAAGAGAGCTTAAGGATAAATTTTGCATGCTAGATAATGACCTTAAAAGAAAAACTATTGAGTTTGAAAAGAAGGAAAAGGAAAACAAGGTAGCTTTTATAAGTAAATGTACTTTGCTTGTGGATGAGAATAAATTGTTAAAATCTAAAGTTTCTAATCTTGAATTGTCCATTAAGAAATTCTCTATGGGAAAACAATCATTGGATACTATTTTAGAGAATCAATTCTATGGCAATAATAGAAGAGGACTTGGATTTGGTTTGAAAAATGTGGAAAAGCCCAAATTTAAGAAATTCCACAATGTAGCTTCTATTGTGAAAAACTTACATGCAAGGTGCTTTACTTGTGATAGTGTAGGCCACACATCCTATTATTGTAAGTTTAGGAACATAAACATAAAGCTTAAACAAGGGTGAGTTCCTAAAACTTTAATGGCTAACAATAGTGGACCTTGTTGGATTTCAAGGTCACACTTAACACCTTTCATGTAGGTGTGATGGAGATTTGGCGAGGAGCATTGATTTTAAAGTCTCATTCTTTTTGCTCCTTAGTCAAATAGCGACGAGAATGTATATCGTTTTCCCTCTTTGCATTACATTGCATATCTTCATAGAACATTGTGTGTGCTTGATTTCATTTTTTTGTTTGTATGCTTGTTTGCTTGATTCTAGTTTGTTTTTGGTGTGCTTTAGTTCTTTATAAAAGAAAAAAAAATTGAAAAAAAACAAAAAAAATGGTGCTTAATGACTACCTCTTATGAATCATCATAAGTGGTACTTTTTGTGGTCATTCATATCCTTGTAGAAATCATTGTATTATTGCTATAGCTACATGCACATGTTAGAAACTATTTGGTAGCCATGACATGCTTCATGAAATGATTAATTTGATTTCTACACCTTCATTCGCACTTTCACGAATACTAAACTTCTAGTACTGTTGGAGATTCTTTTGATGAAGGTTGGAAAGTGACTGTAGGATGAATAAAAACTGAATTATCTAAGGGATATGATGTGTATTGCCATGAATAAAAATTGAGCACGAAAAGAAATGAATAAGAAAAAATACATGAAAATTGCTCCGTATGTAAAATGGATACAATTCATGGCAGATACATAACCCACGAGTATCCAACATATACTTTATGGGTAATCTTTAGCGTTGGTGTATATTACTCGTCAAGAAATGCCACCCCATATTTAAAAGTCCTTTTAGGCTATGTTTTGGGGTTTGGTAACTTGAACTCATCTTTGATGAGGTGGGAAAAATCAATCCTATTGATATTCATGTTCAATGGAAAATGTGGATTGATTTGGTTGATTTCTAAAATTGAATCTCCATTAGTACTTTAATGTTTATATTATTACACTTACACAAAGGTGGAGAAGTCTATATTATGATTTTCTATGAGCTTGAATTGCCTACTTTTTGGAAAATACATGCAATTGCAAGCTATAAGTTATAATGTTTTATTTTTGCATGAGATATTTCATGAATTCATTAGCGCACTTTTGATGATAACAAAGGGGGAGAAAGAAAAGATTTGGTGTTATTATTGTTGGCACAATATGGTATATGGTATTATTTGTTGAAGGGGAGCTTGCCATGCTTATATGTATCACATCATTGCAATATTGTTGTACACTTGTTGCTTGAACATCAAGTGGTAAATCCTCATCACACTTCAGACACACACATCACATTACGATGTATTATATGAATCGTACGTGCTCAAATCTTGTATTGGTTTGTCATCATCAAAAGGGGAGATTGTTGGTTGCAACGATTTAGAACTTCTAGTTTAATGACGACAAACATGTGTGTGAGCGTTCTAATATGTGTGTTAAGTGTTTTCAGGTACAACTTTCCCAAGGAGATATTAACCAGGCATTAATACCTGATAGAAATAATTGGCTATAATTGATCACTAGGAAAAGTTAGAGGAAGCCACAAACAAAGCCCTTGTTGCTAAAAGGGAATCAACTCTACTTGAAAAGGGGCAAAAGTGTAACTAAATAGCAACTCAAAAGAAGGTTAAGTTGGGCCAATAATTTGAATGGCAAAAGTGTATTTTATGCTTACTTCTAGGTGTGCGGCTGATTTTCTTTTGCCAAGCAATTTCAAGATGGCATAATGGCAATTATGTTGAAATAGGTTGATGGTGCTTACCTATATAAAGAAGCTAGGACTTAGGTTTCATATAGGTGAGGAGAGAACAAAAAAGGGGCGGCTGCAAAGTCTAGGGGGAGAGAGAACCAATATTTTGTGTGTGTGCTCAAATAAACGTGAGAGGCAACAACAAAATCATCAAATCATCAAATTACAACATCATCATCTTCAATTCTCCTAGCAGCCTGCTGCCATCTACAATACTTGCGCTTCGACATCTCCAGGCCCGTGTGTGTGCCGTCCATCAAGTAACCGACGTCGCCGACCCATGCTGCCCATGTGCCACACTCCTCGCCGACGATGCTAGCAGCAAGCACAAGGAGTCTCGCCGACCGTCGCAGGCAGTGCTGAATGAATCCGTCGACCCGTGCCATTATTCTTCACTGCTGCTTACCGATCGGGTCTTCATCAGCACCGTCGACCAAGTCGAAACCTCCCCTGCTGTCCGTGACCTTCCCCTGCCAACGACGAGTCTTCTGCATGCCCTTGCCTAGAACATCAATGACCCGGTTGTCGTTCAGATCTGAGCAAGCCTACAACATCCCAATGGTGGCTGTGATCCTGGTTTGTGCGACCGTGAGTTCTTTCGACGATAATCTAACCGCCGTCGAGTTGAGTTGTCGACAAAGTCTCTCCAAACGAAAGGTATGATGAGAACGTGAAGCCCGTGCTGCTGACGTGGGTGTAAACTGCATGCCCTAGTTCGATTAGGAGAGTAGTGCTGATGTGCGAACAGAAAAAACAAGTCGAACGTTTTCTTTTGTTGACGTGGATTTTTATTTGGGAGTTACTTTGTGCACTGACCGAGAGTTAAATTATTTGTACTGGGATTGCTTTACACACAGACTTATTTGTGCACTCAAGTTTAAAGAGCTACATACTGAGATCCAGGATTCGGATCGAGACACCATTTGATTCAGATTGGAGCTGACGACGTACTAACTGACAGAGACACTACACGAACACGAACTGAGCATTTCTAAACTCTTTACTTTTTATATTCGTGTATTAGTGTAACGTTCTCTGTAGTGGAAACTTTACCTATTTTTGTGACTATTTTGGACTTGTCTGGTTGGGCTAGACAAGAGGGTCTTGACGTGTTGTTGTAGTCAAGATACACATTTACTAGGTTGATAGGGTTCTGTACTTTGTTGAGTGTGGTACAGTCTACGTCGGGAGTTGAGGCTAGGACCCCATTGCAGGTGTACAGAAGGAGCTTATTAATGCTAGTATTTGCTTGGGCTGGACGTAGGTCGTTGTTGCAACCGAACCAGGGTATATCTGTGCATACTCTGTAATTGTTTCTTTTTTACCCTGGTTGTACTTTTAACTGTATGAGTTTCTCGTGGATTGCATGAGAATTTTTTATTAGCCTATTCACCCCCCTCTAGGCTAGGATCCAGATCCAACATTGTATGCAGACTTTTTAGTGATTGAGTTGCCCAACTATGAGGCAGTGTTTAGTATGTATTGGTTAGGAATGTTCTATGCTAATATAGTCTATAGACTAAGGATGGTAGTTTTTTGGATCCTTGACCATCCAGAGTTTGAGTTTTGGGATGGTAGTAGTGAGCTTGAGCCTTTGATGTTCTGAGCAACGACCGTGGAGTATTTGGACATGGAAGCAGAGCCAATGTTACCACTGTAAGGACCCTGGCTATGGAGAAAATACTAGAAGGGGGGTTGAATAGTGTTTAAGCAATTTAAAGAGATAGTTACACCAATTTAAATTCCTAACCAACAAAATAGTGAGGAATAGAAATAAACCCAAAATGAAACAAATGCAAATGCAAACGCAAGGATGTTTCAAGGGTTCGGATTACCCAAGTCACTTCCCGACTTGTTCCCGGTAATCCTACGTTCCAGGTAATCCGACTTGTTCTTGATAAAACATTTTGAACCAAACAATCTGTCATGCCCGCTTCCCTAAAATGGAGGCGAGACGTGAAAAGGTCCGCACGAGAGTGGAGCTGTGAAGCCCCAAACCCAATAAGCGTCAATAAAACATAAGCAGGACCCTGTAACCACAAACGGAACAACAATAATAAAACAAGAAGAGACAGAAATAAAATCTCAAATCTCAGAATTTGTCCAACATTAAAAATTAAGTTCAACATCCAGAAAAGCCACCAGGCTAAAAGAAAGAGTCTAAAGGCCCAGAACAAGGCCAACAAGGACAAACATAACAAAGTATAGGTGCCACGCACCGACAACAAAACAGTCTAAACAACAACACAAACAGTCTCTACGACTGATCGCCCGTGTCTACGAAGTCCTCGTCAAACACAGGCTCAGGCTCGGCGTCTGCAAACACCTCGTCCTCAACAATGAACTCATGCTCAGGATCTAACATGTGTCACCCAAAAGAGTAAAGGGGCACATGTCAGCAAGTCTAAAAGACTTGGGCAAGGAAACTGAAAGTAAGGTAAACTAACAACCTAGCAGTTATAGTATGATGCATGACATGGCAAGTATAGTATGGAAGCGATAAGTAAAGGGAAGTACAAGTAGCAAGTAGCAAGTATGTCATGGATAACAAGTTTTACAAGTAAGGCACAGACAAGTACAAGTCAAGTGGTTCACGTCAAGTGATCACGTCAAGTAAACAAGTCAAGTAAACAAGTCAAGTAAACAAGTTGTGCACAGAGATTTCGTCTGCTGGCTAGAGTGGCTGATCGGGCCAACTCGTAAGCTCAGGTGACCGCTTATCCCTACCCCTACACGTGTATCGAGCCAGGGCATTACCCCGAACACGGAATGCTCGCTTCTGGATCACAAGCCAGGAAGTGTATTTAACACGTATGACGTAGGGTTATGCCTGCAACGCAGGTGCCTAGCCGGGAACAAGTAGATCGGGCGGTGGCTATCAACCAACTCACGTGGCCCGCTTCTGGAACACGAGCCAGGAAACACAAGTATTGTAGCGTGTGCTACGAATGCAACATTCAACATGGATAGCATGGATGACAATTAATTCGCGTACCGTTAATTAAAATTAAAAATGAGATGGTAGTTATGCAACATGATAAATGACGGGTCTAGCTTTGTTGTCAAGCTGGATCCTGAAATTGCGCCTAGGCGAGTATCATTTCGTTGCCTAGTCTCTTTTACGCCTACAACAAGCGAATGGCCTAACACATGGCCCAAAACCCTAAGTGGCAAGTTTCACTTGCCTAGCACCGAGGATGACGATCACAAAGGTTCGTCTCACGGACGCTAATCTACGTGGAAGAGGTCGCTGCCATGGAAAAACAACATTAGAACGACATCCAACCTAGTTTTATTAGGGTTTCACAAAAATCACAAAACGGGTTATGAGAACATCAAAGGATCGATCACTACCTTAGGAAGTGGAAGAACGATATCGAGCAAGCACGGCGACGGAAGAAACGATCCGGGGAACCTACGGTTCAGATCTGGAAATGGGGAGAAAATCTGGAGAAATGGGGTTTTGGGGATTTTTGGGGGTTTTCCGGCGACCTAGAGGTGGTGGCCGGCCAAAATGGAGAGGGAAGCTCCAAGGGAGGAAGGAATGGCTTGGGGAAATGTTGGAGTGTGATTTGGGGGAGAAAATGGCTCAGGAGAATGAAAGAGGGATGAAAGAAATCGTGGGTGGGGTTTAAATAGGAAGGGCTGGCGGCTGCCCAGAAATTAGGGTTTTGACACTGATTAGTCGGTCAAAGAGCAACCTCTGACCGACTAGTTTGGGAACTAGTCGGTCGGTTGACCAAAGCAGACCGACTAAGTGTAAATAGTAACTCCTGTACAAAAATAGGATTTAGATTTAGTCGGTCAAGGAACAACTACTGACCGATTAGTTTATCATCTTGTCAGTCGACGAACGTTCTTAGACCGACTAAGAATGAATAGTACTTGGTATCAAAAATGATCATAGAGCTAGTCGGTTAAAGAACGATTGCTGACCGACTAGTTTGCAACCTAGTCGGTCGACAAATATTCTTAGACCGACTAACGATAAACAGTAACTCCTGAGTAATTAACAAAGCCCACTAGTCGGTCCATGAAGATTTGCCGACCGACTAAATTGTCATCTAGTCGGTCGGTTCCCCTTCTTATACCGGCTAACGTGCACAGAAAGTTTCGAAATGGAGCGTGAAGCTTCGGGATCGATTCCTAAGACTCCTAGGCTTGATCTAACAATAAGATATGACCGATAAGAAGCCCGTCACAAATGACTTACTCCAAGACCAATGATTCTAAGGAAGAAGCTAGAAAATCACGACGAAACGATCGAAAATGAAAGCTACGGAGACGAGAACCACACATAAGGAGAAAATCCACCAATACATATATATAATATAAATAATCCAGATACATGAAAACCAGTCGTTACATCCTCCCCAACTTAAGAAAAATTCCGTCCTCGGAATTTCCCAACACTCACGTGTCCGAAAACAAAAGTGGGAAACGCTCTCGCATCTCATCCTCATTCTCCCAAGTAGACTCTCCAGGCGAGCCGTGTGGCCACATCACCCTCACAAGATTGACAACCTTGTTCCGAAGTGACTTCTGACGCCTGTCCAGAATCTGCACTAGCTGCTGGTCATACGTCATATCAGGGTGAACGGTAATCTCCAAGAAATCCACAGTATGAGATGGGTCGCTAATGTATCGACGAAGCTGCGACACATGGAAAACATTGTGAACTCCCTCCAAAGATGGCGGCAAGGCTAAGCGGTAGGCTACCTCGCCAACTTTCTCCAGAATGTCAAACGGTCCAATGTATCGCGGGCTCAACTTCCCTCGCTTCCCAAAGCGAATCACACCACGATTCGGGGAAATCTTCAAGAACACATGGTCGACCGGCTGAAACTCCAAAGGACGCCGTTTAGCATCCGCCCAATGCTTAAAATGGTCCTGAGCAATCCTCAACCTCTCCCGAATGTTCCTGACAACATCCACATCCTCCATGATCATCTCAGGTCCCAACAGCTCCCGATCACCAACGTCATCCCAACTCAATGGCGATCGGCATTTCCTCCCATAAAGCACGGCGAAAGGCGCCATGCCAATACTCGCCTGGAAGCTGTTGTTGTAGAAAAACTCTACCAGATGTAGATGGTCCTCCCACGAACCCTTGAAATCCAACATGCATGCCCTCAGCATGTCCTCCAAGATCTGAATCGTCCTCTCGGACTGGCCATCCGTCTACGGATGGTACGTCGTGCTGAAAATCAGACGCGTACCCAAACTCTTCTGCAAACTCTGCCAGAACTGAGATGTGAATCTCGTGTCTCTGTTTGACATGATACTCACGGGGACTCCGTGAAGTCGTACGACCTCCTGCACGATTCATGTTACATCACTATCTAAACTAGGAAAAGGAAATAAAACGGAGAGTAAAAGTATTTACCTCCATATATCTCCTCGCTAGTGCCTCAGTGGACTGTCCCACTCGGAATGGAATAAAGTGCGCGCATTTGGTCAATCGATCTACGATCACCCAAATCGCGTCATTCTGCTTCGGACTCCGGGGTAGTCCAGTCACGAAATCCATAGTGATGTGTTGCCATTTCCACTCCGGAATCGGAAGCGGTTGTAGCAACCCTGCCGTACGCTGATGCTCTGCCTTCACTTGCTGGCAAACCAAACACTTGGCTACACTCCGAGCCATGCTCCTCTTCATACCATGCCACCAATAGTTCAGATGAAGATCCTTGTACATCTTGGTGCCACCAGGATGCATAGAATACGGCGAACTATGTGCCTCCACCATCAACTCCTCTCTAATATCCACAGCTGGCACACACAACTTGGCTCCAGACCTCAGCGAGCCATCATCATGAATCAAAAATTCAGTCCGCAGACCGGCTTCCACCTGCTCCCGAATCTTCACCAGCTTCGGATCCTCAGCCTGGCCAGCCTTGATCCGATCCACGA
Organism: Scilla litardierei; assembly: GCA_030789695.1. NCBI lineage: Eukaryota > Viridiplantae > Streptophyta > Magnoliopsida > Asparagales > Asparagaceae > Scilla > Scilla litardierei. The sequence continues at coordinate 57,971,976 of CM061142.1, read as the reverse complement.
TCGTCGACTGAATTTGCATACACATCAACGAAGAAGCCTCCCCATGAAGAACAATCTCCACACCAGACCCGCAAAAATCCTGCTGCAATCTCCACTGCGAAGTCAAAATCATCACCGCTGGAAGCCTACTCAGCGCATCAAGAACCACATTCACCTTGCCAGGGTGAAACTGCAAATCAATCTCATAATCCGCCATGAGCTCCAACCATCGACGTTGTCGCATGTTGAGCTCCTTCTGAGTGAAAATATACTTCAAGCGTTTGTGATCAGTGAAGATCTTCACTTTCTCACTCAGCAGGAAGTGCCTCCAAATCTTAAGAGCAAACACAATGGCAGCCAACTCCAAATCATCCGTCGGGTAATTCTTCTCATGAGTCTTGAGCTGACGCGAAGCATACGCCACAACATGCCCATGCTGATGCAACACACAACTGAGACCCTTGCCAACAGCATCGCAAAAGATCTCAAATCCACCGCCGCGATCATGCACAACAAGAATAGGGGCAGTCGTCAATCTCTCCCTCAGAACACCAAAAGCATTCTCACAATCACCCGACCAAACAAATGGTACATCCTTCCGCGTCAATCTGGTCATCGGCTCAGTAATACGGGAAAAGTCCTTAATGAAACGCCGATAGTAACCAGCCAGTCCAAGGAAACTCCGGATCTCAGACGTTGACTGCAGAACAGGCCACTCTCTGATGGCCCTGATCTTCTCGGGATCCACTAAAATACCATCTCCAGTCACCACATGCCCGAGAAAAGCAACTCTGTCTAGCCAAAACTCGCACTTTGAAAACTTAGCATACAACCGATGCTTCCTCAAAATCTCTAACACTGTCCTCAAGTGCGAGGCATGCTCCTCCTCCGACTTCGAATAGATCAGGATGTCGTCAATAAAGATAACGACAAACTTGTCTAAAAAGTCGTAGAAAATAAGGTTCATCAGATTCATGAAAACTGCAGGTGCATTGGTTACATCGAAAGGCATAACCACAAACTCGTAGTGTCCATACTTCGTCCTGAATGCTGTCTTCGGAACATCTTCCTTCTTCACCTTCAACTGATGATAACCACTCCTCAGATCCAACTTCGAAAACACCCTCGAACCTCCAAGATGACCAAAAATATCATCGATGCGAGGCAACAAGTATTTATTCTTGATGGTCACCGCATTCAACTCCCGATAGTCCACGCACATGCGACGCGAACCATCCTTCTTCTTCACCAGCAAGACCGGTGCTCCCCACGGAGACACACTAGGATTGATATAACCCTTCTGCAAAAGCTCATCTAGCTGCTTCCGCAATTCCTCCAACTCAGCGGGTGCCATACGATATGGTGCCTTTAAAATCGGCTGCGCTCCCGGAATAAGATCAATAGAAAATTCTAGAGCTCGATCAGGTGGCACTCCAGACATCTCCTCGGGGAAGACGTCATCAAAGTCCCGCACAACCGCTGGCCTCTCCAGCTCCATCTGCATAGCCACAATCTCCACCGGCTTGGCCCGAAACCTGACCGGACCAAGCGAGCTGCTACCCCGGCTGAACTCGAACACTAGATGTCCGGGAATCTTGAACACCACCTTCTTCCTTTGACAGTCGATCGTAGCATAGAAGCTCGCAAGACAATCCATCCCAAGGACCGCATCATAGTTGATGATGTCATGGACAATGAAATCAGCGTAAAGCTCATGTCCACAGACCACCAACGGGCAAGAATTACAACCACAATGCACCGAGACCACGCCATTCCCTGTAACGATATTCCAACTCTTGGGAAGAGGGGACGTCGACAAGGAATGCTTCTCCACGAAGCTCCGAGAAATAATGCACATCGATGCACCGGAGTCAAAGAGAACTCGTGCAGGAAATGTGCACACCAAAATCACACCTACAAACAGTCTAACAATCAAGCCCTAGTCTAGCAAACAATCATGTGCAAACAACCAACATATTCTAACAACCAAAACTAGCTAGGAAAGTAACATCTAGATTGAGGATTACCTGTGATGACCTTATCCACAGCCTCGCTCTCCACAGCGGTCATCAGAAAAGCCTGTCTCCTCGGCGAAAAAGCCTGCTGAAAAGCCTGCCTCTGTGGAACAAGAGCTGCTCCACGTCCAGTAGGAACAGACGCTCTCTGCTGAAACGGTTGTGCTACAACAGGTGCCCTCCAAGGCTGCTTCGACCTCAGATAATCCTTCATGGTATGGGTAGGATCCCCATAGACAACACACTGGCCCAGGAATCTCCTACACTGATCCTTGACATGCCCGATCTTGCCGCAGAAATGGCAAGTCTTCTGAATAGGCCCTCCTGGCCTCTTGAACTGAGATGGCTGATTAGGCTTGAAACCAGGCCTAACCACCGCTCTGGCCTGCTCCATAGGCCTCTTCCCAGCACCAGAAACATGTCCTCTCCTCTGGCTCAGGTTCAGCTCCTGCCTCCTCGCAGCGACTAGAACCTTCTGATAAGAGTCCAGATCAGAGGAAGACATAAAACTCTGAAGCTCCAAAGCAAGCCCCTGCAGGAACCTCTGAGCCCTCTCATCAGCATCCTGCACCATCTTCGGTGCGAACCGACTCAGCCTAGTGAACTCTTGGTGGTACAGGTCCACCGTCAAGCTCCCTTGCTTCAGATCAGTAAAGCGCTGCAGCATCTCCTTCCTAGCAGCCTTTGGAAAGAACTCCTCATCAAACCTGGACTTAAAGGTAGCCCAAGCTATAGGCTCCACCAGCATCTTCTCTTCCGCATCCCACCAGTTCCGAGCATTATCCTTGAGTTGCCTCTTCACCAAATCAACCCATCCAGCCGAGCCGATCTTCGCCATCTTCAAATTATCCTCTATGTTCCGAATCCACTCATCGGCAGCCATAGGACCCTCAGACCCATCAAAATAAGCAGGACCCATCTCCCGAAATTGCTTCGCTCCCGGCTCGGAGCGAGGGGCATCCTGGATTGCCCGACCAGCTCGAACAACTGGAGCATTCCGAACTTACAGGAGCACGCCCTGCTGCACCTGCATCATCTGAAGCATCATCTGCATCATCTCTCCATTGGTGGGCTCCCACTCAGGCTCCTCGTCATGAGGGGGCGCACCACTACCTCCACCTCGGGTGAATCGCCTTCCTGACATCTAATGACACAGAAAACGAAACAATTAGACTCATAGCTTATGACTCGGACGTCGAACTTAGTTTATTGAACATTCTAATATTATTATCGTCATTCCGATAATCGCAGTTACAGAAAGGACCTACATAGGCCACCGACAAAACCTGTCACGCCCCGCTTCCCTAAAATGGAGGCGAGACGTGAAAAGGTCTGCACGAGAGTGGAGCTGTGAAGCCCCAAACCCGATAAGCGTCAATAAAACATAAGCAGGTCCCTGTAACCACAAACGGAACAACAATAATAAAACAAGAAGAGACAGAAATAAAATCACAAATCTCAGAATTTGTCCAACATTAAAAATTAAGTTCAATATCCAGAAAAGCCACCAGGCTAAAAGAAAGAGTCTAAAGGCCCAGAACAAGGCCAACAAGGACAAACATAACAAAGTATTGGTGCCACGCACCGACAACAAAACAGTCTAAACAACAACACAAACAGTCTCTACGACTGATCACCCATGTCTACGAAGTCCTCGTCAAACACAGGCTCGGGCTCGGCGTCCGCAAACACCTCGTCCTCAACAATGAACCCAGGCTCAGGATCTAACATGTGTCACCCAAAAGAGTAAAGGGGCACATGTCAGCAAGTCTAAAAGACTTGGGCAAGGAAAATGAAAGTAAGGTAAACTAACAACCTAGCAGTTATAGTATGATGCATGACATGGCAAGTATAGTATGGAAGCGACAAGTAAAGGGAAGTACAAGTAGCAAGTAGCAAGTATGTCATGGATAACAAGTTTTACAAGTAAGACACAGACAAGTACAAGTCAAGTGGTTCACGTCAAGTGATCACGTTAAGTAAACACGTCAAGTAAACACGTCAAGTAAACAAGTCAAGTAAACAAGTTGTTCACAGAGATTTTGTCTGCTGGCTAGAGTGGCTGATCGGGCCACCTCGTAAGCTCAGGTGACCGCTTATCCCTACCCCTCCAAGTGTATCGAGCCAGGGCATTACCCCGAACACAGAATGCTCGCTTCTGGATCACAAGCCAGGAAGTGTATTTAACATGTATGGTTTAGGGTTATGCCTGTAACGCAGGTGCCTAACCGGGAACAAGTAGATCGGGCGTTGGCTATCAACCAACTCACGTGGCCCGCTTCTGGAACACGAGCCAGGAAACATAAGTATTGTAACGTGTGCTACGAATGTGACATTCAACATGGATAGCATGGATGACAATTAATTCGCGTACCGTTAATTAAAATTAAACATGACATGGTAGTTATGCAACATGATAAATGACGGGTCTAGCTTTGTTGTCAAGCTGGATCCTGAAATCGCGCCTAGGCGAGTATCATTTCGTCGCTTAGTCTCTTTTACGCCTACAACAAGCGAATGGCCTAAGACATGGCCCAAAACCCTAAGTGGCAAGTTTCACTTGCCTAGAACCGAGGATGACGATCACGAAGGTTCGTCTCACGGACGCTAATCTACGGGGAAGAGGTCGCCGCCATGGCAAAACAACATTAGAACGACATCCAACCTAGTTTTATTAGGGTTTCACAAAAATCACAAAACGGGTTATGAGAACATCAAAGGATCGATCACTACCTTAGGAAGCGGAAGAACGATATCGAGCAAGCACGGCGACGGAAGAAACGATTCAGGAAACCTACGGTTCAGATCTGGAAATGGGGAGAAAATCTGGAGAAATGGGGTTTGGGGATTTTTGGGGGTTTTCCGGTGACCTAGAGGTGGTGGTCGGCCAAAATGGAGAGGGAAGCTCCAAGGGATGAAGGAATGGCTTGGGGAAATGTTGGAGGGTGATTTGGGGGAGAAAATGGCTCAGGAGAATGAAAGAGGGACGAAAGAAATCGTGGGTGGGGTTTAAATAGGAAGGGCTGGCGGCTGCCCAGAAATTAGGGTTTTGACACTGATTAGTCGGTCAAAGAGCAACCTCTGACCGACTAGTTTGGGAACTAGTCGGTCGGTTGACCAAAGCAGACCGACTAAGTGTAAACAGTAACTCCCGTACAAAAATAGGATTTAGATTTAGTCGGTCAAGGAACAACTACTGACCGACTAGTTTATCATCTAGTCGGTCGACGAACGTTCTTAGACCGACTAAGAATGAATAGTACTTGGTATCAAAAATGATCATAGAGTTATTCGGTTAAAGAACGATTGCTGACCGACTAGTTTGCAACCTAGTCGGTCGACAAATGTTCTTAGACCGACTAACGATAAACAGTAACTCCTGAGTAATTAACAAAGCCCACTAGTCGGTCCATGAAGGTTTGTCGACTGACTAAATCGTCATCTAGTCGGTCGGTTCCCCTTCTTGTACCGGCTAACGTGCACAGAAAGTTCCGAAATGGAGCGCGAAGCTCCGGGATCGATTCCTAAGACTCCTAGGCTTGATCTAACAATAACATATGACCGATAAGAAGCCAGTCACAAATGACTTACTCCCAGACCAACGATTCTAAGGAAGAAGCTAGAAAATCACGACGAAACGATCGAAAAGGAAAGCTACGGAGACGAGAACCACACATAAGGAGAAAATCCACCAAAACATATATATAATATAAATAATCCAGATACATGAAAACTAGTCGTTACACACTCGAAAATATTTAACTTGAGGCTTTTTGTCATAAAATAACTCAAAACAAGTTTTCTTCGTTCGGGGTCTCCCTAGGATCTTATTGAGCACATAACATGCCGTGTGCACTGCCTCTGCCCAAAATTGTAGTCCAAGATGACTATCATGGAGCATAGTACGAGCACACTCAATAAGAGTCCTATTCTTTCTCTGTACAACACCATTTTGTGGCGGTGCCCGAGGAAGGAAAAATTGTGAGTTATCCCGGTGTCATCACAAAACTTTGTAAAAGACTCATTCTCAAATTCTCCTCCATGATCACTACAGATAGTAATAATGGTAGATCCTAAGAGATTCTGAATCTTCTTTCAAATATGGTAAACTCTTCAAAAGCTTCATTCTTATTAGTTAAGAATGAAACCCAAGAAAATATAGAGAAGTCGTCAACGACAACTAATCCATAATGAGCATTGCCTAAAGAAGCGGTTCTAGTTGGCCCAAAAAATCTAGATGAAGTAGTTTTAGGGGCATCTTAGAAGTAATGCCTTCTTTAGGCTTAAAAGATGATTTACTAAGTTTACCTCTTTGACATGAATCACAAAAAAATTTCTTACTAAAAGCAATTTTTGGAAAACCTTTGACTAGATCATGCTTAGCTAACTTATATAAGTGCTTGAAATGAATATGACCAAAACGGCGATGCCATAATAGTTGTTCATTTGTGTTAGCAACTAAGCAATGTTCTACGGTTTTAGGCAAGCTCAAATAATAAATATTTTTACGCCTAATGCCGGCAAATAAAACATGTGAATTAGAATCAAAAATATTACACATATCCTCTCCAAAGTTAACCTTGTAACCTTTGTCACAAAGTTGACTAATGGAGATAAGGTTGTGACATAAACCACTAACAAGAAATACATTAGTAATTAAAGGTTTGGAGGGGTTTTCGACTATACCTACTCCAATGATGGTTTCCTTTTGGTTACCTCCAAAAGTGTCTGTTGCACCGTTCTTAATGCTAATCACTTCGGAGAGTAATGAAGGATCTCCCGTCATGTGTTTGGAGCAACCACTGTCGAGAATCCATCCTTTCCTTTTAGAGCTAGTTTGATCTTTATTGTCTTTTTCTTTCTCTACATAATATACCATAAGCTCATGGTACCCAATTTTTGTTGGGTCCAAGGGGATTAGCCCTTTGGAAGCCAAGTCCAAGTGGACTTCCGCTTCCTAACATAATTACTATTATTAATAACATCATGAAAATAGGAATCAACATATGCATTCCTATCATTTAAGCTAGTGTTCTTAGGACCCTAAATGGTGTATGTTTTGGGAGTCCTATTCCTAGTTGCATGCATACTTGTTAGATTTCTATGTGGTGCATGCATCTTAGGAACATGGTTTCTAGCATATAAATGAGGTGGTGGATATGCATTGGACATACGAGGATTATATGTATGCTTGGAAACATGCATGTTGTATGAAACACATGGGTCATGCATGACATGTGGAGGATGTGCATACATGTAAGAATGATGCGTATGAGCATATGGGTGTATAAGAGCACGTACATGAGTATTTCTCATGTGTGGATTTGTACATGTCCGTGGGTGTGGAGCATAGAAAGTGTCATGTGTATCCACTTGTGAAGTGGGAAATTTCCTACGTGGATGAAGGTTTGTGTACATATAAGCATGGCTTCTCTTTTGGTTTCCACCCTTTGTGGGTTTCTTGCCAAAAGGAAGAGACCGTGAAGTGGTGACTTTATTGGTAGTTTTTGCTACCTATAGTGTCTTTAACACCACTTGTGGATGCACCGAAGCTTGGCCTCACAAAGTCTATAGTGACACCACTATAGGAGGTACAAGCATTGGATGCATTTTCTTCCACAAAACCAAGACCAACACGATGTGTGGCCGAAAATTGGTTTGCAAGCAAATCGTCCAATTGTCCTTTTCCCTTATTGAATCTCACAATACGGAAGGACATGAGCTCATATTTCTCCTTAAGAGAAGAAATATTGGTATCCAAGGTGGACACCCGTGCTTTGAGCTTGTGCACTTGGGTTTTAAGAGAATCATTCTCTAAACCCAATTGTGTGTATCATAAAACTAGATCACTATTATCCTTAGGATGTGTTTGATCTAGTTAAGATTTGAGGGTATTCACCTTATTTCTCAAAATGACATTTTGAGAAGCCAAATTTGCTTTCTCAAGGGTTAAAGTATCAACAATGGTGTCATTGTTGATAATGCATGGAATGGATGGATTGCTAACATTCAATTTATTTAAGCTAGTATATCTAAGCATTAGAGATTGATATCTATCAAATAATTCTTCATTAGCAATACGTAATTTATCCATCGTTACCTCGGTTTCATCCATGTCGGAATCACTTTCCTCGGAGAGTGAATCTTCTCTGGCCATGAAGCACATGTGGGCACTCTCACCCTTCTCATCATTGGAATCACTTGATGAGTCTCCACTTGAGTCATCGAATGTACCGACGAGTCCTTTCTTCTTATCACTCTTATTCTTGTAGGACTTGTGGTACTTCGGAGCCTTCCACTTCTCTTTGTTTCCTAGCATTGGGCAATCCTTCTTGATGTGTCCTGGCTTGTTACACTTAAAGCAAAGAGAGAAAGTATTATTAGTAGACTCAAATCTTTTGTTAGAGGGATATTTACCTTTGCAAAAGAAGCGTTGGAACTTCTTCGCCATTTGGGCCATTTCACCCAAGTCTATCTCATCTTCTGAATCTTCACTACCGGAGGATGAGGAATTGGCATTGAATGCCAAAACTTTCTTCTTGGCCTTCGAAGGATTTATCATAGCTCGAATCTTTAATCGGTTCTCCCGTCTTACTTCATAAGACATGAGAGTCCCGATAAGATTCACAACCGTGTAGGTCTTCAAGTCGTTGACCTCCTCAATGGCGATAGCTCTTCTTTCCCATTTGGAGGTCATTCCCATTATGATCTTTCTTACCTTTTCTGGTTTGGTGTATGTTTGGCTAAGAGCTTCCAGTTCATTGGTGATGTCTGTAAAACGTCCGTACATCGATGCTATGTTTTTATTTTCCTGCATATGAAACATAATGAAGTTTTGCATGACAACATAGAGTTTAGAGAGTTCTACCTTGTTCGTTCCCTCATGGATAACGACGAGATGGTTCCAAATTTGATATGAACTCTTAATGTGCATATCTTGTTGAACTCATTCGGGTCCAACGCACAATGAAGAGCGTTCATTTCTTTTGTGTTGTTGACTTCGGCAGATTTCTCGGAAGTCGTCCATTTTTCGAAATCCTCTTCGGTGGGCTCGACGTATTCCTTGTGGAGGGTTCTCCAAAGTGAAGCACTCCTTAGGAACGTCTCCATTCGGTATTTCCAATAGCCAAAGTTCGTTCCATTGAAATGCGGAGGACGCACCGTTGATTTATCTTCGAAAAGAGTGGACGTTCCATCACAATCGTGATTGTTGTACGAAATCAGTGGAGGAACATTGTTGTTGTTGGATGCCATAGCTATAACCTTGCGCTCTGATACCAATTGTAAGGACCCTTGCTATGGAGAAAACACTAGAAGGGGTGTTAAATAGTGTTTAAGTAATTTAAAGAGATAGTTACACCAATTTAAATTCCTAACCAACAAAATAGTGCGGAATAGAAATAAACCCAAAATGAAACAAATGCAAACGCAAGGATGTTTCGAGGGTTTGGATTACCCAAGTCACTTCCCGACTTGTTCCCGGTAATCCTACGTCCCTTCCACCCGGTTAACAACCGGATACTCAAGTTAGAATCGTAACTTGAGGTTTCCTTAAAACCCACTTGTAGTAACCCTACAAGTGAAATCGAAATACAATCGATTGACCTTCACTCCCACAACTTGGGAGCAAGCAAACCACTCTCACAACCCGAGAGTAAATTCAAATAACGAAAGTTATGAAATATGAAAATTCAATATAGTAAAACGTCTAGAGATAGAAAACCCAACTACGGATCGTCACTTATCCTTGTGGATCATGAATCTCAACGTTGCAAGGCTTGAATGTAGGTGAACTAGTCGTAACTTAATGTAGAACCAAGCTCACGCTCTCTCACTATTACCGGTCTACATAAACCTAGATTAGGGCCCACTCTCGTGCAAACCCTAACCTAAACCATTGGTGTGAAGATCGACATCATCGTCCAATCGCATTTCGAGCCCACTCTCGTGCAAACTTGAGCTACGATCTAGGTTATGATAGTTCGTATTCATCCAATCTCTTGCAAATGAATATTAGTATAGATTTGTAATAAAAATCCTAGCTTTGGTCCAATCTCTTGCAAACCAAATCTAGAGAATCTCAATTATAAACCTAAGCCGAGTATCTAGGCCTTCCCATCAATTGATGTAACGACCACTTTCCGGTCGTACGGGTTTTAGTGCGTATGTTATTTCGTTTGAGCGTATTCGTATTTGTTTGTATTATTTTGTTCCATAGCTCGGACGTGTGATCGGACCCCGTATCACCGACCCTCTCGGAGGCGCGTACGCCCCGGTACATCCTTTTGAATTTCTGGATGTCGAGGGGACGATCCGTAATAAATCCCTTAAAATTATTTTTATACAAAATGTTTAATATATTTATATATTTATAAATTATAATTGGGAATCTGTTTTGTTTCAAAACGTAACCAAATGCTTAAAAAAATAAAATAGAATAAAACCTTATCTAATATTGTTTTCAAATCCTAACCATTTCCCCATTTCTCTCTCCCCTACTTTACCCTCTCTCCCCCCACTTTCCCCTCTCTCAACCACGTGACACAGCCCCACCTATTTAACCTAAGCCCTAGGGCAAGTTTTGTTCACGCAATCAAAAGTTCCCAGCACCGCAACTTTTCCCATCGCACGTAACTTCGACTCCAGGCGCCGTGATTTTTCTTCCCTTACGCAAAGCCCTCACTTGCGCCATCACCCTTCTTCTTCTCCGACCTAGCTCCTCACGGCCCCATCCCCGCACTACCACCTTTGCCGGCATTCCCAGGCACCGCGGCTGTCCACGTAGCAGCCGCGGTAGAGTTGGAGGAGTTACGAAAATAGTTGGATGAACTTCTGCAGAAGGGTTACATCAATCCGAGTGTGTCTCCGTGGGGAACACCTGTTCTATTGGTGAAAAAGAAGGATGGTTCGTGTCGGATGTGCGTGGACTATAGAGAGTTGAATGCTGTCACCATCAAGAACAAGTATCCGTTGCCACGGATAGACGACATTTTTGATCAGCTTGGAGGATCGAGGGTATTTTCCAAATTGGATCTCAGGAGCGGGTATCACCAGCTGAGGGTGAAGAAGGAAGACGTGCAGAAGACAGCATTCAGAACGAAGTATAGACACTACGAGTTCGTGGTTATACCTTTCGGTGTGACCAACGCACCCGCAGTTTTCATGAATCTGATGAATTTGATATTTTATGACTTCTTAGATAAATTTGTCGTTATCTTTATTGACGACATCTTGATCTATTTGAAGTCAGAGGAGGAGCACTCTAAGCACTTGAGGAATGTTCTGGAGATTTTGAGGAAGCATCGGTTGTATGTGAAGTATTCCAAGTGCGAGTTCTGGCTGGATAGAGTGGATTTTCTGGGTCACGTGGTCTCAGGAGAGTGGCTTTTCTTGGTCACGTGGTCTCAGGAGATGGCATATCCGTGGATCCGGAGAAGATCAATGCTATCAGAGAGTGGACGGTTCCACAGTCAGCATCTGAGATCAGGAGTTTTCTTGGGCTTGCATGATATTATCGGCGCTTCATTAAGGACTTCTCCTATATTGCAGAGCCGATGACCGGACTGACGAGGAAGAATGTATCTTTCGTTTGGCCCGATGCTTGTGAGGAGGCCTTTTCTATTCTAAAGGAGAGATTGACGACTGCCCATGTTCTAGCTGTGCCTGATCAGAGCGGAGGTTTCGAGATCTTTTGCAACGCTTCGGGCAAAGGTCTCGGTTGTGTTTTGCATCAGCATGGGCGTGTGGTCGTGTATGCATCTCGGCAGCGTAAGGCTCATGAGAAGAATTACCCGACGCACGATTTGGAGTTGGCTGCAGTCGTATTTGCGTTCAAGATTTGGAGGCATTTCTTGCTGATTGCGAAGGTGAAGATCTTCACCGATCACAAAAGCTTGAAATATATCTTTACGCAGAAGGAGCTCAACATGCGACAGCGTCGATGGTTGGAGCTCATGGCGGATTATGAGATTGACTTGCACTACCATCCTGGCAAGATGAATGTGGTTCCGGATGCGCTGAGCAGACTACCAGCGGTGATGATGTTGACTTCGCAGTGGAGGTTGCAGCAGGATTTTTGCGAGTCTGGCATTGAGATCGTGCTTCCTGGAGAGGTTTTTTCGTTGATGTGTATGCAGATATAGTTGACGATTGTGGATCTGATCAAGGCAGGTCAGGCTGGAGATCCGAAGCTGAAGAGGATCCGTGAGCAGGTAGAAGCCGGTCTGCGGACTGACTTTCGGATTCATGAGGATGGCTCGCTGAGGTATGGAGCCTGAGTTTGTGTGCCAGCTGGAGATATTAGAGAGGAGTTTCTTGTTGAGGCATATAGCTCGCTGTATTCTGTGCATCCTGGTGGCACCAAGATGTACAAGGACCTTCACCTGAACTATTGGTGGCATGGTATGAAGCGGAGTGTGGCACGGAGCGTTGCCAAGTGTTTGGTATATCAGCAGGTTAAGGTAGAGCATCAGCGTACGGCTGGGTTGCTACAACCGCTTCCAATTCTAGAGTGGAAGTGACAACACATCACTATGGATTTCATGACTAGACTTCGGAGTTCGAAGCAGAATGACGCGATTTGGGTGATCGTGGACCGATTGACCAAATCCGCGCACTTTATTCCCTTCCGAGTAGGACAGTCCACTGAGACACTAGCGAAGCGATATATGTAGGTAAATTCTTTTACTCTCCGTTTCTATTTCTTTTCCCTAGTTTAGATAGTGATGTAACGTGAATCATGCAGGAGATCGTGCGACTACACGAAGTCCCTGTGAGTATCGTGTCAGACAGAGACACGAGATTCACATCTCAGTTTTGGAAGAGTCTGCAGAAGAGTCTGGGTACGAGTCTGAGTTTCAATACCGCGTACCACCCACAGAAGGATGGCCAATCAGAGAGGACGATTCAGATTTTGGAGGACATGCTGAAAGCGTTCATGTTGGACTTCAAGGGATCTTGGGAGGATCATCTACACCATGTGGAGTTCGCCTACAATAACAGCTACCAGACGAGTATTGACATAGCGCCATTCGCTGCGTTATACGGGAAGAAATGTCGATCGCCACTGAGCTGGGATGACATTGGAAACAGGAAGCTGTTAGGACCAGATATGATCGTGGAGGCAGTGGATGTTGTGAGGAACATCCGAGAGAAGCTGAGGATTGCTCAGGACCGTTTCAAGCATTGGGCAGATGCTAAACGGCGACCATTGGAGTTTCAGCCTGGAGATCACGTCTTTCTCAAGATCTCTCCGAATTGAGGAGTCATCCGATTTGGAAAGAGAGGCAAGCTGAGTCCAAGGTATATTGGGCCTTTTGACGTCGTAGAGAGAGTTGGAGCCGTTGCTTATCGCTTGGCATTGCCGCCGTCACTGAAGGGAGTTCACGACGTGTTTCAGGTATCTCAGTTACTTCGATACATCAGTGATCCATCACATGTCGTGGATTTCTCGGAGGTCACGGTTCGTCCGGATCTGACTTATGATCAACAGCCAGTTGAGATTCTGGATCGACGGCAGAAGCAGCTGAGGAATAAGACCGTCGACTTGGTTAGAGTGCAGTGGCGTCATGGTTCCCCTGGGGAGTCCACTTGGGAGCGTGAGAATGATATGAGGGAGCACTTCCCGCACTTGTTTCAGAGCAGTGGTTGATGTTGATTCCGAGGGCAAAATCATTCATAAGGTGGGTAGGATGTAAAGACCACTTTCCGGTCGTACGGGTTTTAGTGTGTATGTTATTTTGTTTGAGCGTATTCGTATTTGTTTGTATTATTTTGTTCCATAGCTCGGACGCGTGATCGGATCCCGTATGCCCGGCCCTCTCGGAGGCGCGTACGCCCCGGTACATCCTTTTGAATTTCTGGATGTCGAGGGGACGATCCGTAATAAATCCCTTAAAATTATTTTTATACAAAATGTTTAATATATTTATATATTTATAAATTATAATTGGGAATCTGTTTTGTTTCAAAACGTAACCAAATGCTTAAAAAATAAAATAGAATAAAACCTTATCTAATATTATTTTCAAATCATAACCATTTCCCCATTTCTCTCCACGTCACTCCATCTCTCACCCCCCACTTTCCCCTCTCTCCCCCACATGACACAGCCCCTCCTATTTAACCTAAGCCCTAGGGCAAGTATTGTTCACGCAATCAAAAGTTCCCAGCGCCGCAACTTTTCCCATCGCACGCAACTTCGACTCCAGGCGCCGTGATTTTTCTTCCCTCACGCAAAGCCCTCACTTGCGCCGCCACCCTTCTTCTTCTCCGAACTAGCTCCACATGGCCCCTGTAACGGCCGGTACCCACTATTTGTTATACGGCTGTGCGTATAGCAATTTCGGGTACCTGATTGGTTTTGTTGCTTTGTATGTGAGTCGTGTTGTTGAGTCGATAGGGCCGTAGCACCTTGGTTGCATCCATAGCAAGCCAACCCCGACGTGTGCCCAACTTAGAATTACCTTCGCCTTTGGACCCCGTATCCTTTATACGCTTTACGTGCACGTAGTCTTGTTCGTGCACATATTTATTTTAGACTTTGTCTGTATACGAACCCTATAGTGTGATATGTCGTTGTGACCCTCTCTGAGAGTATTAAATTATGGAATTAATTTGGAACGTCATTTCACGGGTCGTTCTCTCACGATTTGACCTTATTTGAAGAGACGTCACGAATTTCACTTTTGTCGTGAAGCCTTTCTAATTTTTAATTTCGTTTCTCGTCATCGAAATTGTGATCCGTCTTCTTTGTCTTCTTTCTCTCGTCGTCTCGGTCACCCTAGTATTTATTTTATAATTTTTGGGCTCCGTTTGACCTATTTTCACTTTTTGCCCAACTCATTATTGGATTAGCACTAAGTGTCACCTAGTTTAAGTTCCCTAATAATTCTTATTTATAATATTATTCTCCTTAGAGTTGACTCAGCCCATTTCTTGTTTTGGCTGCAACCCAACCCATGCAAGAGAGGGGGAGTGGGTAGAGTATGGGTTTTAATAGTTTTATAACAAATTTTCAATTCTAATAAACCCCTAACCCTAACAACTCTAACCCTAGCCCGCGTTGACAGCATCCCCTCCTCTATTATCAAAGCAAACTAGGTTAAAATTTTCCCAGAAATGAAACACAGCGCCGCCTCCATATCCTGCAAGCAACCAAAGCTCCGAGCGCTGCACCTCCCCTTCTCCCTCTCTGACCTCACACGGTGACCCATCTCCATCGCCAGACCCTCGCGGCTCCGCCCCTATCACCGCAGCGCCGCTGCTAGGACTCCAGGAGCCGTGATATTCGCATCAGCAGTTGCAGCGGCCGCCACCACCGCAACCACCGCTGCCGTGGCCTCTCCCCTCTGTAGTCGACCCCTCTCACCCCTCGCTGCCGTCTGGGTCCTCCCTCAGGCCGGGCACACTTGAAACAGCGAGTGAACTCGCTGTTTTGTGTGTACAACGACGTATCGACGTGTCGCTGAGTTCACACCGTCCCCTCTCACTGTTGGGGTCTTCTGACAGCCCCCTACTCCTCCTAGGGGTGTTTTCCGATGTCACGAGCATACCCTATGATGCTCAACGTCGTAGACTTTGTGTACGTCGAACCGTTCGTCCCGGTTCGTTGTTATGGCTTCCCGGAAGCCATAAAAACGTATACCGACCTCCTACTCGCTGATTGGAAGCTTGTTCGCTGATTTAGTCGCTACCCGAGAATTGGCGAGCGTGGAATCTTAATTGGAATCTGGACGTGGAGCGTTTTCTATTATTCTAACCCCTGGCGTCGCTACCCGACGCCAGTGTAGCTCTCGCGTCGTGTAAGGGTAAATTTCTGAACACTTTGGACCCCAACCCATCCATGTTAAACAAGATAAAAATCGGTAATTTTATTGTCTGTTAATTCACTAATAAAGATAATTTAATTTGGGACTGTAGGCGGGTGATCCGAGCACATAGGTAGACTGGACTGATTGGACGGTGGTTGCTGAACGGTTGATTGCAGGCAAGTGAAACTTGCCAATTTGTGCTTATGGTCGTGCTTTAGGCCATTTCTTGTTTTTGGCATAAAAGAGACTAGGCGACGAAATGATACTCACCTAGACGTAATTTTAAGATCTAGCTTGACAACGAAGCTAGATCTGTCAACCTGCCATGTCATTCATGCATTTCTGCCTGTCACGTTTAAATTTTCATAACTGCATGCTCCTTACTTGTGCTCTGCCTGTCACGTTTAAATTCCTTATCTATACGCACTTAAATTATAACTTTCCATGCCATGTCATCCATGCTTGAGTGTTGCATTCGTAGCACACGCTACGTACTTCCTTGTCTAGGCTAGGCACCTGCATTGCAGGCACAACCCTATGCCAAATACACTTCCTGGCTCGTGATCCAGAAGCGAGCTACATGTGTTGGTCAAAAGCCAATGCTCGACTTGTTGAGGCTAGGCACCTGCGTTGCAGGCACAACCCTATGCCAAATGTATTTCTTGGCTCGTGATCCAGAAGCGGGCTACATATGTTGGTCAACAGCCAATGCCCGATTACACGTGTAGGGATAGGGTTAAGCGACCACTCAGCGTAGAAGTGTGCCCGTATAGCCACTTCAGCTGTAAGGCGTAAACTCTGAGCACGACATGTTACTTGACTTGTAAAATTCCGTGTGAATGTTATACTTGCTGCCATGTCATACTTATTGCATTGTCTCACTTGTTGCATCCATGCATTAAACAGCCATGTCATCGCACATGTTAGAACTGCTAGGTTGCTTTCCTTCTTTTAGTTTCCTTGCACAAGTCTCTAGTAGACTTGCTAACATGTGCCCCTTTTCTCTTTTGGGTGTCACATGTTAGATTGTGAGCTAGAGTTGGTCGTCGAGGATGAACAGGTTGCAGGTGTTGAGTTCGAGGACGTTGGAGACCAATCCTAGAGCTCCTTATTGCTGTTGTTGTTTTCTGCTTAGTCGTTGTTAGGCTGTCGGTGCGTAGCACCTCTCTTTTCTTGTTGATGTTATGTATTATGTCGGCCATGCCTTAGGCCTCTTTCAGACTCTTGTACTCTCCTTTTAGACTTTTCTTTTAGCCTGGTGGCTTTTCTGTGATGTTGAGATTTTATTTGTGGACATTCTGAGATTGGAATAATATATCAGTCTCTTTTCTTTTATTATTATCTTTGTTCTGTGTCGCATTTGCAGGGACCTATACTTGGTTAATCCAGACGCTTTACAGACTGGAGCCTCACAGTCTGAGCGGACTTCTCACGCCTCGCCTCCATTTTAGGGAAGCGGGTCGTGACAGGTTTTATTGGTGGCCCATGCAGGTCCCTCTTGTAACTGTGAATTATCGAAACAACGATAATAAAAATAGAATGTCCATTAAATAAATTAAAACATCCAAATCATAAGCTCTGAGTCTAATTTTATCGTTCCTATGTCTTAAGTGGCTGGTAGACGTGTTGCCCGAACATCTGTCTCAGCTTAGTAGGGAATCCATTAGATCAGGACTATAGTAAGACTTAGTTAGACGTATGTGCTTGCTGGTTAGAGGTCCCTGATTGTTAGCTAGACTCCATGCTAGAAATTGGTATAGATGTCTTAGGAGTTACCTTAGTGGTTCTTGCCTAGCTCTGACCATATTAAACTTCTAGAATTTCTTTAGTTGTTCGCTTGGGTTCATCGATTTCGGGCCAAGCTGAACGCAGTTCATTACGGTCTAGTTCCTTAGAAAGCCTTAGCGCTAAGTTTCCTAATCTTTAGTTGGTCGACCGTAGGAGTTTCCGTAGATTTTCCTGAGTCATTTCCTAGGCGTGTTTATGCTTCGATCATGCGACCATATTCCTTGTCCTCAATTCACGAGATCGCCTTATGACGATCGCCGTTAATTTTCGAATCTCTTCGTTACAAATCTTGAACCTTCTGAAAGTATTTTCGATATTCCTCTTTCGCTACGTTTAAACTCGTTCGAAAACTTTTAATATAAATATATATACTTAGACTTCAAGCTTTTCCGTTGACTCAAATTCATTTTTATTGAATTTCGAAACTTCTGTCGAGATTTTTGATTACTATTTTATAATATTTTTCTAGCCTATACTTTTCATGCCTATTTAAATACCTTGTCACTTTTCATATACTAATTTTATTCTGAACCGTGCTTCTATTTTCCCTAATTCGATTTATAATTTTCTTTTCTTACTTATGCCATTAAAACTTATTCGAATAACTCTTCGCGCTTACCTTTAATATATACTTTCTAAGTTACATGGAACTTCAGCTTTCAGCGTGTCGATTTTATACTCATCATTTTCCTACTTCAAATTTTTGTAAAATACTATCTCCATTTAAATTTATCTCCAATTGCCAAATAATTCATTTACCTCCATACTCATTATTCTACGTTTAATTCTTATGTCGTGATTTAACTTTCATGCTACCCTCCTACGTTTACAAGGATATTATTATATTTTATTTTATAACTTATATTTTATTATATCCTTACCTCGTATTCTATATCCTTCTTCCCTACTTGATTAATCTGAACTATATTTTGTTCCACCCAACCAAGCTTTTCCCTTATATGTCGCCTCATCTGAACCTGTTTATCCCGTTCTTGATTCATTTCAATTTCGTTTTCGGTTTTCCTCACTATTGTTTGGTTATCACATTAGTGCTTACTATTGTCTACGTTAACCTTATTAACGTATGGTGGGCCCATTAGTATAGATTGTGATGTCGTCGTAGTGCATTTAATTACATGGTATCTATGAAGTTGTATGTGTGTTAGTATTTATAAGTATGTGTGTGGATAGCTATACCACTCTAGGGATGTCGGTGTATATAAGAATTAGTGTTGGAATATCTACTGAGGGTGTATGTAATTAGAGATACTTAATGATGGTTGAAATATTATGTTGGTAAAGTTGTGTGTATATTAGGTATAATAATACTAGGGTACTTATAGTTAAATGTGCAAGCCTATTATATGACCTACATGTTAGTACGTGTGAGTGTGTGCTCGTACGTAGGAATGTATTGTGCTTAGACGTAAGTAGTTATGTATTTGCTGTATGAGTATATATGTGATATACGTATGGTAGTAGGATTATAAATTGTTTGGTATTGTTTGCCTCTACGGGATGTTGTATGTGCGCATGTATGCCTCAAGGTATACACGATTTTTGAATGGCGTAACTAGATATGGATAAGTAGATGTGTTAGTATACTAATTATAGGTAGATGGCTATGGTGTGAATATATATCACATGTATGTGAATATACGATGTATGCTTGCTTAGGAGGATGTATTTAATTGTATACATGTGTTGATATTCGTAATATTATTACGGTATGTAGAGTGATTGAATTATGTGGGTGTTATTTGATTAAATATAAAGTTGTGATTGATACTATGATATGTATATGTAGTACGTTGGTAGGTATATGAGTATATATTAGGGTATTGTGTTCGTGTAGATATAAGTATCGTGCTATGTATATAGAGTATTCTGATATGAGTTTTGAGTCTCACTCAAGCTTGAGTGTGTATACTCTAAGTATATTCTTACATATGTCTGTGGTTTACTTGTAGTACCATGAATATAGCAATGGACGATGTATGTATAGTGATAAGACTGTTTGTGCCTGGTTGTGTTACTCACATGATTGTGAGTCGCTATACCAGTATATAGTTTTAGGTGTTGGTCTTGTGGTATAATTATTTACTAAGGACTTGACTGTGTGACGTATGTGTGCTAGCTAAACTAGGTGTGTAAATGTGCTGAGTATATAGTGGTATGATTGGTATATATGAATGAAATGTTAGCGTGTGTGGGTGTGCACCATGCACGTGTAAGTATGTGCTTATTTATAGGTATTGATGACTATGGTACGTGTGGCGTGTCGTGAGTATAGTTATAGGACCGTATGTGAGGTGAATATAAGGTGAAATATTTGCATGCATTTGAATGACTATATTTTGTGAAATTCTAGTAATGGTGAATGTACATTAGATATAGCAGACTTGATTAAATAATGGTATGATGTGATTATATGTGTTGATGTGTTTGGTATTGGATGTATACAAGGAACTATTAGGGAGTAGTATACCCATGTTTGTTTTGTGCATAGGTAGTTATCTATACGTGAAGTACTACGATTGTATTTGCTGGGGTGAACTATTTAATTGGTTGTGAGTATGTGCACCATGGTATGTAATAAGTGTTTACTAGTTATATAGGGATGTACGTGACTATATGAATGATTGAAATAGGTGAATGAATTTGACTGGCTATGATAGGAGTAAGTGTGTAATGTGCGTGAATATATACAGGTTAGTAGAGTTATTGTTTGACTACCTAGTGCATATATAAGCACTTGTAATGACTATACCTGGTTGAATTATAGTGTGAGATGATTGGGATAGCTACTAGTCTGGCTAGAGTTATATTTATAGTTAGAAAGTCCGAGGACGGACTTTATTCTAAGGTGGGTAGGATGTAACGGCCGGTACCCACTATTCGTTATACGGCTGTGCGTATAGCAATTTCGGGTACCTGATTGGTTTTGTTGCTTTGTATGTGAGTCGTGTTGTTGAGTCGATAGGGCCGTAGCACCTTGGTTGCATCCTTAGCAAGCCAACCCCGACGTGTGCCCAACTTAGAATTACCGTCGCCTTTGGACCCCGTATCCATTATACGCTTTACGTGCATTTAGTCTTGTTCGTGCACGTATTTATTTTAGACTTTGTCTGTATACGAACCCTATGGTGTGATATGTCGTTATGACCCTCTCTGAGAGTATTAAATTGTGGAATTAATTTGGAATGTCATTTCACGGGTCGTTCTCCCACGATTTAAACTTATTTGAAGAGACGTCACGAATTTCACTTTTTTCGTGAAGCCTTTCTATTTTTTTAATTTCATTTTTCGTCGTCGAAATTGTGATCCGTCTTCTTTGTCTTCTTTCTCTCGTCGTCCCGGTCACCCCAGTATTTACTTTACAATTTTTGGGCTCCGTTTGACCTATTTTCACTTTTTGCCCAACTCATTATTGGATTAGCACTAAGTGTCACCTAGTTTAAGTTCCCTAATAATTCTTATTTATAATAATATTCTCCTAAGAGTTGACTCAGCCCATTTCTTGTTTTGGCCGCAACCCAACCCACGCAAGAGAGGGGGGAGTGGCTAGAGTATGTGTTTTAATAGTTTTATAACAAATTTTCAATTCTAATAAACCCCTAACCCTAACAACTCTAACCCTAGCCCACGTGACAGCACCCCCTCCTCTATTATCAAAGCAAACTAGGTTAAAATTTTCCCAGAAATGAAACGCAGCGCCGCCTCCATATCCAGCAAGCAACCAAAGCTCCGAGCGCCGCACCTCCCCTTCTCCCTCTCCGACCTCACACGGCGACCCATCTCCATCGTCGGACCCTCGCGGCTCCGCCCCTATCGCTGCAGCATCGCTGCTAGGGCTCCAGGAGCCGTGATATTCGCAGCAGCAGTTGCAACGACCGTCACCCCGGCCTCTCCCCTCCGCCGTCGACCCCTCTCACCCCTCGCTGCCGTCTAGGTCCTCCCTTAGGCCGTGCACACTTGAAACAGCGAGTGAACTCGCTGTTTTGCGTGTATAACGATGTATCGACGCGTCGCTGAGTTCTCGCCGTACCCTCTCACTGTTGGGGGTCTTTCGACAGCCCCCTACTCCTCCTAGGGGGTTTTTGCCGACGTCACGAGCATCCCCTACGATGCTCAACATCGTAGACTTCGTGTACGTCTAACCGTTTGTCCCGGTTCGTTGTTACGGCTTCCCGGAAGCCGTAAAAACGTCTACCGACCTCCTACTCGCTGATTGGAATCTTGTTCACTGATTTAGTCGCTGTCTGAGAATTGGCGAGCGTGGAATCTTAATTGGAATCTGGACGTGGAGCGTTTTCTATTATTCTAACCCCTACCCGATGCCAGTGTAGCTCTCGCATCGTGTAAGGGTAAATTTCTGAACACTTAGGACCCCCAACCTATCCGTGTTAAACAAGATAAAAATCGGTAATTTTATTGTCTGGTAATTCACTAATAAAGATAATTTAATTTGGGACTGTAGGCTGGTGACCCGAGCACATAGGTAGACTGGACTGATTGGACGGTGGTTGCTGAACGGTTGATTGCAGGCAAGTGAAACTTGCCAATTTGTGCTTATGGCCGTGTTTTAGGCCATTTCTTGTTTTTGGCGTAAAAGAGACTAGGCGACGAAATGATACTCGCCTAGACATAATTTTAAGATCTAGCTTGACAACGAAGCTAGATCTGTCACCCTGCCATGTCATTCATGCATTTCTGCCTATCACGTTTAAATTTTCATAACTGCATGCTCCTTACTTGTGCTCTGCCTGTCACGTTTAAATTCCTTATCTGTACGCACTTAAATTATAACTTGCCATGACATGTCATCCATGCTTGAGTGTTGCATTCGTAGCACACGCTACGTACTTCCTTGTCTAGGCTAGGCACCTGCGTTGCAGGCACAACCATATGCCAAATACACTTCCTGGCTTGTTATCCAGAAGCGGGCTACATGTGTTGGTCAAAATCCAATGCCCGACTTATTGAGGCTAGGCACCTGTGTTGCAGGCACAACCCTATGCCAAATGTATTTTCTGGCTCGTGATCCAGAAGCGGGCTACATGTGTTGGTCAAAAGCAAATGCCCGATTACACATGGAGGGGTGGGGTTAAGCGACCACTCATCGTAGAAGTGTACCCGTAAAGCCACTTCCGCTGTAAGGCGTAAACTCTGAGCACGACATGTTACTTGACTTGTAAAAATCCGTGTGAATGTTATACTTGCTGCCATGTCATACTTATTGCATTGTCTCACTTGTTGCATCCATGCATTAAACAGCCATGTCATCGCACATGTTAGAACTGCTAGGTTGCTTTCCTTCTTTTAGTTTCCTTGCACAAGTCTCTAGTAGACTTGCTGACATGTGCCCCTTTTCTCTTTTGGGTGTCACATGTTAGATTGTGAGCCAGAGTTGGTCGTCGAGGATGAACAGGTTGCAGGTGTTGAGTTCGAGGACGTTGGAGACCAGTCCTAGAGCTCCTTCTTGCTGTTGTTGTTTTCTGCTTAGTCGTTGTTAGGCTGTCGGTGCGTAGCACCTCTCTTTTCTTGTTGATGTTATGTATTATGTCGGCCATGCCTTAGGCCTCTTTTAGACTCTTGTACTCTCCTTTTAGACTTTTCTTTTAGCCTGGTGGCTTTTCTGTGATGTTGAGATTTTATTTGTGGACATTCTGAGATTGGAATAATATATCAGTCTCTTTTCTTTTATTATTATCTTTGTTCTGTGTCGCATTTGCAGGGACCTATACTTGGTTAATCCAGATGCTTTACAGACTGGAGCCTCACAGCTCTAAGTCTGAGCGGACTTCTCACGCCTCGACTCCATTTTAGGGAAGCGGGTCGTGACAGCCTCGTCCCCGCGCCACCACCTTCGTCGGCATTCCCAGGCACCGCGGCCGTCCACGCAGCAGCCAACGGCTGCTGCTCTTCGCAGCAGCGTGCAGCAACGCCGCACGGCGGCACCGCCACTTAGCTGACCCCTCCGACGTACCCAGACCTCCCCGTGTTTCACCTTCAGTCCGCCGGCGTCCTCCTCGCTCCCCCACCTGCAGCGAACGACGAGGAAGAAGATCCCGAGAGGTTAGCACTATGTTTTATCATGGCTAGGGTTAGGGAGTTGTTATTAAAAGTTTTATACTTAAGCTGTATTTTTAAGGTTGGTTGTTAGTATTTTTTTAGGGTTAGCAGATGCATTTAAACTATATTTCCTCGTGATTAGTAATCCTTCATACCCTAGCTGCTATTTCCCACATATTAAATATTTGTCCTTAGTTAATATTTGGTTGTTATTAACTGTATAACATGTTAGGGTATATTAGGTTTTTTTATTATAAGTTATGTTTTCGTAATACCATGTTAATGGTAGATATTAATGTTAGATGTTACGTTTATGAATAAACCCCTCATCCTAGATGTTAGAAGTGAACTTGAACACTTAGTTTATAATCTGATCATGTTATTTGAAAGTTAGTTCATTCAACAAGTGTTGGTTTGGTATATATAATTATTACAGGGTAAATACAATCTTTGTAGACTATACTTCTCTTAATACCCTGTTTGTCATACCTACATGTTAGCCTAGCTAAGGTTATAGCTATTAGTTGTTATTTGGTAAGTTAGTAACTTATTAATATGATGATATCATGCTAGTAACGTTAATAATGATGTGTCACCCATCTTAGGATAGCGAACTTAATTAAAATTGGGTCATTAGACGTTTTAGGGCTATCTAAAATTCTAGTCCGTAGTTACGAATTTATTCGTGCACGTATTTTATCACAGAGAACCGGTCGTTCCGTACCATTCGCAAAACTAGAATCCAACCCCTGACGTCGCTACCCGACGTCAGAGTAGCTCTCGCGTCGTGTTGAGGTAAGTCTCTCTCCGTAGGAACCCTCACCTCGCCTGTTAACGAACTTAAAAATCATAGCTTCCGATTATCTTTGTAACTCACTAATCAAGAATAATAAATTAGGACTGTATGCTGGATTGTGTTGTGAGCACATAGGTAGACTCGGACTGATTGAGCAGGATCGTGACTTGGTTGTTTTTCAGGCAAGTGATACTTGCCAGCTTTCTGTTTAGGCCAAGTCTTAGGCCATTTTGTTCAGTAGCGTAAAAGAGACTAGTCAGTGAAATGATAGCTGCCTAGACGACACTTTTAGATCTAGCTTGACAACGAAGCTAGATCTGTCACCTTTATCATGCTTGCATTCATACTACCATGCCATGTTTAATTTCAATTAACAGTACGCAAATTATCTGCTCATTGCCATGTCATTGCGTGCATGTAATGTTTCATCGTGATTGCATAGTACACGCTACACTTATTGTAATGATTGAGGCTAGGCACCTGCTTTGCGGGCACAACCCTATGCCAAAAACACTTCCTGGCTCGTGATCCAGAAGCGAGCTCATGTACTTGGGAAACCCTAGCTTGATACACGTGGAGGGGTAGGGTTAAGCTGTCACGCAGCGTAGAAGGATGCCTGATCCGCTCCTTCAGCTGTAAGGAGTAAACCATGTGCACAATGTGATAGGATAGCGATCGTGATTGTGAATTAATGTTCTCGTAATGCATGTCATCATGTCATCTATAATTGTTGCATTCTTAATTGTCATTTCAATCATTGCATTATTTTAGAACTGCTAGTCGTCTTTTGTTATTTGTATCCTTGCACAAAAGCTCTCCGCTTTCTTTTGGGAGACTTTTACTGACATGTGCTCTCTTCTCTTTGGGTGTCACATGTCAGGTTCTGAGTTAGAGTTAGCAGCTGAGGACGAGCAGTTCATGGACGCTGAGTTCGAGGTGCCTGCAAAGACCGAGTTCGAGGACACTGGTGACCAGTCCTAGACTCACCTGGAGTCTTCTTAGTTGTCTTTACTTTTAGTGCTGCAGTTAGTTTTTGGTGCGTAGCACCTATCTCATTTAGCTGTTGTTTCGGCCATGTTTTAGGCCTATTTGTTCAGACTTATACTTTAGTGACTTTTCTACGATGTTGAAATAATTTGCTGGATGTTTTGTTGGTGGATGTTTCTTTATCTGCTTTATTATTATTATTGCTATTTCTTCGCAATGCAAAGGACCTGCTACGATTTGAAATTTTTATAGACGCTTATCAGACTACCGCTTCACAGCTCCACGTCTGAGCGGATTTCCTCACGTCTCGTCTTCCATATTAGGGAAGCGGGGCGTGACAAATGAGATCCAATCTCTTGCAAATCCCGATCGATGGAAATTCCTAGCTACTCGCAATAAATCAATCACAACCTAACCTTTTATCATTCCTAGCAACAATTCAATTCATTCATCACAATTCAAAGATCGGGTCCATAGGGTTCATCCCCATGTCCTAGAACAACAAAACTATTCACAATTCATCATAAAAATCTCAGAAATAAAGCAATAGATCAAAGCACAATTCATTATAGAAAGAAAGCAATTCATAAAATAAGAGTTTTAGCAAGAAAGAACAAACCAAATTGCACGTCTATGATCTCCAGCTGAGATTTACAAAAGGAATAGCCGTCAATATAATATTCAAGTCTCTCCTAAAACTAGGGATAAAACTAGGTTTAAATACAAGCCAAAATCGTCCAAAAAAATCCTGACAAAATAACCCCTGGCGCAGCCCAAAAACCTAATTTTCGTAGCAGTCGGACTGTGTCAGACCCAATAATAAAATAGAGAATCTGGGAAAATTGGGGGTCTGTCGCTCTGTCTGACTCGGGTGAGTGGGCTTCTTCACTCGGCCGATTGAGCAATCATGCTCGGCCGAGTAGGCTTCTTCAAATTTCCAGTAAGTTGGCCACTTATAGGAAGAAAATCCATGTACCACTCGGGCGAGTGGTCTTCATAATTCGGCCGAGTGGACTTTCTTGCTCGGCCGAGTGAACTTTGAAAATTCAGCAGTACGTATCCGTTTCACTCGACCGAACGCAGCCCGTTACTCGGCCGAGTGAACTTTGTGTTCGGCCGAGTGAGCTGCTTCTGGGCTCGTTTCTTCTCATCCTCGCCTCCTCGTCGATTCTATCGAATTTCTTCCTCTTCCGCTCATCCTCTAGCACTGCTAACTCCTCAAATAAGTTGTGGGCGACGCTCCAGTATGCGCGAAAGTCCCTTGATCTCATTTTTGCTTCAGATCGCTCCATATCTCCTGACATACAACAAAAATAAGAAATAGTGAAAAGCAACGCGATATCATCAAATAATCGTGGAAACGTAATATGGGCGATCGAAATGATATGAAAACATGCAGAAAAAAGGAGTAAAATAAGGAGCGATCAAAATCCCTCAAGCTAACCTCTTACTCGTCCTCGAGGAAGATGAGTAAAAAGCGAACCCGGCGGATAAAAATAAGGAAAAAGGAAAAAGAAGATAGAAAAGAAAACGAAGAGGGAGGTGCTAGATCATTTTCTCAGGACGTGGATTTGCTTACTCAAATAGTGCACAGTGAATAAAAACATGCCAAAGATTTTTATCTCGATATCATGAACATATAAGGATGCATTCAATATAGAAACCCGAGAATATCAAAACAATATGAAATATGAAATCATTCTAGAATTAGCATCGTCTGAAGCGTCTAAAGTAATATACATAATCATAGACCACACACTTTTCAATTGATCGCTTTCTATTTGGAGTATAAGAGGTATCACACAATGTGAAGCAATAAGAATAGAAAGGAGTGGTTTTCATGAAATGCATGCCAAATCTCAATTCATGTGTTTCATTATACTTCTAGTAATCTCCCTGGGTATAGAAAATTACCTAGCTTAGGTTGTCATGCACAGACACGTAGTCACTCTCACACACATCATTGGACCCACTCCCCTAAGCTTATCCATAAGCGTGGTGGCATCAGATAAAGCAATAAGACTTTTCCCCATTTTTGAAGCTAAAAAAAATAAAACAAAAAATAGAAGAGGGACGAAAGAAAGAAATGAGATGGGATCATGTATGAACTTCTTTTCTGAATCTCTTTCTTCTCCTTTTTTTTCTTTTTGTGTGTGTGTGTTTTTTGTAATCACATATATACACAGGGATCCCAAAGCAAAAGATAGAGAGATATGCATGTATTTTTTTTTCTTTTTGATTTTGGGGTGTTGGAGCATGAACTTTTATAGCAAGGGGGATATGCCAATATAGGATTTGCTAAAGGGAGATTCACCAATGATTTTAGGTATAGAAATGATGTTCAAGATATGTGAAGAAAGAAAAATATGTAACGCTCAGTTCACTCTTTAGAATGTGCACGACAACTTTCAACAGAGTAATGTAATCTACTCAGTTTGATTTCAGAAAGTAAACTAATCCAGTCATATCAACATAGCATACATTCAGTCAACCTGAAAGTGAAGCGTACAATTTTCATGCAAAAAGAAGTGATATCAGACAACAAAGCAGCACTCCAAATATAGGTAATTAATGCGTGAAGCTTGGTGTGTTTTCTATTAAAAGTATACAATATAAATCATTAGACTCAGTAAATAGTAGAATTTCATTCACATTCATATAATGGAAGTGCGGGTTATTATTTCGAATGCACAGCAAAGCATAGCATATGATATCTGAAATAAAAACGATGGCATGACAAGATAATATGCATATAGAGATAAGCTATATCGTCGTCATCACAGAAAATTCATCTCTAGCAAAAAGGGTAAAAGAAATAAGGATAAAGGAAAAGTAAGAACTACTATACATATGCGGCACATATAAAAAATAAGAAAACGTGATGCATGGGGAAAAAATGAAAAAGTGGGTGAAAATAAGTGTGAAGTAAAGAAAGGTGAAAAAAATGAAGATAAAAATGAAGAAAATGAAAAGTGCGTGAGACACTCACTCCCCCAATCTAAATGGCATAGTGTCCTTAATGTGCAAAGTGTGGCACACCGAGAGAAATGATATGGGCGGGGTGGGTGAGGATGCATGCATGATGAAAATAAAAGAGAATGAGATGGACATGCAAGTGATGCATGCAGAGATCAAGATCGTGTAATATAAGTGTCCACAAAAATACCTCCTCTCTCCCAAAATGATATATACAAATATGAGCAAAATGTGACCAAAATTTGTGTGGAGAAGGGGTGCAAAATCAGCAGACAAAATGACAGCATAGCAGCAGCAAAAGTTTGAAAGGCTTCCAGTGTGTGCCTAAGTGGGTGGTGGAGCACCAGCACCGTCCTGTGGTGGAGGTGGTGGTGGCGGCTGCTGGGTGGTGGTATGGGTGGTGGTAGGTGGCGGTTGTGACAGTCGCGCAAGAATCTGGTTCAGGCTAGCCTGAATACTAGGAAGTAAAGCCACGCGAGACTGTACAACACTAACTGTAGCGGAGAGAGCCCGGAAATCTCCTCTGAGTCCACTAACTGCCCCCTCTAGAGCATGTAGGTGCTGAACTAGGGTGTTGGGGGGCGGTGGGGAAGAGGGTCGAATAGGTGAGAAATGGGGCTGCCTCGCACAGCTACCGTAAACAACTGGTGCAATACCTGGTGGGGCTGTGGTGCTGTGCTCACTAGGACTTGCTCAGCCTCTGTGGGAGGCTGAGACACAGGAATGGTCGAAGAAGAAGGAGAAGCAACAGAAGCTGAAATGGTGACAGAGGGCGAGGAGGTCGGAGAGGTCGGTGACACAGAAATAGGGACAGACGTCACGACACTCTCGGTGAAGACAGCTGTAGTGGAGACGGAAGGGTCAACAACTGGGGAGGCCATGAAGCATGCAAAAAATGACTCCCCAGTGGTCGAGAATAAGAAAGTAGACAGGGTCTCCACTGCGGAAGCGAAGGAGGGCTCGCCGCTCTCAATAATGGTGGTGGCACGCTCAGGACTCACAGCAGAAATGGGAACGATGGACATCGGCACAGAGGTGGTGGTGGTGGACTCAGCAAGTGTACTCCCGACATCGGCAGAAGTGTGGACAAAGGTGTCGGAAGATGCAGGCAGATCAGGTGCAGGCTGAGGAATCTTCGGGTCCAGAGGTGGAAGGAGGGGCTCCTGCTGAGCGCCCTCAGGCTCTAGCACATACGCAGCTGGGATGACGACGTCCATTACTCTACTGCGCACATGGAAGCCAGAAGAGTAATCAGACCGCCGCAACAGATAGTCGTCTGGTCCAAGTACCAACTAGATATGTCAATCTGAACTGCGAGGAGTAAGACGTCTCCACCTCTCTCAAAGGCTCGCGCTTGAGTCATCCCGTAGAGCATGTAAAGCTCAGGGGTCGACATCGTCCCTGGCTCATACCTCACTAAGACAGTGGTCACCATAAGGCGCTGTGCTATACGAAGGAATTGGTGGAGGATAGCGGAGGCCTTTGCCCGGCTAGGGTCAAAGGCGAGGGGTGATCCAGTGATACCGGTCCAGAAGGCGTTGGCATCAAATGATGGCGGGGGATGTGCGTAGGATTATAGGCTCG
This sequence comes from Scilla litardierei, assembly GCA_030789695.1. NCBI lineage: Eukaryota > Viridiplantae > Streptophyta > Magnoliopsida > Asparagales > Asparagaceae > Scilla > Scilla litardierei. Next base: position 57,941,965 of record CM061142.1, on the reverse strand, counting down.
GTTTGGGTCCGGGACTGGGGGCCACTGAATGTAGGCTCGGAGCATGTCGAGAGTGATCTCGCACTCACGATCCATCAGTCGAAAAGAGCAACCCCCAGGAGTCCTAGCAATAAAACTCAGAACCTCTAGTGTCGGACGGATGTAGGTGTCCGCCGATACCGACAAAAAGTCATGCCACCCCATGTTTTCATACAACTGGAGTAGGCCCTCAAGTACCCCTAGGCGCTCGAAATCTGCAAGGTGCACAAACCTAGAGGGTACGATCAAATGGTAGGAGATACGCTCAAATCTGGTGCGGTGTGCGTCATCTCTGAACGTAATCCCCATCATGTCGAAAGCTAGGGCGGGCTGTGTCAGAGGAGGTGGGATAGGTGCAGTAGGAGGCAGAAGTGTGGGTGGTGGTGGGCTAGGTGGAGGGGAGTCCATCCTAGCAGAAGAGGAGCCAGAATCGTCGGTCCTTTTCCGCTTGGAAGTGGACGCCCGCTTGCACGACCTAGTGCGGGGTGGCATGTGAGTCACGAAATGTGCACATCCAAATGCGAAGTGCTATAAATAAGGAACGAGTGTACCCGAACACGACGCGAGTGCAAGCAGTGGATGCGTGCAAAGGATCGCCTCCTCCGAGAAGCTCCAAATCAGCTCTTGTATCTCCTCCAAGCTAGCCTAAAACACAAATTCACAAATCAGCAATGAAAATCAATAAGTATGGGGTAAGATCAGGAGTAATAGATATAAACCGAGATTAATTTGCATTTGGGGTTGAGTTGGGTGTACGAAATGGAGTAATGGAGAAAAATGGAAATTTGGGTCGAAATGAGGGATCACCGGCGGTAAACAGGGCACCGGTGGCAGCGATCGGAGGGCAGGATTGGTGGCTCGGGCTCGTCGACTTGGGCAGAGGGTGGTACTGCTCGGGCAGAGCACGGGGTTGATTCAGGCGGGGAGATGAAACGTCGAGTGTTCGGGCGAAGAAAATTTGGGATTTGGAATTTTTGGCATCGACATTTTGATTTATAGGATAAGTCACTCGGCCGAGTGACGCATTCACTCCATAGAGTGGCACAGTTTTAAAAAATTTCGCAATTTTTTTCGCAAAAGTTGTGACTCGGGTGAGTACATCTTACCACTCGGACGAGTGGAAAAAGGTCACTCGGACGAGTGGCAAGGCCACTTAGAGCTTTTTGAGTGCTGAAAGTGTCTGATTCACTCGGTCGCGTGACAAAGTCACTCGGCCGAGTGGCATATAAAATACAGAGAGTGGTTTTAGAATCTTCCCTGATCAGTACTCTACTCGGCCGAGTATGGTCTTCACTCGGCCGAATGACAATGTCACTCGGCCAAGTGAGCTGCTAATTTCAGCTCCAACTCTTTGTTTTTCTTCTACTTTCTGTTTTTCTTCTCTCCATCAGTTTCTTCCTTCTCCTTAGGCCTGAGCACATTCCTGGAGCGCTCTCCTTTGCCAAGGTCATCCTCCATTCAAATGGTTTCTTATTCTCCATCTCCTGTCATGAAAAATAGAGCCCGTTGTCAGGATTTTCATCGACTTTTGACTCTAAACACTAACAAAAATCTAAAACAAAAATAAAATGAAAAATTCAACTAAAAATAAGATAAAACCGTCGGGTTTCCTCCCGACAAGCACTTGTTTAAGGTCTTGAGCTCGACCCCTTAAGATACTCGTTTAATGCTCGATATTCGGCGCATGTGAGATGCGCGCGTCAAAATTTCCGGGAATGACACTGGATTTGGTTGTTGATGTTCATAGGCGTTCCTCGGCTCCCCTTCATCATGGGTGGTAATGAGGGATGAGTCCCCCAAGCTTAAGCTTTTATCGTCCTTTTTCTTTGCTGGCGGTGATAATTTCTTGTCCGGTGGGTATATCTTCATATTCTTCGCCGTAGAGAGCTAACGTAGCTCTCTATCTTTACGACATCAACGTCATCTTTATCATCGTCCATAGAAGGATCCGGCAGGTCTCCCATCATCTCGCCATCTTTAGAAGATTGGCCTTCTTCAAGGCCGTCGTCGTGCTTAGTTCCAATGGCGAATGGCATGGCGTCATCAATCACTTCGTCGAGGATGTATAAAAGATCATGGGACCACCCCTTGATTAGATATATGCTATTTACCTCCCCGGTGGTGACTCCCTCAGAATAATGCTTGAGCCTTTGTCCATTCACCTTAAAAGTGGCACCGTCTTTTCCTTCTAGCTCGAAGACCCCTCCCGGTTGTATGCGTCGGATGGAAAAAAATCCCGACCATCGTGACCTTAGCTTTCCAGAAAAGATTCGGAGTCTAGAATTGAATAATAGGACCTTTTCTCCGACCTTGAAGTCTGTAACGGTGATACGTGCGTCTTGGAGGATTCTCGTTCTTTACTTGTAAATTCTAGAGCTCTCGTAAGCGTCCCGTCTAATCTCGTCAAGCTCATTGATGTCTAGGAGTCGTCACAACATCGCGCTCTTGTAGTCATAATTCAAGGTCTTGATTGCCCAATATGCGGGATGTTCCAACTCTACCGGCAAATGACAAGCTTTCACATAAACAAGACGGTATGGGTGGTGCTAATGGGAGTGCGAAAGGCCGTGCGATATGCCCATAGTGCATCATTCAATTTCATGGATCAATCCTTTCTAGATCTATCGACTGTCTTCTCTAGAATTTCTTTGATTTTCCGGTTTGACACTTCCACTTGTCCATTCTTCTGAGGGTGGTATGTCATACCGATTCTATGGTTCACCCCATACTTCTTTAGCATGGCCTCGAACTTGCTTTCTATAAAATGGCTTCCTCCATCACTTATCAAGGTTTGTGGCACTCCAAAGCGCAGGAATATGTTTTGTTTGAAGAATTTGGATACCACCCTCGCATCATTGATTGGGGTTGCAATGGCCTCCACCCACTTCGAGTCGTAGTCAACGGCCAATAGAATATACTTGTTTCCTTTACTTGATGGGAAAGGTCCCATGAAATCCACTTCCCAACTGTTAAATAGCTCAATTTCCAAAATGGGTTTCATTGGCATCTCATTCCGTTTCGAGATATTTCCTGTCCGTTGGCATCTATCGCAATACTTGACGAAGTCATGTGTGTCTTTGAACATGGTCGGCCAAAAGAACCCGCACTGCAATATCTTTGCTGTGGTTTTGGAGGCGGCATGATGTCCCCCGCAAGGCATATCATGGCAATGCGAAATGATATATGTGGCCTCCTCCTTTGAAACACACCTCCGTATAATCCCGTCCTTGCATATCTTGAAGAGACACGGGTCTTCCCAGAAATAGTTGCGGACTTCGTGCATGAACCTCCTTTTTGTTGCATGGCCATCCCGCATGGTTTTATCCCGCATGCCAAATAGTTCACATAATCAGCATACCCAGGTACCTCTCCGGGTCTAATGGCGAATAGCCTCTCGTCGGTAAAAGTGTCATCAATCGGTAAGGTTTCATCCTTCTCGTCACGAACAAGCCTAGACAAGTGGTCTGCCACAACGTTGTCTGTGCCTTTCTTGTCTCTAATTTCCAGGTCAAATTCTTGCAATAATAGTATCCATCTTGTTAGTCTTGGCTTGGCTTCTTTTTTGCTTAGTAGATACTTCAATGCCGCATGATCGGTGTGCACAATCACTTTGGATCCATGGAGGTAGGAGCGAAACTTCTCAATAGAGTAGACAACCGCCAAGAGTTATTTTTCAGTGGTAGTGTAATTCTTTTGTGCTTCGTCCAAAGTTTTGCTTGCATAAAATATAGCATGAAGCTTTTTGTCCTTCCTTTTTCCTAGCACTGTCCCAATTGCTTGGTCACTTGCGTTGCACATAAGCTCGAAAGGAAGATTCCAGTCTGGCGGTTGTATGATCGGTGCGAAAATGAGGGCTTCCTTCAGTGTATTAAAGGCTTTCAAGCACTCTCCTGAAAAGACAAATGGAGTATCTTTAGCAAGTAAGGAAGTAAGAGGACGGGCAATTAGGGCAAAATCCTTGATAAAGCAACGATAAAACCCCGCATGACCAAGAAATCCCCTAACGCCCTTAAAATTAATAGGAGGAGGAAGTTTTTTGATTACCTCAATTTTTGCCTTATCAACCTCAATCCATCTAGATGAAACAAGATGCCCAAGAACTATCCCCTCTGTGACCATAAAATGGCATTTCTCCGAGTTAAGAGTAAGATTATTTTGTTGGCATCTTTTAAGAACTTTAGTAAGATTGGCCAGACATGAGTCAAACTCGCTACCATAGATAAAAAAGTCATCCATGAAGACTTCCATAATGTTTTCGATATAATCAAAAAAGATGGACGTCATTCACCTTTGAAAAGTGGTGGAGGCATTACAAATTCCGAAGGGCATTCTACGGTAGGCATATGTGCCATAAGGGCACGTGAAAGTCGTCTTTTCTTGTTCATCTTCATGTAAGGGAATCTGAAAGAATCCCGAATACTCATCCAAATAGCAAAAGAATTTATGTTTAGCAAGGCGTTCTAGCATTTGGTCGATGAAGGGCAATGGGTAATGATCTTTACGGGTGGCTTTATTCAATTTCCGGTAATCAATACACATCCGACATCCCGTGATGGTGTGTGTGGATATAGGTTCTCCCTTATCATTTTTATGACGGTCATACCCCCCCTTTTAGGAACGACATGCACAGGGCTAACACAATTGCTGTCAGAAATAGGATAAATGATATCGGCTTCAAGCAGTTTAAGGATCTCCTTCTTAACTACCTCCTTCATGTTAGGATTTAATCGCCTTTGAGGCTTTATGGAGGTGGCTTCAATGTTTTCAAGGTGGATCCTATGTGTACAAAGTCTAGGGCTTATTCCCTTGAGATCAGAGATGGTGTAGCCAAGGACGTCCCTATGGCTCCTAAAGACATCTAGTAGCCTCTCAAGCTAGGTGGGACTGAGGTTGGAATTAACGATCACCGGATATGTCAGTTTTTTCCCAAGAAAGCATACCTTAAATTAGGAGGTAATTGTTTCAGTACTACCTCAGGGGGTGTTGTACCCCCTTCCTCCTCTTCCTGTGAAAATATGGCATCGTCGGTCACGCCCGAGTTTAGTTCCTCCTCGGAGGGTAGGCCCTCATACGCCAGCTCAGATTTGCTTCTTGGTGTGGAGGGTGCATCAGAGTGGACACTGCACAAATCCGCTTTGACGTCGATGGGACTACCATTTTCCTTCGGTCCACACCTGAAATCAATAGATAGGTCAGTGCGTTCTTAAATGTCGAAGAGAGGATTGTCAAGTGTACTTCCCTGAATCTCGGCATGCGAAATGGACTCCTTAGGAGTATAGAACTCTCCGATGCATGCTTTACTACCTTCAAAGTATAACTTGTCGTCCCTCACGTCGACTTTAATGTTGCCCTCGATAGTCCCTTCCGGAGAGATTTGATCCATCACAAAGCTAGCAAATAGTTGCTCAATGGGGTCCTCAATGTCGATGGCCAAGGCCCATGTGGTTTGGACCTCATCAACAAGTTCTTTCAGAAGAGTTGCGAAGGAATCATTATCTCCCGGGCTAGACTCCGTTCTCATCATTGTGTCTCCCATGTTACCTGCTTAAGATTCTGTTGGAAAATCTGGGAGAGCACATCAATTTGAGCACCAAAAGAAATAAAAGAAAGATAGAAGGTGAGATAAAACCGGGTGAGCAAAATCGAATACAAGTGGCCTCCCCAGCAACGGCGCCAAAAACTTGATCACGTCTGGATATACACCCGGAAAACGACTGTAGTCTTACCGCAAGCACACGGCGTAGTGGCGAGTGGGTGTCGAACACAGGGAGGACAATTGACAGTACTCTATTTTGATCACCTAGCTATTATGGAATAAGAGTGGTTTTGATAATAGTGTCACAATCGTTCAAATAGCAAATAGAATTCAATATAGTAAAACGTCTAGGGATAGGAAATCCCCACTACGGATCGTCACTTATCCTTGTGGATCATGAATCTCAACGTTGCAAGGCTTGAATGTAGGTGAACTAGTCACAACTTAATGTAGAACCAAACTCACGCTCTCACGCTATTGTCGGTCTATAGCAACCTAGATTAGGGCCCACTCTCGTGCAAACCCTAACCTAAACCACTGGCGTGAAGATCGACATCATCGTCCAATCGCATCTCGAGCCCACTCTCGTGCAAACTCAAGCTACGATCTAGGTTATGATAGTTTGTATTCGTCCAATCTCTTGCAAACGAATATTAGTATAGATTTGTAATAATAATTCTAGCTTTGGTCCAATCTCTTGCAAACCAAATCTAGAGATTCTCAATTATAAACCTAAGCCGAGTATCTAGGCCTTCCCATCAATTGAGATCCAATCTCTTGCAAATCCCAATCGATGGAAATTACTAGCTACTCGCAATAAATCAATCACAACCTAACCTTTTATCAATCCTAGCAACAATTCAATTCATTCATCACAATTCAAAGATCGGGTCCATAGGGTTCATCCTCATGCCCTAGAACAATGAAACTACTTACAATTCATCATAGAAATCTCAGAAGTAAAGCAATAGATCAAAGCACAATTCATTGTAGAAAAAAAGCAATACATAAAAATAAGAGTTTTAGCAAGAAAGAACAAACCAAATTGCTCGTCTATGATCTCCAGATGAGATTTACAAAAGGAATAGCAGTCAAAATAATATTCAAATCTCTCCTAAAACTAGGGATAAAACTAGGTTTAAATACAAGCCAAAATCGTCCAAAAAATCCAGACAGAATTGTCCCTGGCGCAGCCCAAAAACCTAATTTGCGTAGCAGTCGGACTGCGTCACTCGGCCGAGTGACAATGTCACTCAGCCGAGTGACAATGTCACTCAGCCGAGTGACAGACCCAATAATAAAATAGAGAATCTGGGAAAATTGGGGGTCTGTCGCTCTGTCTGACTCGAGCGAGTGGGCTTCTTCACTCGGCCGAGTGAGCAATCATGCTCGACCGAGTGGGCTTCTTCAAATTTCCAGTAAGTTGGCCACTTCTCGTAAGAAAATCCCAGTACCACTCGGGCGAGTGGTCTTCTTCATTCAGCCGAGTGGACTTTCTTGCTCAGCCGAGTGAACTTTGAAAATTCAGCAGTACGTATCCGTTTCACTCGGTCGAACGCAGCCCGTTACTCGGCCGAGTGAACTCTCTGTTCGGCCGAGTGAGCTGCTTCTGGGCTCTTTTCTTCTCCTCCTCGCCTCCTCGTCGATTCTATCGAATTTCTTCCTCTTCCGCTCATCTTCTAGCGCTGCTAGCTCCTCAAATAAGTTGTGGTCGACGCTCCGGTATGGGCAAAAGTCCCTTGATCTCATTTTCGCTACAGATCGCTCCATATCTTTTGAAATACGACAAAAAACAAGAAATAGTGAAAAGCAACGTAATATCATCGAATAATCATGGAAAACGTAATATGGCAATCGAAATAATATGAAAACATGCCGAAAATGTGTAAAATAAGGAGCGATCAGTGACGAATGCCCCAGCTACTTTTATGAAGCTGATGAATCAGGTCTTCTTCGAGTATTTAGATAAGTTTGTGGTGGTATTTATCGATGACATCCTGGTTTACTCGAAGAATGCAGAGGAACATGCGGAGCATCTGCGGATAGTTTTGAATACTCTCAGACAGCACCGACTCTATGCCAAGTTCAGTAAGTGCCAATTTTGGTTGACCAAAATTGCATTTCATGGGCAATAGTCACTAGGGACGGAGTGTCTATTGACCCTGGGAAGGTTGCCGCGGTGGAAGGTTGGCATATACATCGGACAGTCACAGAGATTCGAAGCTTTTTGGGGTTGGTCGGATATTATCGGGAGTTTATTAAGGATTTCTCGAAGATTGCCTCGCCTTTGACTCATCTGACAAAGAAGGATGTTGCGTATGTCTGGTCGGAAGATTGCCAGCACGCGTTTGATGAGCTGGAGCATCGGTTGTCCACTGCTTCTATCTTAACCATCCCTGACCATTCAGGTGACTTTGAGGTTTACTGCGATGCATCTGGGAGAGGGTTAGGCTGTGTCTTTCATCAGCATGGATGAGTTGTAGCATATGCTTCCAGGTTATTGAAGGAGCATGAGCTGAACTATCCCACTCATGACCTGGAATTAGCAGCAGTGATTTTGGCCTTGAAATTGTGGAGACATTTTCTGCTAGGTGAGCATGTGAAGATATACATCGACCATAAGAGTCTGAAGTACATGTTCACTCAGAAGGAGCTTAATATGAGGCAACATCGATGGTTGGAATTAATGGCTGAATACGACATCAATCTGCAATACCATCCTGGAAAGGTGAATGTGGTGCCAGATGCTCTTAGCCGATTGCCCGATGTGATGAGGTTAACTTCCCAGCCGCAACTTCGATGGGCAATCTGACAGATGAAAATAGAAGTTGAGCTTCCAGGAGAGAAAACTGTTATTATGGGACTGCAGATTCAGCTGATTTGGTGAACAGGATCAAGGCAGCCCAGTCATGGGAAGCTAAGTTGAAGAGGATACGAGAGCAGGTGGAAGTTGGACTTCGGACCGATTTATGTATTCATAAAGATGGATCGTTGAGATTTGGGAGCCAAGTTTGTGTGCCAAGTGGAGATATCCGGGAAGAATTATTGAAGGAGGCACACAGTTTCTCATATTCTATCCATCCTGGAGGGACCAAGATGTACCGTGATCTGAAGCAATACTATTGGTGGTCTGGAATGAAGAAGAGTATAGCCAAGAGTGTGACGTCCTGCTTGGTTTGTCAGCAGGTGAAGGCTGAGCATCAGAGAATTGCAGGATTGTTGCAGCCTCTCCCTATTCCAGAATGGAAGTGGGAACATCTGACCATGGACTTTGTGACCGGTTTGCCACGGACACCAAGGGGTAATGATGCGATTTGGGTCATCATTGACCGATTGACCAAGTCGGCACATTTTATTCCATTCCGAGTTGGACAGTCCACAGAAATTCTGGCTAAGAGGTACATGGAGGAGATTGTGAGACTGCATGGAGGAGATTGTGAGTATAGTATCTGACAGAGATAGCAGATTCACTTCTTATTTTTGGAAGAGCTTACAGGCTAGTCTGGGGATGCGTCTGAATATCAGTACTGAGTATCATCCTCAGACTGATGGACAGTCAGAAAGGACCATTCAGATTCTTCAAGATATGCTGCGAGCATGTATACTTGATTTTAAGGGATCGTGGGAGGACCATCTACATTTAGTTGAATTTGCATATAATAACAGTTATCAAGCAAGTATCGATATGTCTCCCTTCGTAGCTCTGTATGGAAGGCAATGTCGGTCTCCTTTAAGTTGGGATGATGTTGGAGACAAAGAGTACCCGACATGGTGGCAACAACAATGGATGTGGTGCGAACAGTCAGAGAGAATATGCGCATCGCACAAGACCAATATAAGCATTGGGCTGATACAAATCGGCGACCCGTGGAATTTCAGCCAGGAGATTATGTGTTCCTAAAGATCTCACCGATTCGTGGAACTATCCGATTTGGCAAGCGCAAGAAGCTGAGTCCAAGATACATCAGTCAGTTCGAGATCTCTGCCAAGGTCGGTGAAGTTACATATCGGCTAGTATTGCCACCGTCACTTAAAGGTGTGCATAACGTTTTCCATGTGTCTAAGCTCAGAGGATACATGGGAGATCCCAATCATATTGTAGACTTCTCAGAGATAGAAGTACGACTGGATCTCACCTATGAGCAGCAGCCAGTGGCTATTTTGGATCGGAGACAGAAGACGTTGAAGATGAAGACCATTGACTTGGTGCGAGTCATGTGGCAACAAGAGTCTCCGTGTGAGTCAACTTGGGAGCGGGAAGATGAGATGCGTATAAAGTACCCATACCTGTTTGAGCAATAACTGTTGTAACTTATAATTTTCTGCAGTTGTTAGTTGCTCGCCCAATTCTGTTAAATTCCGAGGACGGAATTTGTTTTAAGAAGGGTAGGGTGTAACAACCCTCGTCTGTACAGACTAAGTAGCCATTAAATTGGCCCTAGACTCCTTGTATATGTATATGCCCATTTCACTAGAATGAATATATTTGCATGTATACCCCTCAATGTTTCATTTATACCCGTGATAATAGGTTTAGTGTCATGGCAAATTAGTAATTAAAACACCAAGATGGAGGACTTTTCCTACAAAGACTTGTGCAATGGCAAACTTGTAAATAAAGCACAAAATTGGAGGGCAAGTGTGAAGTGGCTTTGAGCAATGGCAAACTAGTAAATATGAAATTTTTGGGAGATAACTCTCCATTAATTAACAAAAAAACAAAGAGGAAAAAATCCCCACTCTTCTACATCCTTCTCCTCTTTTCTTTTTCTCTCTTTTTTTCATTTGTGGTGTCATCTCTCTCCCTCTCCCTCGGTGTGGCCGAAATTTTTATAGAGCCAAAACAAAAAAAGAAAGGAAAGAAGAAAGGAGAAAGAGGAAGAAGAAGAGAAGGATGAGGAAGCAGCTTGGCTTAAGGAGACCCCTTCTTCAACTTTAGGCATTCCTTGAAGCTCCATAGGAGGTAGGAACTTCTCATCTCTTCTACTAGTTATAGATGATGGGAAGGATGCTTGCATGTTTGAGTTTTCTTTTGAAATTTGGTAAGAGTGTTGTAGAACTAGGATTCTTGTTGCATGCTTGATTATTTCTTAAGGGAATGATGGGATTAGGCCAAGTTAATGTTTTTTGTTGTTGTTGATATGGAAGAAAGATGGTAGATTTAAATGGATGTTGTCATTCTTGGTTGGTATGATTAGTAAAGATGTTACCTTTAACACTAAATGTTCACTTTGCTAAAAGATTGCATTTTTATGAATAGGCTAGTTGCTATGAATAATAAAAATGCCACCTTTTGAAGAATGTTCTCATTTTGCTAAAAGATGACATCTTTAGGGTTAAGCTAGTTGTTAGGTTTCATAAAAATGCCACCTTGTTTAACAAAAACCCAAGTTCCTTTTGAAATCCCTAGCAAAATCAAACTCTTGGAAAGCTGAAATTTTGGTAGTGTGGTATTCTTACTTATGCGGTCAGTATAGTTAGAAATACCATCTGAAATAATTATATTCTTGTAGTTCATGAAATACTACCCCAAAATCATATAAAATTTGACATGGTTTCAATTCAATAAGTAGGAGTAAAAATTTAGTAATTACAACATGGCTGAGTTTCTTCCAGACTGGTCACAGTTTAGAGAAATGGACCTCAGTACCTACATACACAATGGAATTTTATGTTCTTAGTCTCGTTGTACAGTTAACAAGTTTTTCTACAACTTCATCTCGGTGTTTGTTTTTCGAAATTCTGACTGCAATAGGCCCAAAATCAGCAATCAAGACAGACATTGGAATCTGTCTAAAAAACTGATCTGACAGGCATCACAAAATAAATAACCATAAATCATATAATTCATATTTTTGCATGAAATTTTATATGTTAGCCCAAGACTACCATATCTACAACTTTAATTTTGGAAGTTTTTATCAAATTCACGCTAGAAATGGCTGATATCCATTGATGTTTGTGACTGTTGGCGAAAGTTCAGCAATATGTGTACAATGAAGTATATATGTGTGTTCAGTTATGTATATATCCATGTTCAGCCATGTATATATCTGTGTTCAGTCCCTTAAAAATGCGTGTACATTGTAGTGTCTATGTGGGTACAGTGAAGTATATATGTGTGTTCAGTTATGCATATATCCATGTTCAGCTATGTGTATATCTGTGTTCAATCCCTTAAAAATGTGTGTACAATGTAGTGTATATGTATGTACAGTGAAGTGTATATGCGTGTTCAGTTATGCATATATCCATGTTCAGCAATGCATATATCTATGTTCAGTCCCTTAAATATATGTGTACAGTGTATGATTAAAGACTAGCTAAAAAACCTAGGGTTGTCTCGTTCCACTCGAGGTGGGTGAGTGCCCTAGGGGTTTTTGGGGGAAACCAAGGTAACGAGTAGACATGCAGGGATGGACTGCTGGATTGTGGACCACTCCTGACGAGCCCTCAGAGGCGGGGAGTAGGTTGGGTTGGTTGTGTTGGTTGTGTTGGAGAACGGCTTCTTTCGTAAGAGCTTGTCTCGGGAAGTCGTAGCATTCTACCCACCTTACTGGGCGAGGTCCAGTCCCCGATGTCTGACTCGTTACTTAGGTTTCGAATTCATGCATGAAAACTAACTTATAAAGACTAAAAAAATTAGTAACCCTGGAATGTGATGCCTTTTTCTATGTTTGTGCACTATGATTAGAGTAGTTGAGTTGTGGAGTTCCTACTGGGCACGCTGTGACGTGTCCATCCACCCCACAGGTACAGATACCAATTCTCAGGCGGCGGGACCGAGGACGGAGACCCCAGAGGACAGTTCGTCTCAGCAGTGTCCGTAGAGTCTGTAGTTAGTGTGGGTCTGTGGTGTAGTCTTGGGGTGGATGTGGGATGATAGCGGTGTTTTGTACCCCTGTTCCCTTGTACCCCGTAAGGTTGAGTTGTACTTTTGTGGGGCTTAGCTGTTTAGCGTTGTACGGTGGACTTGTACGGTACTAGTTGTGTAGTGTGCTCTGTGACGCTTGTGTGTTCTGTTTGTAGTACTTTACTTTGCTGCATGTGTTGTAGTACCTTGCACTTTCTTTTGTGTTGGAGCTGTACTGTTCTGCTTTACTTCAGTCTGTACTTTATTGCCTGTGTTTTCTCAGCGTTGCAGTGGCCTGCGAATCGTTCGGCGAACACATTAGCACTTGGTATCTTAATACCGCGGCTTGTCACGCCGATCCTTCCTTTTTGGGTAGCGTGGCGTGACAAATATTAGATCTAGGGGACAAAAATGATTACAACTAGATTCTATCCGCCTGATCTAGCAAAGTTCGGAGAAGAAATCCCAATCCGCGTCCTCGCGATTTATCCGTCGGCAGAGGTTCGGCTCAGCTGACGAGCGTGCTGATAACGTGTTATGAAGATGACTGTCACTGAACCTGTAGCCCTATATTTATAGAAAAGTAACGTAATTGGTGGATACCCAATAGGCCCAATGGATCCTATTTATAACACTTAATTCATTTTCAGTAATTAATATGTGATAATTAATGCAATACGTTTGCTTTCACACGTCCAAATACATACATGTGTGTGTATATATATAAACTATGATATGAAGTCCATAATTCCAACAACAATTAGATACAAACAAAAGCAATTGTAACACATGCCTTCGGGTAATTTGCAATTTCAGCATCTATTTATGCTATTTATATTGTGGTTTGTTACTGGATATGTTGATCTGATTTGAACATGGCCATATCTGAAAGCAGTAGAATGTGTTTTTGGGCACGGTTTGTGATCAAATCCAGTTGCTTTATGAAACTTGCTTTGCACTATTTGCAACGATCTGTTAGGACAACTGCATCATTACGTTCTTCGCTCATCGATCTTATGATGTTTCATCTTTTTTAACCCCCGAATCTCTCTTCTTTTTTGATCAGTACGAATCTCACTCCCTATTTTGGTAGTTTGTGTACATATACATGGTAGACCGGGCTGAGCGGGACCGGCGTGGTTCGGGAGCGGTGAATGAACAGAGAGAAAGGTTTGAAGATTGTCGTCTTCTTATTTTTTATTTTCAAAAACCCCTCTCGGCCGAAGACAGCTCGCAGACTCGCAGTCCGTGGACCCGGGAAAATCTCAAACAGTTGATTTCGGCTGTCGTTTTCTTCTCCTTTGGTTTACTAATGGGTGCACCTTTATCTATTCCTGATGTGATATGTCACACAAACTACCAAAATTAGCAAAATTTGTCAAAACAATAATGTGTTCCCAGGGATCAAGCCTTGAGATATCTCAAGACATGGGTCCTCTCTCACACCAACAACGGTCTGAAAGCTACAGGTTTGGTCAAACCATTAATTGGGGTGATAGGTTCGGCTGGGTTACATCAGATCTGCATGGCTCTGTAGGCTGAATGAACGCAAACTATAAAATAATTTTGAGGTTTTTCTTCCTTAAGAACACCTCAGCTCTATGCAACACACACTTCTACCCTTTACCGCCTTCTTGGCAACCACCACCGATGGCAACCCAACCAACCACCGACCTCCCCTCTTCAATCATCATCCTCACCACCATCTCCTCGTCATCCCACCATCTCGATAAACTTCAGCATCTTCAACTTCAACACACACATCATCATCATCAATTCACGCACCCGTCTTCTACGAGCGACGTGATGCCACCTAGCGCTGCCCTCTTCCACCTTCCTCATTCGATCTTAGTTGCCCCACATGAAAGAAAAAGAAAGTAGAGGATGAAAGAGAGAAAAAGAAAAAAGAAAAAAATTATTGAAAAATAAATTTAAAAAATTACAGTAAAATTATATCCATTAATGAGAGTGTCCAGCAACCGCGTGCGTCAAGGCAAGTATTTTAAGATAATTTAATTTTCTTTATTGTTGTTACTTGTTTTTAATTTAGTAAAAATTATTTATTTCTATCGCCAATCATGAAAATTAAATTACAAAAATATGAGCGATTCTACTAGTCAAGATGAATGTTTTGGTACCTTATTTGTTAGAATCCAACTGCAAATTCTTAAATACTAAATTTAAAATTCTGCTTTTATTTATCAATAATTCTTTTCTAAATAAGAAAATTAGTTATTAATTACTAAATAATTGTAAATAATGCATGTTAGCCATATAAAATTTTATTACGCTTGAATAAATTTATATTCTATTAAAATATTAGCTGTTAAAATTTCTGAATTAATTTTTGTGTAATTTTGACCAATTAAAATAATAAATATGGACATATTAGATGTAATGACTAAGTTTATTGACTTGCCACTTATTATGGAACTTAATAGAACCGTTTGGATCATCATTGGACTATGTGGACAAGTACAAACATATATGCTATCATGAAACTGCACAAAAAAGATTAACTGATTAATTGTTTGGACCATATGTAAATAAATAGAGTATCATAGACCAGCCAACAGACTATAGTCCATTGGCATTTATCTTCGCTTCCCAGCGGGGCCAACAGGGATCGATCCCTGGTGGATGCGGAACGCGCGTGCATTTAACCAGCTTTCTAATGTATTACAAAAAGAGTATCACAGACAAACTTGATTGTACTTAACATATACTTGTTAACCTATCACTTGACTAGGCTCTGGCCAATTCTACTATTACAAAAGGTGCTGAAGTGACTGGATCCGCATTATGATTTTACCTACACTCACGCAAAGTGGAGAAAACAACTTGACCGTCACTCAGACTATAAGGTTAGTAAGTAGTGCCACAGAGAGCTCTCATTAGTACGGTGCATTTTAATAACATATTGTTCCCTCGAACATAAACTTGTTGATGTTGACTATTAGATTCCACCAAAAACATGTTTTGATGATGAGCAACCATAATTCTTTCATTAATAGGTTACTTACGTTGGTTACAAAAGCATTAACAAAGGTCAAGAGCATCAACAACAAACAAAGATCAAAGACCCAGCATTGATTGCTCAAGATTGCTCAAGCATAGATGGCAAAACAAGATCACAACCATGCTTTTCAATGTGATGGTGCGACTCCAAGGGAAAAAGATGACTTGAACACTTCTATAATAAGAAGATGAAGATCGAATATTACATCAAGGGAAATACAAGGCAAATATGCAATTTCTTTTTATTCTTGTCTTAGAATTTTTGTTAAAGCCTTGAAGATGTCTCACATACACAGATAAAACCTTAGGAATTAACTTAGAATTAATAAGAAATTAATTCATACCGGAACCCTTAGATTTAATAGTCCAAACTGAGCATTTATATCATATTAGTTGACCAATAAGTATACATTAGTCGGCTAATAGAAAATAGAAAATAACTAGTTTGGCTCGTAAGGATTATCCCACCAGAGAACGCTTGGTAGTCGACTAAACCATGCATTAGTCGACTAACATTTGTACTCTAGTCGTTTAATATTAAACAGAGACTTTAGTAGCTCTCTGACCTGATTGATTAGTCGACCAAAGTAGACTCGCTAGTCGACTAGTCAGTATATTCGTCGACCAATGATATATTACTAATTGACTAATTTCTGACAAAAATCTGGCTGACTTCTGAATGATTGATTAGTCAACTAACAGCCATTAGTCGAAAAATAGTAGTTTTCTGGTTGACTAATCAACTAGCCGTTGCACTAAACGTGATTTTCGCACCTAGACATTTTCTAACTGTTGGGATGGACTTTTGTAGATTTTCTCTCTCAGATTTTCACATCTATATATTGGATTAATTTTGAAATTTTAGTTATGAAAATAAATGAAGAAGAAAAAAGAAAACGGTTGAAAATCCTATATTGCCATAGAGCTCAAGCATTTCCTTTCTCATTCCTTTGAGCCAATAGATTTCTATTCTATATTGCCATTGACAATTCTCTAGAATAGGAATTCTATACCCTTAGCCATATATATCATACACAGGCTTCATCTTTAAGGCTGTATGGTTTTGTATTCAATTGCTTAACAAAGTTTGTCTCAATGTGAGGTGTTGACCTCGGTGTAAATAGTGGTGTTTCTCTCGATGTGAGAGGGTTACCGATCTCATGTTTGTTGAGGTCGGTTCACAATTGGCAAGGATTGTTTGTCAAGTTACGAGATTGTATTGCACTTTTGATTTGTTAAGTTATAGAGGAAGTCTCGGGTGGGATTGACCTAGGGAGTGGACGTAGGTTAGGAGTTGATCAAATCAGGATAAGAGCCATGTGTTTGAGAGTGGTTTATTTTTCTTATCTTACTTTATATTATGAATGTGTTTTTAATTCTCTAAGATTAGTCCATTGCATCTTTATCTGAGAATTATTTTGTTGTGAGCTAACTGTAACTATTTAGTGTTAAGCATCCCATCCACCGGTACAAGTCTTAACAAGTGGTATCAGATCTAAGTGACTAGTGTTGTGTAGCTACGCACACCACGGTAGAATACACATGATCGTCAAAGACCGAGGACAAGGACAAGCAACACAAACCAACGAGAAACGCTAAGAGAGATGACAACTTTAGGCCATCGGCCAGCCAAGAGAACACCAATGAGCTTTATTACGAAAGGAAAGAAAGAATTCAAATCTTTTCTTCAAAAACGAATACGAAGCACACAACAATCTCTCCATAAGCTCTCTACACTTTCTTTCAAAGTTGGCTCTCACAAATGGCGGCTCAAGAACTCTCAAATGTGTTCCACACCAAAACCCTCCTCTAAAACTAACTATATATACCCCTAGGGTACAATAGGTGCCATCATTGAGGAGGAGTCACCAAAAGATACAAATCCTGACTTTAACGGAATTCCTATCCCATCACAGCTCTACTCAATTAATGCATCGAACCCTAGTAGGCGTGCTTCGCACCCTACTGGCCTCTGTCGCATCCAATTGGGCCATGCTTTGCACGATCAAGCTTCCTTTTGAGGACCAAACGACGGAAGTGTTGACCCAAGTGACGTGTGTGTATATTTTATATATCCACGCACGTCTTCTTTATGTTTTTCCGTTATTTTCCGTCGTCTCGTATCCATTTTCTCGTGTTTTCTTGTTTTCTTTCACTTCTCCGTGTTTTTGTGTGTTTGCAGGAGTTTGCCAGCATAGGGGACACATAATGAAGATATCGTAAGTCCCCGGAGCAACAGGAGGAGTCACGCATGATCCAGGGGGTCAAATGAGCGACGCCCCGGTATGCGCACGCAACCGGGACAATCGACTCGTAGTCTTACCGCAAGCGCACGGCGTAGTGGCGAGCGGGTATCGAACTCAGGGAGGAACAATGACGGTGTCTTGTTCTAATTACCTAGCTATCGAAATGGTCAAGAATAATTTGGGGTAAAATTGTCACAATCATTCGTATATCAATAGAAATATCAATGAAATAAAGCGCCTAGGGATAGGGAATCCCGGCTACGAACCGTATCTCATCGTTGTGATTCGTAGGTTACGTCATTGCTAGACTTGAATTTTCGGCGAACTAGTCGCAACTAAATGTAGAACCAAGCTCACGCTCTCGCGATATTGCCGGTCTATAGAAAACCTAGGTTAGGGCCCAATCTCTTGCAAACCCCAACCTAAGCCGCTAGCATTAGGATCGACATCATTGTTCAATCGTATCTCGAGCCCACTCTCGTGCAAACTCGAGCTACGACCTAGGTTGAGATAGTTCCTACCCGTCCAATCTCTTGCAAACGGGTATTTGTATAGAAATACGATTAAAAACCCTAGCCTTGGTCCAATCTCTTGCAAACCAATTCTAAAAAATTCCAATCGTAAATCTAAATCGAATTTCTAGGGCTTGCTATCAATTGGGACCCAATCTCTTGCAAATCCCAATCGATACGAATCCCTAGCTATCCGTAATAAATCAATCCCAACATAACCCTAATCAATTCTAGCAAGAATTTCACCAATTCATCACAATTTAGAAATAGGGTTCATAGGGTTCATCCCCATGCCCTAAGACGATAAAACTACTCACTAATCATCATGTAATTCATGAGAAAATCAATAGAAAATTCAGCACAAATCATTGCAATAGAGAAATTATCAATAAAAATAGAGTTTTTGACAAGAAAAGAGACAAACCAATGAGAATCCAATAGCATCCAACAAAAGTCCTCTTTCTAATCTCTCAAAAAGCCTAAATCTAATTACCTAAAAAGCTCTCTAAAAAGGCTGCAAAAAGTATCAAAAAGTTCTCTCTAACTAGGGCAAAAACTGGGTTTAAATACCCCTCAAAATCGCCCAAAAATTCGTGACAAAAATGCCCCTGTGCAGCCTAGAAATCACAGTTTACGCAGCAGGCGGGGCGGCTCACTCGGCCGAGTGACAAATGTCACTCGGCCGAGTGACAAACCCTGTAAAATTCCAGTAAGTCGGGACTTTTCGGGGGTCTGTCTTCGGGAGTGACTCGGCCGAGTGACTTTACTCACTCGGTCGAGGGGCAATTCTTGCTCGGCCGAGTGGGAACCGCAAAAAGCCTGTACATTTCCAGTAAGTCGGCTGTTTTTGAAGTGGATTTTCCCATGCTACTCGGGCGAGGGGATTTCCATGCTCGGCCGAGTGGACTATCGTCACTCGGCCAAGTGCATGCATATTTCCTTTTGTTGATGCGTGTCCGGCCTGGTCGGCCGAGTGGTCATCTTGCTCGACCGAGTGGGTGGTTCACTCGGCCGAGTGAGATGCGGCAGATGCCCAATCTTCATCTTTTCGCTTCATCGTCGTTCCTACGACGTTCCTTCTTCTTTCACTCGTTTTCCATCGCCGAATAGCCCTCAAAAGAGCCTTGGGTGACACTCCGGAGTGGGTGCAAATCCTCTTGATCTCAAAATCACTCCGAATCGCTCCATATTTCCTGAAATACGACAAAAACAAGAAATCGTGAAAAGCATCGCTATATTGCCGAATAATCGTGAAAAACGTGATATGAGCGATCAAAGTGGCATGCAAACATGCAGAAAAAGGGTGTAAAATACGGAGCGATCAAAATCCCCCAAGCTTACCTCTTACTCGTCCTCGAGGAAGATGAGTAAAAAGCGAGCCCGACGGGCAAAATGATGGAAAAGAGGGAAAAATAAAAGAAATAAAAATAAAAACAAAAATAAGAATAGAATAGAAAGCGAAGAAGGGGGGTGCTAGATCATTTTTCTCAGGACGTGGGGTTTGCTTACTCATATAGCATACATCGTATATAAAACACACGTTAAAGACTTTTATTTCAATATCACAGTATAATTGATGCATTCGAAATAGAAAACCCCAAAATATCAATATAGCATGAAATATTGAATCATTCTAAGATTAACATCGTCTGAAGCATCTAAAGCGGTATGCATAACCATAGATCACACACTTTTCAATTGAATGCTTTCTATAAGGAGTATAAGAGATATCACACGATATGGAATAGTAAGAATAGAAAAGCATGGTTTTCATGAAATGAATGCTAAGTGTCGATTTCTGGATTTCGTGAAACTTTAGCAATCCCACCGAGTAAAGAAAATTACTTAGCCTAGGTTTTCATGCACCGTCAAGTGGTCACTCTCTCACACATCATTGGATCCTATCCCCCCAAGCTTATCCATAAGTGTGGTAGCATAAACAAATCAATATGTACATTCCCCATTTCTTTTGAAGCTCCAAAAAAGTAAAAATAAAACAAAAGAGGGAAGAATGAGAGAAAGAGTATGAGATGTGATCATTATGAACTTCTTTTCTCTTTTCTCTTATTTTTTTTCTCAATCAATTTTTTTTTGCAATAGACATATATACATAAGCAATCCAAATCAAAAGAGAGAAGGATATACATGTATATTTTTTTTTCTTTTTGATTTTGGGGATTTAGAGCATGAAGAAATGCCGATAATAGACTTGCTAGGGGGGATTCACCAATGAATATCAAATAGAGAAATGATGCTCAAGATATGTGGAGAAAGAAATAAATGTATCGCTCGGTTCACTCTATAGGACGTGCATGACAACTTTCAGCAGAGTAATATAATCTACTCAGTTTAATCTCAAAAAGTAAACTAGTCCAGATATATCACCCTAGCAAACATTCAATCAACCTGAAGGTGAAGCGTACAATTCATGCAATAAGAAGTGACATGAGAGAGGAAAGCAGTACTCCAAATATAAGCAGACAATGCGTGAAGCTTGGTGTGTTTTCTGTGAAAAGCATACATATGAATCATCAGACATCAGCTAATAACAGAATTTCATCCATATTTATACAGGAAAAGAGTGGGTTACTATTTCAAAATGCAAAGCAGGACATATCATATGATATCTGAAACAAAAGCTATGACGTGACAAAATAGCATGCATATGGAGATAAGCTAACACCACGTCGTCATCATCACAGAAAAATCATCTCTAGCAAAAGATGAAAGAAACAAGGATAAAAGAAAATAGAACTATATACAATGCAGCATACATAAAAAAAGGAAAAGAAAACGTGATGCATGATTAAAAAAACGAAAAAGTGGTGAAAATAAGTGCAAGAGTGGAATGAAAACGTGAGAAATCAAAAATAAAGGGTGGCTAAAATAAAAGTGTGAGAACTCACTCCCCCAAGCTGAAGTGCACAGTGTCCTCAATGTGCAAAGTGTGGCACACCGAGAGACGCGAGATGGGTGGGGAGGGTGAGGATGCATGCATGATGAAAAAGAAAGAAAAATAAAAAGAAAATAAGATGCAAATGAATGTGATGCATGCAAAGATCAGGATGATGCAGATATAAGTGTCCCCAAAAAGTCTATCTCCCTCACTCCCAAAAAGGTATAGAAAAGATATGATCAGGAAGGCATCAAAATAATACGTGGAGGAGGGGGGCAAAAATCAATCACCAGGCCCAGGAACAAATGGGCAGTAAAACGACAAAAAATATCAGAGGCATCAAGAGTGTGCCTAAGCTGGTGGTGGTGCTGCACCAGCACCGTCTTGTGGAGGAGGAGGTGGTGGAGGTGGTGGTCGTGGTGTCTGCTGGGTGGGTGTGGGTGGTGGAGGCAGACGCACCAGAATCTGAGTCAGGCAAGCCTGAATATCGGGAAGCATGGCGACGCGGGACTGCACAAAACTGACCATGGCAGAGAGAGCCCTAAAGTCTCCTCGAAGTCCACTAACAGCCCCCTCAAGAGCACGAATGCTCTGAACTAGAGTGTCTGGGGGTGGTGGAGCAGAGGGACGCACAGGTCGAACATGTGAGGTACGGGGCTGTCTCTGGCGGGCAGTGTATAGGATGGGGCCAGCAGGGTAGTGTGGAAGGGGTGCTGTGCTCGGTAAGTGATGCCCAGCCTCGGTGTGAGGCTGGGACGCATGCTGGGTCAAGAAGCAGCAGCAGCAGCAGCAGAGGTGGAAGTCAAAACGGGCAACGAGGCAGCAGGAGAGGTCAGTGACGCAGAAGTGGGGACAGATGTCACGACGCTCTCGGTATAGACAGGGGCGGTGGAGACCGTAAGGTAGACGACTGGGGAGGCTGTGTAGTGCACAAAATATGACTCCCCAGGAGCCGTCGACAGCAATCGGGAGAGGGTCTCCACAGCGGCAGAAAAGGAAGACTCGCCGCTCTCTAGAATGGTGGTGGGACGCTCAGGGCTCAGAGAGGTGATAGGCTCAACAGTGGTGGTGGTGGTGGAGGACTCAGCTAAGGTGCTCCCGACACTGACAGAAGTGTGGACAGAGGTGTCGGGAGGTGCAGACAGTGCAGGTGCAGGCTGAGGAATCACGGGGTCAACAGGTGGTGCAGGGGGTGCCTGCTCAGCATCCTCAGCCTCAAGCACGTAGGCAGCTGGGATAAGTAGATCCATCGCTGGAATC
Organism: Scilla litardierei; assembly: GCA_030789695.1. Lineage (NCBI taxonomy): Eukaryota > Viridiplantae > Streptophyta > Magnoliopsida > Asparagales > Asparagaceae > Scilla > Scilla litardierei. Next base: position 57,919,626 of record CM061142.1, on the reverse strand, counting down.
CAATCCCCATGGGCCGGTCCAATGTGTGTCCGAGCAAGGCTCGGAAGAACCATGTAGTCAGCACTAAAGGGACCGTGCAACCACACCCAGTGCCTACAACCGTGGGAACGAAGCATCTTCATCCGGGCCATAACATCTATCGAGAGTGAGGTGGGGCCCGGGGCTCGACGCAAGTCGTCAGGTAGGTCCACGCCGGTCATAAGGGCTAGAAGTGTGATCAGACTGCCGCAACAAATAGGTGAGCGAGCGCTCACCGAAATGATGATGCGGTCCAGAAACCAACTAGCAATGTCAATCTCGACAGCGGGGACCAGGTCGTCGCTACCCCTATCCAGAGCCCTGGGGTGAGTCATCGCGTAGAGCATGTAGAGCTCTGGCGTAGACAAAGTCCTGGGCTCGTACCACGCTAGGAAAGTAGTCGCCATGAGGCGCTGTGCAATGTGGAGGTAAGGGTGCAGGATGGCTGAGGCCTTGGCCCTACTAGGGTCAAAACCAAGTGGGGATCCCGTGATCCGTGTCCAGAAGGTGGAGGTGTCGAACGATGGGGGTGAGATGTGTGTGGGAGCGTAGGCACGGTCAGGGACAGGGACAGCGGGCCACTGGAAGAACGCTCTAAGCATGTCGAGAGTGATCTCACACTCTCGATCCATCAAGCAGAATGTGCATCCTCCAGGGGTCCGGTCAATAGAGCTCAGGACCTCTAGTATCGGACGGATGTAAGTATCCGTCGACACCGCCAGAAAATCACGCCATCCCACGTTGTCGTACAACATGAGAAGCCCCTCGAGTACCCCTAGGCGGTCAAGGTCAGCTAAGTGAACGAATCTAGAGGGTACTATCGAGCGATGGCAGATACGCTCGAATTTGGCGCGGTGTGCGTCATTTCGAAACGTGATCCCCATCGGCCCGACGGCGGGAGCGGGTGGAGGGACAGGATTGGCAGGGATAGGCTGTGTGGGTGGCGGGTGGCGGTGGCGGGCTAGGTGGAGGGGAGTCCTCCCTAGCGTGAGAGGGACCGAGATCATCGGTCCTCCTCCGCTTGGGAGCGGATCCCCGTGTATGCGGCCTAGTGCGCGGCGGCATGTTGTCGCGAGACGTGTCCCAACTAAATAAATACAGCGACGTGCTAAATAATGGAACGAATGTACCTGAACACGCCGTGAGAGCAATAAGTGGTGCGTGCGAAGAGACGCCTCCGTCGCGAAGCTCAAAGCGCGTCCTAAAGCTCCCCAAAGCTCCCCCAAGATAGCTTGCAAATCAAACGATCAAATCAGTCGATAATATTCAATATGTATGGGGAGATAGGGGATAATAGATAGATATGAAAGTTAATTTGGTTTAGGGGCTCAATGGGCGTACAGATCAAGAGAAACGGGGAGAAAAGGGGGTTTTGGAGCAAAACGGGGTGAACCGGGGCAGTGGAGGCTGGCGCCGGCGAGGGGGGTGGCGGCCGATCGTCGGGGAGGGGAGGGGAACACGATCGCCGGTGAAGGGGAGTCGATCGGGCGAGGGACAAGTCAAATCAGGCGAAGGAGCTCAAGCGTCATGGCTCGGGCGGAGAATTTGGGGGTTTTTTCGTTTCGGTTTTCGCGCAGCCCGCAGCGATTATATATAGGAATTGTTACGACTTGACCGAGTGGAAATGTCACTCGGTCGAGTGCGTAAACTAAAAAGAATTTCAAAAATCTCCTTGTCGCTTACGACTCGGCCAAGTGGCTTTGCTTCACTCGGTCGAAGGGAGAAACACCACTCGGCCGAGTGGTTCTGCCACTCAGCAATTTTTTTAAGCTAGGAGGGTGTCTGTTTCACTCGGCCGAGTGACAAGTCACTCGCCCGAGTGGCAATTAAAATTAAAACTTACAGAAAGTGACATAGAGTTGGTCTGCAGAAACTTTCCTGATTGGTGCTTCACTCGGCCGAGTGGAGTCTTTGCCCGGCCGAGTGGCATATGCGACTCGGCCGAGTGACGTGCTGTTTTCAGCATCGGCTCTCCGTTTTTGCTCTGGTCTCTGTTTTTCTTCCTCCAGTCTATTTCTTCCTCCTCCTAAGGCCTGAACACATTCCTGGAGCGCTCTTCCTTGCCTCGATCATCCTCCATATGATTGATCTCCATTTCTCCTTCTCCTGTCATGAAAAATAGGACCCGTTGTCACGATTTTCATGGACAAAACATTCTAAAAACTAACAAAAGGCTAAACCAAAAATGATAATCAAAATAAAAACAATGCAAAAACCTTCGGGTTGCCTCCCGACAAGCGCTCGTTTAAGGTCGTGAGCTCGACCCCTTTAGATATTTGCTTAGCTCACGATATTGGGCGCATACGAGATGCACCCGTCAAACTTGTCAGAAAGGCCGCTCGGATTTGGGTCATGATGTTCATCGGTCTTCCTCAACACCTCCTCATCATGGGCAATGTTGGGGGATAAGTCCCCCAAGCTAGAGCTTGTTCCTATCTTCTTCTTGGCCGGTGACACCGATCTTCCGTTCGGTGGAGCTTTCTTCGTATTCTTGGCCTTTGAGAGCTTGCAAAGCTCTCATATTATTGCGACATGAGCGTCACCTTCATCACCATCCGTGGAGCTATCCGGAGGATCCTCCAATTTCTCTTCTTCACCCGAAGCTTGGCCTTCTTCGAAGCCATCGTCATGGAGAGCACCAATAGAGTGGGGGATTGCTTCTTCAATCACTTCATCGAGGAGATCCACATAATCTAACTCCTCGTGGTATGGCATATGTTTCATGGCCCGGGGTATATGAAGCTCGACTTCTATGTTCCCGACATTCAAGGATAGAGTTCCTTCATGCACATCGACGATAACACCGGCGGTTGCGAGGAACGGGCGTCCAAGTATGAGCGAAGTGTCGCCCTCTTCCTTGATGTCCATTATGACAAAATCACAAGGCAAGCATATACCTCCCGGTACTTGGAGTGGAATATTCTCTGCGATCCCTACCGGCCTAGTAATCCGACCGTCTGCAAGTTGAATCCTCATGTCGGTCGGCTTCAAGTCGGTGCCCGTGTTCAATCTCCGGAACATACTAAGGGGCATAAGGCTCACACTAGCACCCAAGTCAACTAGAGCTTTTTGCAAAAGGACGCCTCCTAGCGTGCAAGGGATGCGGAAACTCCCGTGATCCTTTAATTTCACCGGGTCCTTCTCCTTCCGGGTAAACCAAGTTCCTTGCTCCGCAAGCATGATTTTTTCCTTCCTTTTCTTTCCCGAAATCAAGTCCTTCAAGAACTTCGTGTAAGACGGGATCTCAACAATTGCATCTAAGAAAGGAATATTGAGGCTTACTCCCCTCAAGTATTCTAGGAACTTGGCGAGCCTTTTCTCCATCTTGGCTCTAGCTAGCCGTTGTGGAAACGGCACCGGTGGCATGTAGCGGCGCTCATCAAGTGACTCCACCGCTTTAGAATTTCCTCCTTCAATTAGCTCCTTTTTGCTCTCTTCTTCAATCGCCGTCTCTTTTTCTTCCAAAATTTCCACCACGGGTTGCTTGCTGTGGGTCATAGCGGGAGTGGTATCCTTCCCGCCCCTTGTTGTAACCACAACCACTGCATTGACGTGTCCGATGTTGCTCCGTGGATTGGTCTCGGGTTGAGCCGACAATTGTTGGGCGTTCTTGTTGAGCAACGCAAGTTGCTCCGCAAGTTGAGCGACGACGAAGGGAGAAACTCCACTCGGCCGAGTGGTTCTACCACTCAGTAATTTTTTTAAGCTAGGAGGGTATCTATTTCACTCGGCCGAGTGACAAGTCACTCGCCCGAGTGGCAATTAAAATTAAAACTTACAGAAAGTGACAGAGAGTTGGTCTGCAGAAACTTTCCTGATTGGTGCTCCACTCGGCCGAGTGGAGTCTTTTCCCGGCCGAGTGGCATATGCGACTCGGCCGAGTGACGTGCTGTTTTCAGCATCGGCTCTCCGTTTTTGCTCTGGTCTCTGTTTTTCTTCCTCCAGTCTATTTCATCCTCCTCCTAAGGCCTGAACGCATTCCTGGAGCGCTCTTCCTTGCCTCGATCATCCTCCATATGATTGATCTCCATTTCTCCTTCTCCTGTCATGAAAAATAGGACCCGTTGTCACGATTTTCATGGACAAAACATTCTAAAAACTAACAAAAGGCTAAACCAAAAATGATAATCAAAATAAAAACAATGCAAAAACCTTCGGGTTGCCTCCCGACAAGCGCTCGTTTAAGGTCGTGAGCTCGACCCCTTTAGATATTTGCTTAGCTCACGATATTGGGCGCATACGAGATGCACCCGTCAAACTTGTCAGAAAGGCCGCTCGGATTTGGGTCATGATGTTCATCGGTCTTCCTCAACGCCTCCTCATCATGGGCAATGTTGGGGGATAAGTCCCCCAAGCTAGAGCTTGTTCCTATCTTCTTCTTGGCCGGTGACACCGATCTTCCGTTCGGTGGAGCTTTCTTCGTATTCTTGGCCTTTGAGAGCTTTCAAAGCTCTCATATTATTGCGACATCAGCGTCGCCTTCATCACCATCCGTGGAGCTATCCGGAGGGTCCTTCAATTTCTCTTCTTCACCCGAAGCTTGGCCTTCTTCGAAGCCATCGTCATGGAGAGCACCAATAGAGTGGGGGATTGCTTCTTCAATCACTTCATCGAGGAGATCCACATAATCTAACTCCTCGTGGTATGGCATATGTTTCATGGCCCGGGGTATATGAAGCTCGACTTCTATGTTCCCGACATTCAAGGATAGAGTTCCTTCATGCACATCGACGATAACACCGGCGGTTGCGAGGAACGGGCGTCCAAGTATGAGCGAAGTGTCGCCCTCTTCCTTGATGTCCATTATGACAAAATCACAAGGCAAGCATATACCTCCCGGTACTTGGAGTGGAATATTCTCTGCGATCCCTACCGGCCTAGTAATCCGACCGTCCGCAAGTTGAATCCTCATGTCGGTCGGCTTCAAGTCGGTGCCCGTGTTCAATCTCCGGAACATACTAAGGGGCATAAGGCTCACACTAGCACCCAAGTCAACTAGAGCTTTTTGCAAAAGGACGCCTCCTAGCGTGCAAGGGATGCGGAAACTCCCGTGATCCTTTAATTTCACCGGGTCCTTCTCCTTCCGGGTAAACCAAGTTCCTTGCTCCGCAAGCATGATTTTTTCCTTCCTTTTCTTTCCCGAAATCAAGTCCTTCAAGTACTTCGCGTAAGACGGGATCTCAACAATTGCATCTAAGAAAGGAATATTGAGGCTTACTCCCCTCAAGTATTCTAGGAACTTGGCGAGCCTTTTCTCCATCTTGGCTCTAGCTAGCCGTTGTGGAAACGGCACCGGTGGCATGTAGCGGCGCTCATCAAGTGACTCCACCGCTTTAAAATTTCCTCCTTCAATTAGCTCCTTTTTGCTCTCTTCTTCAATCGCCGTCTCTTTTTCTTCCAAAATTTCCACCACGGGTTGCTTGCGGTGGGTCATAGCGGGAGTGGTATCCTTCCCGCCCCTTGTTGTAACCGCAACCACCGCATTGACGTGTCCAGTGTTGCTCCGTGGATTGGGCTCGGGTTGAGCCGACAATTGTTGGGCGTTCTTGTTGAGCAACGCAAGTTGCTCCGCAAGTTGAGTGACGAAGGTATTTAGTGACTCTTGCCCCGCCGTCAACTTAGCATTTATCTTTCTTTGCTCCACCATAAATTCCTAGCTTCGTGGTCCGATCGTGGTTGAGCTTGAGGTGGGTTGGGAGCTCTCTAACCTTGGTTGTACCTGGGGGGTCTATATGGTCCCGCTTGTTGCCTCGGCGGGTAATTTTGTTGCGGTGGCCATCTCGGTTGATATTGAGGTTGTGGTGGTGGAGGCCGAGCTTGAGGAAGTTGTTGTGGCGGCGGGTCCAAAGCACCATCATTGTTTGCATATGAAAAGCCCGAATGGTTTCTAGCGGCCGGGTTGGCCCAATATCCGGAGTTTCCCGCGACATATTATACTTGCTCCAAGGCTCCCTCTCCATTGTCCCCTCCTACATACATGGCTTGGGATTGGTCTTGCCAATCACTCATATTGCTTGTCGGTGTAGATGTAGAGGGTGCTCCATGTGGCTCGGTGATATATTTCTGCAATCTCTCCACCACCTTGTGGAGAGAGTCAAATTTGGTTGAAAGCTCCGCCACGGCCTTGGCCTCATAAATGCTAGTGGGCTTCAAAGAGGACGAAGAATGTCCTCGCTCGTCCCCCCATTGTTGGTTATTAGAGGCCATCTCCTCTAACAAGGCCGTATCTTCATCCGGGGGCTTTGATAGTATGGCTCCATTGGCGGTTGCGTCAATAATTTGCTTCGTGCCCGGTTGGAGTCCATTGTAGAAACTGTGAATAAGCTCCCAATCTTCTATACTATGATGGGGGCATTGATGTTTCAAGTCCTTGAAGCGCTCCCATGCTTCATAGAGGGTCTCTTGCGGTCCTTGCTTAAAGGACATGAGAGCACTCTGTATCTTCACCGTCTTGGAAGGAGGGTAAAATTTGTCAACGAAGGCGCTTGCCAACTCATCCCAAGTGGTGAATGTCCCTTCCGCTTGCGTCCTCAACCAATATAAAGCTTTATCTTTGAGTGTGAAGGGGAAGAGTCACAGTCGGATTGCATCAACGGAAACGCCCGACATTGGAAGGTGGCGCACTTGGACAAGAAAAGTTGGATGTGGTAATGCGGATTCTCATGGGCATTCCCATGAAACGGGTCTTGTTGCATCAATACTACCAATCCCGTTTTAGCTCAAAATTCTTATCCGCCATTAGTTCCGGCATGGCGATGGATGATGTGGCGGAAGAAGTCATCTCTAATGGATATGATCCTCGCCATTCGTGCGGCTAGCTCCTCGGGTGTCTCCACACGGTTCATACAACCGTCCTCTGTAGCGTGCCTTCTCTCGACTTTGATCCTCCTCACGGTATGCTCGATCTCCAGATCAAATAATATTTCCTCGGGGTTCGTCGTAGATCTCGTGTACATGCAAGGGAAAACAGAGTTTCAAAGGAAATGTTAGCACGAATAAGGAGTACAAAGATAAAAGTAATAAAGGAAAAAGAAAACACTAAGTAAAGAGAATAAAACACTGTCGCCTCCCCGACAACTGCGCCAAAAACTTGATCGACGCCCCTGTTGGATATGGATGACGTTTGTACACCCTTGTAGGGGATGTACGAGGGAACACGGACCTCGAACGTCGCACACACAAAGTCGTGTGCAATGGGAATCTGTTCCCTTGCGGAGAGGATCTCTAGATTAATGGAAAAGTCGCATTATATGTGCATAAGTGCATGCGACATATGGCTAATAAAGGGGTAATATCTTAAGCTTATGTTGTACCATGCATATGGTACAACTTAAGCTTATAATGTGCCATGTATGATGGTACACCTTAGTTAAATTGTTCCAAAGGAACAATTACTCCTAAAATAACTACCTTGGGGGCTATAAATAAGACCCAAGGGTTAGCCATTTCCTTACACTTTTGCATGGCATTCTTGCATGCATTTCATTCTAGCGAAGCTCTGCCGAAATCCTTCCTCTCTCTTTATCCAAGTTCTTAATCTAAAAGTAGAGATTTAGATTGTGGATTTAGTAGCCTTACTCCGTTCGTGAGAAGACTCGATCCGTCGTGGCGAATCCGAAGGCAAAGTTCCGAGACTACCGTGTCGCATACGCAAGCGTAAGTCTCAACTTTATTTATCGATCCTAACGCTGTTTTGACAGGATCCCACATTGGTATCGGAGCCATACGGGTTCGCTCCGGTCAAACCGTCGCCCCTTTGAAACTATGAACGAGTCGTTGTCTTTTTCACGAATGGGTATCCTACCGTTATGGATATGGTAGGAACGCTTCGTGACGGAGAGAACGCATCGGTTGTTCTTTTCACGTTAGGGTCTTCTGTCATTACGGATATGGCAGGAACTCTCCGTGACGGGAAGAACCAACCGTTCATATCGTCAAACTCGCTCTCTTCATGGATGCTGAGTCTCCATTCATAGGGAATGGGCGCTCTCTTCATGTGGAGTGCGCAGTTTACGAATTTTTGAAGTGGGTTAATTTTTTGGCATACGGCCATTGGAGGCTAACTACTTCCTCGACGAACGGGTGCTTCACCGGAGAAGAAGGTGGTAGTTATTTCCATCGGGGAAGATGAAATTTGGTGCATGTGCACCATGGCCAAATGGGCTATGAAGGCCATGAACCCCCCCTCCCCATGCGGAGGGGGTTGGCTACGGCCAATAACCACCACAGCAACCCCCTCCGGCGGGGGTATGCGGCCACCCCATGAAAGGGGGAGACCGGCCATGGCCAAAGGGCCATGGCCGGTCAAGGCCAATATGCCATGGCCGGGCCAGGGCCGGCCCTGGCCGGCCACGGCCAGGGCCAGGGAGCCCTGGCCGAGGCATGGCCAGGCCAGGCCAGGGCCGGCCCTGGCCGGCCACGGCCAGGGCCAGAAGGCCCCCGGCCAGGGCCTGGCCACCCTGGCAGAGGCTAGGGCAGGGGCCCTGGCCCCCGGCCAGGCCAGTGCTAGGCCGCCCTGGCCGAGGCCAGGGCAGGGGCCCTGGCCCCCGGCCAGGGCCAGGCCGCCCTGGCCGAGGCCATGGCAAGGGCCTTGGCCCCCGGCCAGGGCCAGGCCGCCCTGGCCTCAGGCTAGGGCCTAGCCGCCCTGGCCGAGGCCAGGGCAGTGGCCCTGGCCCCAGCCAGGGGCCTCTGGCCGAGGCCAGGCCAGGCCAGAGAGGCCTGGCCGGCCTCAGGCCGAGGCCTGGCAGGCGTCTGGCCTAGGCCAGGCCAGGCAGAGGCCAGGCCGGCCTCTGGCCGAGGCCAGGCCTGCCTCTGGCCAGGCCAGTGGCCTGGCCGGCCATGGCAGTGGCCAGGGCTGCCGCAGGCCGCCCCTGGCCGGCCAGGGTAGAGGCCCTGGTCGGCCCTTGGCCAGCCTCGGCCAGGGCAGAGGCCCTGGCCGGGAGAAGTTGCAGACCAAATTATTGGTCGACCAATTTGGGTGTTTTGGTCGACCAATCCGGTAAAAGGTCTTGGTCGATCTCGAACTTGCCGACTAGCCCATACGGGGTGTCAAAAGGCCTTGGTCAAACACGAATGTGTCGACTAGTCCATACGGGGCTAACGACAGTCGTCTACTCTTGTTTTATGAAATTTTTTTTGGGCTCTACTCCTTGAAGATTAGCCATAGTGCTCTACTTCATGCGAGATTAGCCATGTCATTGTGCTCTACTCTACGGAGATTAGCCAATGTACTTATGACATTGTGCTCTACTCTACGGAGATTAGCCAATGTATTTCAAATTTTTTGAAAAAGATGTTTTCAAATAGGTTATGTCCCGTCCTTAATCGGGATAGCGTAATTTAGAATTCCAAGTCATTCCACGATCCGGCCATGGTTATCTAACCCATGGGTGTGTAGAACAGGTCCCGTGGCTTGGCAATTGTTGCGCTAAAATTCTTTGCGCAAACTCTCACATATTCCATTTTGAAAGATATGTTTTTCAAAAGTATTTTTCCGCTGCTGGTACCATACGGGTATTATTTCTGATTTCTTTTTACATGAGACAAGTAAGAGGGATAATTGGAAAGTTACTTCTAGATGGTAGTTGGGAACGTAGTGAACTTCTCGATTCTAGAGTAACATTTCAGCTTATCCAAGGAACTTATCAAGTGTTTAAAGAATCGAAACTTTATGCATAGAATTTTGATCGTGTTTTTCATTTTCTTTGCAGTTTTTTGATTCGAATATGTCTACCGCTTCTAAGAACATTGTCGCAGAGCTTAACAAAGGTGAGAAGCTCAACGGCGACAATTATAAACTTTGGTCAATAAAAATTCAATATGTTTTGGAAGAGCAAGATATGCTTGAAACACTCCAAAACATAATGGAAGAACCTGAGTTGGGCAATATGGCCCAACACAAGAGGGACCGAGAAGCTTATGAGACTTGGACTCGAAAGAACAAAATAGCACGTATTACGTTATTGTCCGCAATGGACAATGACATAATGCGTCTATTTCGGGAATTCGACCTAGCCAAAGACATATGGTCTGGGCTAGAAATAAAGTTTGGTGGAACTTCGGTTACCAAACTCCGCTCCTTAAATATTCAATTTGATTCGTACAAGATGCGGCGAGATCAATCTATGAAAAAGCATCTCCGCCACATGGCGAATCTCATAGCTGAATTAAAGGATGCGGGTCTTACGCTGTCTGACGAACAGCAGATCCAAGCAGTCATTCGTTCACTCCCAGATAGCTGGTATAACATGAAAATGCACCTCACTCATAATGAGTGCATTAAAACTTTAAGCGATGTATCCAAACACCTCGAACTCGAGGAAGAGCGGATTCAAGCCGCAAAACCTAGTGCCGAAGTGCACATGACCGCTAGTTCCTCACATGGAGGAAAGAAGCGGAAGGATAAACGCTTAAGGTTTATGAACGAACGAGAGCAAGAACCGGAAACCTCAAAGAAGACTAAGAACAAAAAGTGGCAAAAGAATGTGCACTCAAAGAAGAAAAACTTGAAGAAGATCAAGTGCTTTAAGTGCAACAAGTACGGTCACTTCGCCCGTACGTGTACGGATGGAAGTGATAAGGTAACTTGTAGGGCTAGTTACATATGTGTTTCTAGTTCCATGTTTCTTTTTGAATCTAACTATTTTTGGTTAATTGATTCAGAGGCCACAGACCACGTTGCGAAGGACAGAAGGTTCTTCGTAGAGTATCGAAGGATAACTCAAGGAACAAAGTGGATATACGTCGGCAACAACACTCGTGTTGAAGTCAAGGGCGTCGGAACATGCAAGCTAGTTCTTGACAACGGCCGGACTCTATTATTGCACGACGTCCTCTTTGCTCCAGATATTCGAAGGAATATCGTATCTGTGGTCATGTTAATGTCTTTAGGTTATGAATGGAGGTTCTATAAACAAAATGTTGACCTTGTTTGTAATAGTTCTTTAGTTGGGTCGGGTAATGTTTGTAATGGATTGATTGTTTTGAACACTATGTATGATGATTCTTCTTCTATTAATGAAAGTTTTCATTTGACAAATGCTTCTAATTCTGAATCTGAGATCATTTGTTGGCATGCAAGACTTGGTCACATTGGACCAACTAGAATGGATAGACTTGCCAAAAGTGGCTTGCTATCTAATGTTTCAAAAGTTGAAATGTCAACTTGCGAACATTGTCTTGTAGGGAAAACTTGTCGCAAGCCATTTGGAACTGGCACAAGGGCCGAAGTTCCATTACAGCTTATCCATTCGGACATTTGCGGTCCAATGAATGTTAAGACAAGACGCGGGAAGTCCTATTTCATCACCTTCATTGATGACTTCACCCGTTTCGGTCACATTTATTTGATTTCCCACAAACATGAAGCTTTATCTTGCTTCAAAAACTATATGAGTTTAGTGGAAAATCAACTAGATCGCAAGATAAAGGTCTTGCGAACCGATCGGGGTGGAGAATATCAATCAACGAGTTTTAAGGAACTCTGTGATGAGAAAGACATAGTTCATCAAATAACTATGCCTTATACTCCGCAACAAAACGGTGTTACGGAAAGAAGAAATAGGACATTGATGGAAATGGTCCGATCAATGATGTCTCAGGCAAATTTGCCCATCACCTTTTGGGGTGATGCATTATTGACGGCGGCATTCATCTTAAACCGTGTACCCTCGAAGTCGGTAAGTTCTACTCCTTATTAGTTGTGGAACAATAGAACTCCAGACTTAAGCATTCTAAAACCTTGGGGTTGTGCCTCTTACGCACATTTATCCTCTCACAAATATGGCAAACTTGGGCCACGTGGGAGGAAGTGTATCTTCATCCGATACGCTGAACACTCCAAAGGATATGTTTTCGTCGGTCAAGAGGACAATGGGGGTCTAATAGAATTCGAATCGAGGAATGTTGTCTTCTTGGAAAACGAGTTTCCAAGACAGGGTGAGATAAGTCAAGACTTATCCTTGTTTGAGACTTGGGATCAAGAAGGATCGGAACGTTCGAGTGGGAGAATCCTTGGTGAAGAAGAAAATACGTTTCAAACTTCACCAATGGATGATACGAACGATACCAATCCTATTCCGAGTGGGAGTGATGTTATTCCAAGTGGGAGTGATGTCATTCCAAGTGGGAGTGATCAAACTCAAGCAAGACGTAGTAATCGAACGAGGCTAACACCTCTAAGATTTGAGGATGAATTTCCTCAAACATTCATGACATTACTACAAGATGATGACGAACCTGCAAATTTCAAACAGGCCGTCACATGCCCTGCTAAAGATAAATGGATAGCGGCGATGGAAGAAGAACTTCAATCCATGAAAACAAACCAAGTCTGGGACTTGGTTAATTTACCTAAGGGACGTAGAGCCATTGGGAACAAGTGGGTTCTCAAAATCAAGCATAAGGCTGATGGCTCCATCGAGAAATATAAAGCTCGCCTTGTTGCGAAAGGTTTCACGCAACAGGAAGGAATAGACTACGAAGAGACTTTCTCTCCTGTCGTGTGTTTTACCTCCAATAAACAAAGGCGAGGGTCTATGTTTGGAAATGTGTCCCAAAGATCCAAAAGAAAAGAAAGCTATGGAAAAGGTTCCATACTCCAGTGATGTCGGGAGTCTGATGTACGCCATGAAGTGTACCAGACCGGACATTTGCTATGCTGTTGGTATGTTAAGCCGTTACCAATCCAACCTAGGACAGGCACACTGGAAAGCGGTGAAGAGGATATTAAGGTACCTCAAAGGGACTACGGACTATGCGTTATGCTATCAAGGCAATACCTTGAGACTCGAAGGCTATACCGATGCTGATTGTGCAGGTGATCTCGACGAGCGAAGATCTACCTCAGGCTTTGTTTTCTTGCTCGGGAATGGTGCAATATCCTGGAGCAGCAAGAAGCAAACCTGCATCGCCCTATCAACCATGGAAGCCGAATTTGTAGCATTCAGCATGGCGGTCCAAGAAGCTGTTTGGCTTAGGAAATTCTTAGACAGGCTAACGGATGCCACTGACTCGAGCACTGTTCCTATATACAGTGATAGTCAAGCTTCGATTGCCTATGTCAAAGATCCTAAATTTCATTGTAAGACCAAACACATTGATATTCGATTCAAGTTTGCGAAGGACTATGACAAACGGAAGGAAGTAGACATAGGATACATATCCACGCATAAGATGATAGCAGATCCCCTTACTAAGGCGATCCCCAGAGATGTGTTCTTCAAACACTTATCATCTATGGGAATGCGTAGGTGCTGAGCTGTATCATGTAATATTTCTCATGTCTATAGAAGATCAAAGTTTAATAAAAGAAAGAAGTTCTTTTATATATTGCATACAAGTTTCTTACAAATGATTTTATACATTTGTGTTTAAGTCTCAGCTATATTATTATGTGTATGTCGGACAGATTAAGGTTGGCTTTCTCACATGAGCAACCGCCTTATCTTATCAGATGGATAAGATAGAGATGAGACTAGTTTAAAGTCAAAATCATTAGACGAATGATTTAGAGTCGTGACTTAAACAAGATAGTCGAATGAAAGATCTGCATCATATGGATGCTTACAAAAGATCCGAGATCTGTATCACAAGGATATTTAAAAGAGATCTCATAGGATTTTTTAATCCTATCTGTCTTATGCAGGATGAGAGTCCGGGAATATTTCATGGGTAGTAAGGGGACTCAAAAGATAGGCACTGTGGTGTCTGATCTTTCATCCGTACAACATCATTAAGACATACTCTCCCTGGGAAAGGAGTGATGTTGTAATACGTGTTCATACCACGTATGCATTTCGACCACTTAGTTAGTAGCAATAGTGTTTGCTATTATGTGAGACTCAAAGGCCATACGGGTCTTAACTCTTACCCTCAAGGACTCCAATTGGTTCCTTTAGATTTGACGAGATGATCGCTATCTTAGCGTGTTGCTAATAGGCTATGATAATTCGGCTCGGCGGGGCACGTTAGAAAATCGAATCAAGTCAAGATCAGAAGGTTCGCAAGAAGAGGAAGATTGATTTCATATTCGCATTTGGACTTTAATGATTCAAAGCTGGCCAGCCAATTGTAATCCAGATGAGATTCAATTGTTGAATATAAAGTATAAGAAATGTGAAGAAATAATCTAGGGTAAAGCATGCGTTGAACTACTCAACTTTGCACCTTCGAGGTCGTTGTGTATCTCTAACAAGTGCACAACAATAGACTCTACGCGCATGACGGTCGCACGGTCTATTTCTCGGTATGATAGATGAAAGAACTAAGAGAAAGACGTTCTCTTACAATCCCCTCAAGTGTGAGTGGGAGATGTTGGATATGGATGACGTTTGTACACCCTTGTAAGGGATGTACGAGGGAACACGGACCTCGAACGTCGCACACACAAAGTCGTGTGCAAAGGGAATCTGTTCCCTTGCGGAGAGGATCTCTAGATTAATGGGAAAGTCGCATTATATGTGCATAAGTGCATGCGACATATGGCTAATAAAGGGGTAATATCTTAAGCTTATGTTGTACCATGCATATGGTACAACTTAAGCTTATAATGTGCCATGTATGATGGTACACCTTAGTTAAATTGTTCCAAAGGAACAATTACTCCTAAAATAACTACCTTGGGGACTATAAATAAGACCCAAGGGTTAGCCATTTCCTTACACTTTTGCATGGCATTCTTGCATGCATTTCATTCTAGCGAAGCTCTGCCGAAATCCTTCCTCTCTCTTTATCCAAGTTCTTAATCTAAAAGTAAAGATTTAGATTGTGGATTTAGTAGCCTTACTCCGTTCGTGAGAAGACTCGATCCGTCGTGGCGAATCCGAAGGCAAAGTTCCGAGACTACCGTGCCGCATACGCAAGCGTAAGTCTCAACTTTATTTATCGATCCTAACGCTGTTTTGACAGGATCCTACAGCCTCGTTATGCGCACGCAACCGGGAAAATCAACTCGTAGTCTTACCGTAAGCGCACGACGTAGTGGCGAGCGGGTATCGAACTCAGGGAGAAACAATGACGGTGTCTCGTTCTAATTACCTAGATATCGAAATGGTCAAGAATAATTTGGGGTAAAATTGTCACAATCGTTCGTATATCGATAGAAATATCAATGAAATAAAGCGCCAAGGGATAGGGAATCCCCGCTACAAACCGTATCTCATCGTTGTGATTCGTAGGTTACGTCATTGCTAGACTTGAATTTTAGGCGAACTAGTCGCAACTAAATGTAGAACCAAGCTCACGCTCTCGCGCTATTGCCGGTCTATAGCAAACCTAGGTTAGGGCCCAATCTCTTGTAAACCCCAACCTAAGAAAATAGCATTAGGATCGACATCATCGTTCAATCGTATCTCGAGCCCACTCTCGTGCAAACTCGAGCTACGACCTAGGTTGAGATAGTTCCTACCTGTCCAATCTCTTGCAAATGGGTATTTGTATAGAAATACGATTAAAAACCCTAGCCTTGGTCCAATCTCTTGCAAACCAATTCTAGAAAATTCCAATCGTAAATCTAAATCGAATTTCTAGGGCTTCTTATCAATTGGGACCCAATCTCTTACAAATCCCAATCGATATGAATCCCTAGCTATCCGTAATAAATCAATTTCAACCTAACCCTAATCAATTCTAGCAAGAATTTCACCAATTCATCACAATTTAGAAATAAGGTTCATAGGGTTCATCCCCATGCCCTAAGACGATAAAAATACTCACCAATCATCATGCAATTCATGAGAAAATCAATAGAAAATTCAGCACAAATCATTGCAATAGAGAAATTATCAATAAAAATAGAGTTTTTGACAAGAAAAGAGATAAACCAATGAGAATCCAATAGCATCCAACAAAAGTCCCCTTTCTAATCTCTAAAAAAGCCTAAATCTAATTACCTAAAAAGCTCTCTAAAAAGGTTGCAAAATGTATCAAAAAGTTCTCTCTAACTAGGGCAAAAACTGGGTTTAAATACCCCTCAAAATCGCCCAAAAATTCGTGACAAAAATGCCCCTGTGCAGCCCAGAAATCGCAGTTTACGCAGCAGGCGGGGCGGTTCACTCGGCCGAGTGACAAATGTCACTCGGCCGAGTGACAAACCCTGTAAAATTCCAGTAAGTCGGGACTTTTCGGGGGTCTGTCTTCGGGAGTGACTCGGCCGAGTGACTTAACTCACTCGGCCGAGGGGCAATTCTTGCTCGGCCGAGTGGGAACCGCAAAAAGCCTGTACATTTCCAGTAAGTCGGCTGTTTTTGAAGTGGATTTTCCCATGCCACTCGGGCGAGGGGATTTCCATGCTCGGCCGAGTGGACTATCGTCACTCGGCCGAGTGCACGCCTATTTCCTTCTGTTGATGCGTGTCCGGCCTGGTCGGCCGAGTGGTCATCTTGCTCGACCGAGTGGGTGGTTCACTCAGCCGAGTGAGATGCTGCAGATGCCCAATCTTCATCTTTCCTCGTCGCTCCTACGATGTTCCTTCTTCTTCCACTCGTCTTCCATCGCCGAATAGCCCTCAAAAGAGCCTTGGGTGACACTCCGGAGTGGGTGCAAATCCTCTTGATCTCAAAATCACTCCGAATCGCTCCATATTTCCGGAAATACGACAAAAACAAGAAATCGTGAAAAGCATCGCAATATTGCCGAATAATCGTGAAAAACGCGATATGAGCGATCAAAGTGGCATGGAAACATGCAGAAAAGGGGTGTAAAATACGGAGCGATCATCAAACGACGAAGATTGCCATCTTTCAGCCCCCACCCGATCGGTTGGACACAGTCAACCGATCGGGTGATGCACGCGTGCACGACCCGGACAGCAGCTGAAGCTACGAGAGCATCAACCGACCGGTTCGATGACCGGTTCAACCCGACGAACTTCTCGGGAAATTGGAGCTAAAATCCAACCGATCGGGTGATATTCACCCGATCGGTTCATCTGTAGCCATTTTCTCAAAGACACGACCCGAAGAGCTCACCCGATCGATTCACCCGATGAGCTCAAGATCCAAACGACGAGCTGCTTCCGCCAACCGACCGTGCCGCCTGACCGGGTGAAGTTTCTGAAGATGCTGCCGAAGATCGCAGCAGGTCACCCAATCGGTTGATTCTTCACCCGATCAGGTGACGTCGTTTTCTATATATATATACCCTAGGTTTCCAGAAACGAGACTGTTGTATTTTTTTACTGTTTTTCTCTCTTGTGACGGCTGTAATTTTCTAGTCATTTTTAAGGGTTCCGATCTTTACTAAACTTTGATATTATCTTAATTGCATTGCTACTATTGCATTTCAATCGCCTGATTATGTTTTAAACGGTCGATTTTCATTTAGATTGTTTTTTAGCTATTATGTGTGAGTAGTTCCCTAATCTGGGATTTTGGTGGAAACCCCTTCGTGGGTTCTCCCTGATGCGTCCATATGACTAGGAAATCGATAGGGATTAGGAATCTATTGGTTACGCGGGGTGTTTCATTGTCATCGGTGGGAAAAAGACCGTCTTTGACCGTTGGGCCTATGGGGGATAAACTTGGCGGTTGACTTCTTAGCCATAGCTCATGCCCTTAGCGTAGACATCGAATCCTAGCGCGTGGGAACGGCAGGACGAGATGTTGGTAGTTATCGTTGTGAGCTTAGTGCTCTCGGATTCGGTCAGTGTTAATGGACATGGGAATGCCCACTGACCGAACCCGGATAGTCCAGCGTATCATCCTGGGCACCGACCGGAATATCGGGCCCATGGGACGCTGGTATCACTCTTAGAGGCAACGTCTCACCATTAGACCCTAATTCAGATCGTTATCCTATCCGCCGGTCGTATTAGCGAGAATCATACGATAGGGTGGAAACCGAAGTCCCGGTTTCCCTTTATATTGTTAATCCCTCGTATTTACTTTCCGTGACACCACATCCATCGATTCGGGCTAGCTCACCCCATAGGGTGAATTCGGTCCTTTCTGACACAAGCACAACCACGCCTCTGTGAGTTCGACCTCCAAGCCACACTACAACACTGTGCGCTAGCGGTTACAAATATTTAAATCTCACGCCTCCATTCACATTTTATTGCACATTGCATGCACCACAACGCAGGGACATCAAGCTTTATGGCGCCGTTGCCGGGGAGGCAACGTGCTTGTTATTTTTGGATCTTTTGAAACCTTGAGTCTAGCTCATATTTCTATCTCGCGATAATTTTCGCATTCTTCTTTTTCATTTTTCATTTTTATTTTCTTATTTATATTTTCTTATTTAATCTATTTCTTTCCCACTTGTCGCTTCACGGGTGTTTGTTGTTTTTAATGCGCAGGAACACAAGGAGTCTTGACGACTTGATTCCTGTTGATCCTGAGATAAACGCCACCCTAAGGCGTCTGGCCGCAGAGAAGAGAAGAAGAGAAGAGCCTGAAACCATGGGGGAGAACACCCCACCTCACAAGTCCCTGCTGGAATACTCGATGCCATCCATCGAGTCCACCTACGCCATCCGTCCTCCTGCTATTACGGCACAAAGCTTCGAGCTTAAGCCGTCTTTGGTGATGTGGATTCAGCAGGATCAATTCTCTAGGGCACCCATGGAGAGCCCCATCGAACATCTGGACTCCTTCCTCGAGAAATGTGATACCTTCCAAATAAATGGTGTCATGGTTGAAGCAATCCGTCTGAGGTTATTCCCCTTCTCTCTGCGGGATAAGGCCAAGATGTGGCTTAGGGGAAAGGACCTGAACACATTCAACACTTGAGAGAAGCTCTCAAATGCCTTCCTAACGAAGTTCTTTCCTCCGGGGAAGACCATGAAGCTGAGGAGTGAGATCTCCTCCTTCTCCCAAGCCAGCCACGAGTCTCTGCATGAAGCTTGGACGAGATTTAAAGAGATGCAGCGAAGATGCCCTCATCACGAGCTTCCCAAGTGGCAGATAATTAATCTGTTCTACAACGGAATGAGGGATGACTTGAAATCTTCGATGGATGCTGCGGCTGGGGGTCCTTCATGTCTAGAAGTGAAGAAGATGCCGGGAACATATTAGAAAATATGGCATCGAACAATGAGCGGCGGTATGACGAGAGAGCCACACCTAGATCTGGGGGTATCCACAGGGTCGAGGACGTAGACAAATTATCCAGCAAGTTTGACTTGTTGTCGACCCAGATCTCAGCGCTCAAGGTAGGAGCCGGTGGTGCTGGTACACAACATATTACGACGGTGGAAGCAGAAGTCATGGGGGACTTCGAGGGTGGTGACATCTCACCACCGTTGGACCAACCAAGTGCACTATCCTACAATCCTATGGGAAATGCACCGTACCCACCACGGACTAGCTCCAACCCGGCCTACTCTCCAAACAACCGGAACCACCCTAATCTTAGCTACCGGGTACCGTATCAGCAGCCGCCTCCTCAGCAACAGTAGCAGCTAGTATATCAGCCGCCTAGGCAACCGCAGCTACAGTTTCAACAGCAGCAGCCTCCACAACAGTATCAACAGTATCCTCCAAGGAACCAGCAGCCCATTCAGCAGTAGCAGCAGCAACAGTATGGCCAGCAGAGGGCCATCTCTCCAGTTGAGTCCCTCTTGACTCAATACATTACCAACCAGGAGAAGATAAATTTGAAGCTGGAAATGGGGTAAAGGGCTCTCACTGACCAAGTAACCCAGCTGGGGTTACAAGTGGAAAACCTTCAAAGATCGCAAAATCTATTGTCGCCATAACTGGAAGTGAACCCGAGGGGAGCAAACCAGACTTTGGCACTCACGCACAAGCATGCGAATGTGTTCGCTATCGTGTTGAGAAGCGAAACACAAATCCCCACGAGAGTGCCCACCAAGGAACGGGAAGCACCATTGGTCGTAGAGCGACCAATTGAAAAAACCAACGACAATGGTACTTCGTCACCAAAAACTACGACTCCAGAGGGAGTCCCTGAAGATGAGAAGAAGAAGGACGAGGAAGGGAGCTTCAAAGCATTCAAGCCCGTTGTGCCATTTTCACAACAGCTAGCCCAAGCCAAGATAGACGATAAGTATGGCAAATTCTTTGCCATGGTCAAGGATCTAAGCTTGCAAATTCCCTTCCTTGAAGCTATCGAGACGATTCCCTCCTACGCAAAATTTCTAAAGGATTTGGTGACAAGAGGGTCCAGAGAGGAGAAGGTCGTATTAACGGCGGAATGCAGCGCTCTCATTCAGAGAGCAAATCCGCCTAAGCTTAAAGACCCGGGGAACTTCTCTATCCCTTGTGCGATCGGGGAGGTAAAGATCCATCGTGCGCTCGTTGATCTTGGAGCGAGCATCAGTTTAATGCCCCTTTCGCTATATAGGAGGATAAGGATGGGTGACATGGAGCCCACCGGTATGACCATACAGCTTGCAGACCGAGCGGTCAAATATCCAGTGGGGGTTGTAGATGGCCTGCCTGTCAACGTGAGTGGGGTGCATGTGCCAGTGGACTTCGTCGTTATGGACATGCCTGAAGATACGCACACCCCCATCATCCTTGGATGGCCTTTCATGGCCACTGCCGGCGTTTTAATAGATGTGAAGAAGGGGAAGCTTTCCCTTAACGTCGGCAACGAAAAAGTCGAGTTTGACTTGGGGTTGTCAATGAAGCACCCCAACCCCCCAGATGATCCAAGATGCAATATGCTGGACATAGAAGAAGAGAGAATTGTGGAAGCAGGCGCCTGGGAAATACTTTCGAGGAATCCCCTGACAGCTTGGGGGACTTACAAGAACATGACAGCCTGAAAAAGGATGATGTTGCTGGGAAATCGGATGCGGCACATACGGTCCCTCCCGAATTTCAAAAAGGTCCTCCGACAAGGAGGAAAGGGAAAGAGCCCATGGGGCTCACCGGGGACGAGATCCAAATCTTGAAGCGAGTGGCGGTAAATGCCAATATAAGGGAGAAACCCCCGGATCCCGTCAACGAAGGGAGAGTCGTCGAACAAGTCTACTTGTCACCGACGACGACACCAAAGGCCACAACTCTGAATATTAAGCGATGCCAATCTTAGGGCATCACCCACATCCACCTTAAATATCATCTATGGGCGTCGAGCAAATGACGTTAAACAAAAGCGCTTCATGAGAAGTAACCCATGCTCTAAACTTTATCTTCATTTTAAGGATTATTTTTAGCTTTATTTTTTCTATTTTAAATAATTAAAGCCATCCGCGGGAACTTCCGTCGAGAGACTTAGACCATTTGTGAATTTTTGCAGGAAACAAGCCCTCACCTGATCAGTTGACCACTCAACCAATCGGGTGAGACGTATCAGACAATGGCCATATCTATGCTCCAACGAACCGGTCGGGTGAAGCAATGTGAGACCGGGTGGCAGACCGTGTGAGCTGGGCCAAAGTCTCGAAAAATTTTGAATTGATCAACCGATCGGTTGATACGAAGCGTGGTCATGTGAGTGACCGGGTGAGCTGCACTGAACTTTCGGAAAACAATTTGAAGCGGCCAA
This sequence comes from Scilla litardierei, assembly GCA_030789695.1. NCBI lineage: Eukaryota > Viridiplantae > Streptophyta > Magnoliopsida > Asparagales > Asparagaceae > Scilla > Scilla litardierei. Next base: position 57,898,149 of record CM061142.1, on the reverse strand, counting down.
CCGATCGGTTGAGTTCTCAACTGATCGGTTCGCCTGTAGCCTCTTTTCAGCAATTTTTTCGACCTAATTTTCAACCGATCGGGTGAAAACTCACTCGATCGGTTCGACTTAAACCCTATAAATACCCAGCACCTCACCAGTTCATCTCCTTCACCTGATTTCGATTTACCTCTCGCCGTTTCGACTTCCTCTCCCTCCAACTGGCCTCGTTTCTCCCTCAACCGATCACAAAACTCCCCTTAATCGATCTCTCCACTCTCTATCTCCATCTCTCCATCGATCCCTCTCTCTTTCTCTTCGATTCAACCCCATAAAAACCCTAATTTCCGCCCAATACTCCTCCATTTCGAAATTTTGCTGAAAGGAGTTGCCGCGGCTTCACATTTATTCCCATTGTGTTGCATTGAGACATATACGAGCAAGGATCTTCATCTCGATTGGGTAACTTCGCTCCTTAGCTCAATTTTATATTTTGCCCTAGAATTTCATTTTGCTCAATTTCTTGTGTTAGTGTGCATTCATCACATCTTGCATACACACACACACACACACACACACACACTCACTCACATGGCCAAAGATAAAGATAAGGGTAAGGGTATTATGCAAGAGGAGGAGGAGTCTCGCAAGAGACGCAAGACCACACGTCCACCACACTCACGTCCTCCTCCTGCACAACCTGCACAACCCCAACCCCAACCCCAACCTATCATCCCAGCTGAGGACCCACTGATGGACCTGTGTGGCTACCTCTTTAGGAATCAAGAGCATAAAGAATTTTACCATAGACTTGATGCACGGGGGCATCTTTCGACCAAATTTTCCCACACCCAAATGCTTATCGATCTCGGTGTATTCACCGAGGTCGAGACTCTCTTTGCAAATTTAGGTTGGTTATCTTTCCTAAACGCCAACGCGGTATCCTACCCCTCCCTCACACTCGAATTTTTATCCACACTTGTCTGTGAGTCGGGGTCGGTCGTCATATTTTGGGTCCGTAACAGAACCATTCGCACCCACTTGGATACCATCAATGACATGTTTGGTTTCCCCATCCTTGGGGACGACGCTATCTGTCCCTACGGGTATCCCCCCGAATTTGACGTCGATCAGTTTTGGTTCCACCTCACCCTACACGCTCACTATCCCCGAGGTAAGGCCAATGCCTCCTCCATCATTCACCCCATCTTCCGTCTGGCCCACCGAATCATATCATGCACGTTTTTCCCCAGGGATGAGTCGGGTACCGTGACCATCCCTGATCTCTTCATTTTTTGGACCATGACCTTTGCTTATGTTCGCGGTGATGAAGGGATTTCTTTTAGGGCCCATATCGTTCCCGTCCATGCCGGTGCTTAGCTTGTTTCCAATCTTCTTGAGATTAGCCACGTCGGCAAGGGCAAGCTTTGTTGCGGGGCCTTATCATAATCATATCCTCTGCTCCCAGGTTTAATATTGTCATCCCCCGAGATCTTCCTACTGCCACAGGACCCTTACGTCTAGATCTAGAAGTCCTGCGGCATATTCACATGATTAAGCCCCGCCCCGATGGCCGTTTCACCTTCCATTAAGGGCACCCCCAGCTCCATATACCATTCTACCCAACCCCGCTCGTATGACCATCCAGCTTGTGGCAGACTGGACTTTCCCACCTGATACTGAGTTTCTTGGGGGGATGCGTCTTCCATTCATCCCGGGCGCACCTAGACCACCTTCCCCTGCCGCCCACTTAGGCGAGCAGGACATTCCTGCATCCCGAGGAGACCCTGGGGCTGGGCCTAATAGTGCCATCCCGGCCTCTGTTCCCACCACGACCGTCACCACCTCTCCGGTCCACACTACCACCACCTCCTCATTTCGTCGGGTCGCTTCTACTCGTCTCCATCTCGAGGCTGAGTTAGCTACTTTGCGCACTGGCGCATCTTCCTCCACCTCCTCGGTACCATCCTCCTCCATCTTCACTCACCCACATTTCCTCGCACTTGAGAGGAACGTGGCCGCCATCCTCCGCCTTCTCACTCACGTCCACGGGCCTCCTCCACACACACCACCTCCCTCTCCACCACCTTCACCCCCTTTACTGCCGTATCCGCCCCATCTACCATCATGTTGGTCGCCCTTTCACTCCCACTCACCATCACCACCACCACTCCACCCATCATTCATACGTCCACACCCACCGATCCATCACCCCGACCACTTTCTCCACTTCTCCGCACACCAGTCACCTCTCCCGTCCACTCCCCCGCATCTCCCACATCGCTTTTTGATTCCATTTTGTTTTCTGACCTACCTCTTGCATATCTCTGCATTTTCGTGATCACATCATATTGCTAGCATTGTCACGTCTAGCTTGGGGGAAGTCAATTTTTCTGTATTTTGTCGTGTGATGTTTTCTATGTGTGTTTGTTGTATTGTTGTGTCGTGTGATTTTCTGTCTTTATTTTCTGTTTATATGTCGTATGGTGTGATTTTCTTTATTTTCATTTTCTTATGTGTGTTTTTCTTGTTTTTCATTTCTTTTTGTGCCGGTGCGTATTCCCCCCCATTTTCATTGCCCTCCCGTGTTTACTCATATTGCATTGAGGGCAATGCAAGTTTCAGCTTGGGGGAGTCGCACTTCGTGCGTCATTTGTGTCTTTTTCTTCATTTTTTTGAGTCGTTTTCTTCGTGTTTTTATTTTTTTCATTTCTTCTTTTTATCTCTTTCTCCTAGAGTTGAACCCTATGATGAATTGCCACAAAAATCACACACACACCTAGCATGGCTTCGATAATCGCATTCTCTAACCCTAGGAAGCTGAGTCGTCTTGCATTTCATGCATCGTGGGTCCACTTAGCTTTTTGAGAGTCGTGTGTCGTGCCTAGTTGTTTGGTGTGCTTCTACTTTGTGATTGTGTTTTATATACCTGTCCAGGAATGACCCCTAGATTATCATGCTTCAATTTGAATATGCGGTATTTGCCTCTCTTATCTGCTTCTGTATGCATGAATATATATATATATATATATATATATATATATATATATATATATATATATATATATATATATATATATATATATATATATATATATATATATTACATTTGACAGAGTTTTTTGAATCCTAGGGCTGACTAGGACAAGCTGACTAGGACAAAGGGATAGATAAAAGACGGCCAGGATTTAATCTTGGAGAATCAACGGTTAGGATTAAGTTTTGATATTTGTGGGTCCAACTTTTTTGAATAAAGAGGGGAAGAGAACAGGGGAAAAGATTTTCGCGGGGGACGAGGAGTCTCTTCCTCTTCCCCAGAATGGGGGAACGAGAAACGAGGCGTCAATTAACCCGTTCATCCCCAAAATTAACGAGGCGTCTCTTGCTCGCCAGTTCATTCTCTCCTTCTGCTTCACCAGTTCATTCGCCAGTTCATTCTCCCCAAAATAGAAGCTCTAGCAAGTCGCAGGCAGGCAAGGCGCGCTTCATCTCCAGTTCGCAGGCAAATCAACGCTCGCTTCATCTCCAGTTCATCGCGCCCTAGATCTCGCAGGTAGGCATGTCTCCATCTTGATTCATGCTTATTGTAGGAAAATGGGAGTCTCCAGTTCGCAGGCGAAGCTCTAGCAAATCAACGCGCAGGCAGGCAAGTCAAGAGGGGGTTCCAGTTCGCAGGCAAATCTCGCAGTTCATCGCAGGTATTGTTGGAAATTTTGCAGTTACGGCATGCCCTTGATTCATGCTTATTGTTGGAAATTTTGCAGAAGTATTTAGTTATTTTTCGGATAATTTTGCAGAAGTGTTACCCAGTTCATCGCAGGTATGTCTCAATTGCAGAAGTGTTACCCTTGATTCATGCTTATTGTTGGGTAATTTTTGCAGAATAATTTTTGCATCTTGATTCATGCATGTCTCCATCTTCGCAGGATAATTTTTGCAGAAGTGTTACCCAGTTCCAGAAGTATTTAGTTGCATCTTCTCAAGCATATTCTGTATGTGCCAACATATTCTGTATGTGCCAACATATTCTATTCTTTTTACAGAGCTAGAAAGTTATTAGCACAGAAGTAAAATGTTTTCTGGTACGGATGACGCGAATGCAAAGAGTTGTCATATAGTTTCTGAGTATCACAAATATGCTGCATTATTCAATAGCTTAATGTTCATACATCAGAAGTTCTCTATGATACCAGTCTGTTTGATAATATAATCTTGATTGTTTGAGTGATAGGCATGCATATAAATAGATGGAAGCACCCGTGAAAAAGTAATGTGATTGATGTAAGAAACTAAAGAGATGTAGTTCTGAAACTACAAATGCTGGCGACTTGATACCTAAAAGAGATACACATGGAATGGTTGAACTACATGAGATACAAATTCTGTATGTTTCAATCAATTAGTTAAATGCTTTGGTTCAAAATTAATTTGAACTACACGAGAATTCCATGTGTAGATTTGTTGATATGGATGATTTTCCCATATATGTTTTGTACCTAGCACATTGGGTCATACTTTTTGCTAATTTGAACTACACGAGAATTTTTTTGCTAAAGGATGAGTTTTTGTTCTCATTTTTTTTTGAGAATATGATCAATGGTGATCTTCAGTCATATTTTTTGTCTTGCTAGATATATAATAACATTCTACATCATTTGAAATATAACCCTTTATTATTGGAAGAGGTTGATTTGGATTTAGTTTGGTAGTTTGCTAACTGATTGTCCATAATATTTTGCTATCTTTTTAATGGTTGCTGAACATTTACGGCAAATATTTTGCAGTTTATAGGGAGGGAGATGGAGAGATGGATGACAAAGGCGTGAGATCCCCGACAAGCCGACATGGATGCCGATGTTGACATGACTACCTGAACCGATGAAGATGGTGTCAATGTATTGCTACGCCCTTTTTCTTTTCCGGCGGTGCTCCGTGTGTTGGAGCAGAGGGTGGCGATGACGAAGACCCTCACAACATGCTTGAAACGAGGAAGTAGGGAAGGAAAAAGTAGGAAGCAGCTTAAGTAGGTGGTGGTTGGGGGGAGAAGAGAGATGGAGAGAGACTTCTATTTTTGTTGGTGTTTTTGTATATTTGATTCTGATTACTGTGTTTCACTTTAAGCTAATGTTATTATAATATAATGTGGGGATATATAGGTTTTAGATATTCAACTTATGATATGCATCAGTTTTGTTGATCTTATTGAAACTCTTTATAATCCTTTTGAAAAATGTTGGTAGCAAGATGCAACCACGAGCATGAACTTGATTAGAAATGTGTAAATTACTAAATTTTAGTGAGATGATAAATTTATTGTATTTCCTATCAAGTACATCCTTTATACGTGAGCCTGGCTTAGTCCGTTGATGAGGTTGTTTCTGTCATGAGATGTGCAAAAGATGTGAAAAATGTTGAGAAATACCTTTGGAGTCTTGGGAGTGTTTAGAGAGAGGGCCATTAAAGTATACAGTCTGATTTCTACGGATCACAGAAATCACCAAATAATGTTTGTGGGACTTTTTGATAGAAAACATGGAATTTTTGTTCTGTTCTCTTTATTGCTCTGGTGGGGTCATGTCGAACATTAACCCTATGTTGTTGAAGAAGACGGTAGCAAAAGAGACTGAAAGGTGAAGTCACTGTCGAAAAAGGCTGACAGGTCTGCCAAGAAGGCAGCGGCGTAGGGTGGTTAGGATTATGGCTCGGGGGTTGTACTGTTGTTGTTTGTAAGTTATTTTGGTGTGTTTGTATTTTTATACGATGCTTTGTATAAAATTGTAAGGCAGTAACAATATAGTCTTATCATATTTTTTACTATATAGTTTAATACATTTGTTTTCTTAAACGTTATTGTACTTTTAGGTTATCTTTTGGCGGTTATGCAAATGAGAGATGTTTTTGAATGGTTTGCTGACTAGAACATAGTGGTGGGTAAAAAGACGGTTGAATTGAATCTTGAGAAATCAATGGGTATGATGAGAGTTTGTGAAAATTGTGAGGGTAAACCCCTAAAATTTGGGGGTGGGTGACTAATTCTTGGGGAACTAAATTTTAGTAGGGACTAAAATTTTAAACTTGAACTAAATTTTGTATGGAAACTAAATTTTGGTAGAACTGAATCAGGATGGAATTAAATTTTTGCGGAATTAAAATTTTAACTAAGCAATAATTTGAGCAGAGCAATATTTTAAATGGACCATGCCCTTAGGCACATGTTAAATCTTATGGGAACTAAATTTTTGGGGGAACTAAAATTTTTGGGGCAACAAAATTCTCTGGTGAGAACTAAATTTTAAGTGGACTAACATTTTTGAGGAACTAAATAACAGTTATTGCGCTTTACTTATTGTTGTTTGTTTAAAATTAAGTGATCTAAGATTTTAAGGGGGGAAATATTTTAAATGAACCGTGCCCTTAGGGCACGGGGTATGACTAGTATATATATATATATATATATATATATATATATATATATATATATATATATATATATATATATATATATATATATATCATATGCTTCATTTCGCATGTATGTGGATTCCACAGTTAGGACTAGGATAACCCATTTTGGCCTACGCTCCGATTAGCGAAAAAACTCCTTTGCCCAAGTGTTTAGAACCCGATTTCTCTTTTATTTTACTTGGTGCAAATCCCCTCGTCGTGTACCGTTCTCCCACTTGGGAGAGTACACACGTGTATATACCCGAAAATCCAAAAAAAAGAGAAAAGAAAAAACCCAAAAAAGGAGAAAAGAGAAAAGAATATATATATATATATATATAGCCAAAAATCCAAAAAAAATACATATATCCAAAACCCAAAAAAAATTATGTGTATATATTTTCCTACTTGTCCAGAATAAAGGGAAGACGAGAATTTGCACCGAGTGTTCTACTCCACATCATCTCAACCCCATCGCTTTCGAAAACACTTGGAATAGGGAATTTCTAGCTATTATCTAGGCGATAGTTTGGTGATGTCCAAGTCCCTAGCTGTGGACTCAGTGACACATGATACATTTCGATTCTCTCTTTCCTCTCATGCATGCTTGAGCCATATATTCACCGCTTTTCAAATCGAATCGATATTTGGGTCTTTTCTTCGATTTGTGTATATGGAGCTTATGGCACAATGTAGATAGTGACACTGTATGCTAGTACACGACCACACTCACTCGCGCTTCATCGCGTGGGCCCATGACACTTGTCTGGACTCATATTCCTTGGTTTAGTGTGGTGATTTGTCGTTTGCTCGCTTGGTGTGGCGTTTTTTTGATTTTGTTGGCCCTGACGGGCGATTTAGGATTTAGAGTTTTCTTTTTCTCTCTTTCTCTCTATTTTCTCCCTCCGAGCTCCCGCTCTCACTTGTCTTCCTCAAGGACGAGGAAGGGTTTAGCTTGGGGGATTTTGACGTGTGTGTATATTTTATATATCCACGCACGTCTTCTTTGTGTTTTTCCGTTATTTTCCGCCGTCTCGTATCCATTTTCTCGGGTTTTCTTGTTTTCTTTCACTTTTCCGTGTTTTTGTGTGTTTGCAGGAGTTTGCCAGCATAGGGGACATATAACGAAGATATCGTAAGTCCCCGGAGCAATAGGAGGAGTCATGCGTGATCCAGGGGGTCAAATGACGAAGATCGCCATCTTTCAGCCCCACCCGATCGGTTGGACATAGTCAACCGATCGGGTGATGCACGTGTGCACCACCCAGACAGCAGCTGAAGCTACGAGAGCATCAACCGACTGGTTCGATGACCAGTTCAACCCGACGAACTTCTCGGGAAATTGGAGCTGAAATCCAACCGATCGGGTGATATTCACCCGATTGTTTCATCTGTAGTCGTTTCCTCAAAGACACGACCCGGAGAGCTCACCCGATCGGTTCACCCGGTGAGCTCAAGATCCAAACGACGAGCTGCTTCTGCCAACCGACCGTGTCGCCTGACCGGGTGAAGTTTCTGAAGACGCTGCTGAAGATCGCAGCAGGTCACCCGATCGGTTGATTCTTCACCCGATCAGGTGACGTCGTTTTCTATATATAAAGCCTAGGTTTCCAGAAATGAGGCTGTTGTATTTTTTTACTGTTTTTCTCTCTTGTGATGGCTGTAATTTTCTAGTCATTTTTAAGTGTTCCGATCTTTACCAAACTTTGATATTATCTTAATTGCATTGCTACTATTGCATTTCAATCGTCTGATTATGTTTTTAACGATCGATTTTCATTTAGATTGCTTTTTAGCTATTATGCATGAGTAGTTCCCTAATCTGGGATTTTGGTGGAAACCCCTTCGTGGGTTCTCCCTGATGCATCCATAGGACTAGGAAATCAATAGGGATTAGGAACCTATCGGTTACGCGGGGTGTTTCATTGTCATCGACGGGAAAAAGACCGCCTTTGACCGTTGGGCCAAGGGGGAATAAACTTGGCGGTTGACTTCTTAGCCATAGCTCACGCCCTTAGAGTAGACATCGAATCCTAGCGCGTGGGAATGGCAGGACGAGATATTATGAGTTATCGGTGCGAGCTTAGTGCTCCCGGAGTTGGTCAGTGTTAATGGACATGGGAATGCCCACTGACCGAACCTGGGTAGTCCGGTAGTATCATCCAAGGCACCGAATGGAATATCGGGCCCATGGGACGCTGGTATCACTCTTAGAGGCACCGTCTCACCATTAGACCCTAATTCCGATCGTTATCCTATCCGCCGGTCGTATTAGCGAGAATCATACGATAGGGTGGAAACCGAAGTCCTGGGTTTCCCATTATATTGTTTATCCCTCGTATTTACTTTCCGTGACAACACATCCATCGATTCGGGCTAGCTCACCCCATAGGGTGAATTCGGTCCTTTCTGACACAAGCACAACCATGCCTCCGTGAGTTCGACCTCCAAGCCACACTACAATACCGTGCGCTTGCGGTTACAAATATTTAAATCTCATGCCCCCAATCACATTTTATTGCACATTGCATGCACCACAACGCGGGGACGTCACCAAGCTATTCAACCCACTGGGTAGGTCGAACTGTAGAGCTGTCGATCCATCTGAGCCGTCGACCGTCATAACCAAGAGTCCAATACGACCCTCATGACCAAGAGTCCAATACGCTGCTGAAGTCCCATAACTCGGCATTCGACCTATCTGACTTGTACCGAGTCAGATGGGTCGAATTCGAGTCCAGACGAGCTATCTCGGCACAAGATAGCTTAGCTGAATAACCAATGACTCATCAGCGCCAAAATCGTGCCAACTTCCACAACTAGATGTTATCAACAGACTTTGCATGCCCCGAAGGACACTCCATGACTATACATCCAATGCTCGATGGCTCCAAATATCAATATTGGAGAAGGCGAATGATGCTCCATTAAACCAACGATATTGATTTATGGAACCTCATGGAGATACCCTACTACAAACCAACAACACCCCCTTACAATGGTCAATTGAAGAGATACAAGTGGCAACACTCAACGAAGAGGTAATGAATGTTTTGTTTTCTTCAATATATAACAAAGTTTTAAATCATGTATCGGATGCAACTTCTGCAAATTAACTATGGCACATGATTAAGGATTATGAAGAATCATCCTCCAAGAATTTATTTTTTGATGACAAAGAGGAAGGAAAACAAGAAAAGGCAAATTGTTGGGATATTGAGACCTACCCAGTAGATTTTGATGATGTGCACAAGTGATATGTAGACTAACGTTTTTATTTCAAGTGTTTATAAATTATTTTGTAGATTTAGAGAACAAAGTCGTTGTGAAGCAAATTGAAAGACATCGAGCAACAACAATCAAGAAAGCCACAAATTGAAGTATATGAATGCTTTGGCTCGTAAGTCAAATGAAGATTTAAAGAACAAAAGAAGTTGGCTCAAGATCAAGAAAGAAGAATGAAGAGCTAGATGTATGCTTGTGTGAGTAAATACTTAGAATGTAAAAAGCCAAAGTATATTTTACACACTCATGCAAAATTCATTGACAAATCATTTTAATTATATAACTTATTATATTTCCCATATATAATTTTTATAAATTATTTTTGAAGTATTTTTAAGTATAAAAACTCCAGTATCCCATAATAGCCGACTATTATACTCTGATAGCCGACTACTTTTGTCATGGATTTTCTCAAAACTCTCTGTCAAAATAATAGCCGACTGTTTAATATAATGGCCGACTATCTAGGAGGGATAGCTGACTATCTGGGTTAACTAAAGCCAGATTTGGAAATCTGCCTTGATTTTTGCTAGCCGTTAACTAGCCGTTGTAGTTGACTTTTGATGCTGATTTCAAGCTATTTTTAGCAGTATTTGGGCTACTATTTCTCTATAAATAGGAGGGATTTAAGAAGTTTTAAAACAACATTTTGATTATCAAAGAAATCTCCATTGTGCTCAAAAGTGCTCAAAGTTCAATTTTGCCCTGCATCTTATTCAAATGCTACTGATTTTATTTCTTTGTGCTAATTCTTTAAGATATATTTCAATTTCATTTTTAGCCTTTCAATAGCACTTTTCTATTTGATCTCCAAGCTAATAGCTTTCTTATTGAGATTCAAATTGCAAGTCTATTATTTTAATCTTTGTGACTTAAATTCTTACTGTTTTTCAAAGATTAAAATTCTTGATTATTTGATCTCTAAAAGCCCAAGTGCTCAATTTTTGTGGATCAATTTTCAAGAAAACTTTTTGATCATATTGTGCTTTATTCATATCATTTATTTGATCAAGAGTTTCAGATTTTCGTAAGCCACACTTCACACATATATACATTGGCTATAGGAAATCTTGTACTAAATTCTTATCTTTTGTGAAAGTCTTTGGAGAAGACTTGGTGTTGTAATTCCCGTGTTTACAAGGGAAACTTGTGTGCATGGAAATCCTAGTTAGTTGTAACTATGTGCTAAAAATTCCTAGCGAGGGAAGCTGGGTGATTGTTTAGCTTGTTGCTATAGTGGATTAAATCCCGAAGAGAGTCGAAGACTGGACGTAAGCCAATGTTAGGCCGAACCAGGATAAAATTCTCTGTGTTTGCACTGTGATATATATCTCTCTAACTTATTATTTATCGCTTGAATCTTTTTATTTCTTCTGCATCTTATATTCAAGCTTATCATTATTATTGATTAAGTACAAATTGCGGCAACTTGATTTGTGACTTAGGCAACTCGTAGAAGGTTTCTTAATTACTTGAAAAAGTTTATAATAGTTGACAACTCTATTCAATCCCCCTTTTAGTGTTATCTGCCATCTACAAGATCCCACACTTGGTATCAGAGCTAAGTTAAGACGATGACATCAACATCTCATCACTCCGAAGGTCTCAACACTATGTGACCACCTTTATTCAATGGAACCAACTATGCCAGCTGGAAGATCCGCATGAAGACACATCTACAATCTTTGGACATTGAGGCATCGACGATCACCAAAGATCTGTACAAAGCACCAACCGAGGCAAACACTGGAAAGTGGTCAGTAGACAAAAAGAAGAGAGGTAATCTAAATGCAAAAGCCATGAATGCTATATTTTGTGCAGTAATAGGTAATGAGTTCAACCGTGTCTCTTGATGTGAGACCGCATACCAAATATGGCATACTCTCGAGGTAAGCCATGAAGGGACGAAGAAGGTAAAAGAATCCAGAATTAAAACGTTGCATTCTAAGTTTGAAAGTTTGAAGATGGAATAAGGAGAGAGTATTAGCGAAGTTAATACTCGTTTTACTAACATTACCAATGAGCTTGCAGGATTAGGCAAGAGGATTTCTAAATATGATCAGGTAATGAAGATCGTTCGATCACTCTGGCCAGAATAAAAAGGAAAGACCACTGCCATTCGAGAAGCACACGACATGAAGACCATCAGTTTAGAAGAGCTAATGAAAAATATCATGGCTTATTAGAAAGAGATGGAGGAGGGTAAGAAAATTGAGGAAAAGTCAAAGAAGATGTAACGGCCGCTTTTCAACCATTCGTTTTTCTACGCGTGCGACTCTTATCGTGTGCGTATTTTATTTGACTTCTTCTTGGATTCGGACTATGCGATGTGATATGTCGTTGTAACCGTATGGAAGAGTATTTATTTGTGGGATTTTTAGTGAACGTCATTTCACGGGTCATCCTCCCACAAATCGAGTTTGATTGCAGGATCGACGTAAATTTAGACGTAGTCGCCGGATATTTTATTTTTCTGTTCATTTTTCGAGGACCAAACACGCGATTGACCATAGTATCCCCGAGCCTCTCTTCATCACGGTCGTCCCGATATTTTTTTGTAATTTTCTGACACTCCTAGCCCACCCAAATCGCTAATCAAAATCCAAGCCCATTAAGCCCAAATCAATTTCGAATTTCAAATTACTAATCAAATCTTAGAGAATCCCTCTTACGTAGCATGGGATTATTCTCCCACTATTTGGTACCCCTAACTACACCCCCCTCCTCTCACATATCCTCTCTCCTAGTCACCTAAATATACCCCATTTATACCCCAATTAGCAATTTTCCTAACTTACAAAACCAAACCTATCCTCTCCCTAAGTCACGCACGCAAGGGGGGAAACCCATCAGGCCGCCGCTTTTACTCCCCTTCCTCGCACTTTCCCTCGTCGCCGGCGAGCTCTCCGACCACCCTCCAAGCTCCGGCCATCCACCACCACCCTCTCCTCCTCTTTCTCCTCCATCTCCACCTCTCCAAGAGCCCAAAACCCCATTGAAATCAGCCATAGCCGAATCTGTGCACAGCAGCCACCGCCGAAAAAACAGCCGCCGCCGCCGCTCCGGCCACCACCTCCGGCAACCGCCACCTCCGTTGGACTCCTCTCTGACCCCCGAATCTTCTCCAACTCCCCGTACCCTCTTCCCTCATCTCTATCTCCCTCAAAACGCTTTCAAACAGAACCCAAATGACAGTTTTACAGATCTGCACCACCGCCGGGAAAACTCGTGCCCACCGGCCATCCATCCACCTAAGATGACCACCCTACCTTCGTTGGACTCCTATCGAACCCCTCTACCAACTGCAACTTCCCTCACACTCATAGCCCACATGTAGCTCCGGGAATCCTCGTCGGAACACGCTGTATCGGCTGTTTTTCACAGATCTGGAAGCTGAACTTCACAGCCGGCTCACGGCCACCTCTGACCACCCCCCGGCGACAAATCCACTGTGTTGGCTTCATCTTGAAGTCCTTAACCTTTTGCAACTTCCCGTTTTTTTGTTCGTCACTGGAATTCCGCTGAGACGCGCGACAACGAGTGTTGTGCGAATCTGTCCTCCCCGGCTTCTCACGGTGGCCCACCGCCGTGCGCTCACACCGTCGGCCATCCACCGGGCCGATCATCTTTCTTTGGTCCCACTTCATCTACCGACAGCCCCCTTGGACTATCGGAGTTCATGTGCGTTGCCGCACGCACGTACTTTTAGCCGACGTCGCCGTTATCGTGAAGAACCGTTGCGCTACTCGCAACGGGAGGAGGATCGCTGATTAGCTCACTGATTTCACGCCACCACCCCACTGTTTAGAGGTACCTCGCTGCGCTACCCGTGGCCGAGGAGTTCCAGATGACACCGACGTTTCGCTGTTCAGACCCGACTTCCGCTTATTGGACGGCATCACGAGGTTGGTTTCCCTAACGAGTAGTAAAACCCACACCGTAGCTAATCAAACCCTAATCTAAAATTGATCAACTTGAACTAAATTTATTTTCAGCATCTGTAAAACGTTGCCCACCGTAGGAAAGATCGACGAATGGACAAATTTTCTGTGCACATAGGGTAGAAGTCGATCTAGGTTGAACGAAACGCCAAAATGTAACTTTTGACGAATAGGGTAGTCCCGCCAATCTAGAAACAGACCCTAATAGGACTTATTGAAAAAACGCGACCTGACACCGTCGCTGTGACCCTATTTCAGACAACTACCGCGGATGCGACGCCTGGACGAGACGCTTCGGACGGACGACACGCTCGCCACCGCAGGCAAGTGTACTCACTTGCACTTTTGGCCGTGCCTATGCCTTAGACTGCTAGAACTATTAAACTGTGAACAAAGAGAACCGGACGTGAAATGATAGCGTCTGAGACACCCCTTGACGGCTTAGACTTGATGACAAAGTCTAGGCTCGACAACAACAACAACTGACACCTTAGGGTTTTCATGTTGGTGTGTGTGTGTGGACCCCCTAGAACAACATTCCTTGTGTGTCATGTCCTGTTACACAAAAAGCCTCCGGGTGTTTCGGATGCTCTCCACGCGAGAGTGATCCCTGTTACACAAAAAGCCGCCGGGCGTTTCGGATGCTCCCACGCGAGAGTGATCCCTGTTACACAAAAAGCCTCCGGGTGTTTCGGATGCTCTCCACGCGAGAGTGATCCCTGTTACACAAAAAGCCTCCGGGCATTTCGGATGCTCTCCACGCGAGAGTGATCCCTGTTATACAAAAATCCTGTGGGCGTTTCGGATGCTTCCCTAGCGGGAGTGATCCTTGTACCTTCTTGTCCTGAGTTCCTGGGTTGGGGTAGGGTTGAGCGTGCGCATAGGGAGAGGGTCTGATCCCCCTCAAACCGTAAGGCGTGAACCCTTCGTGTCACACGTGTCTTGTCCCGTCTTGACTTGTCCCGTCTTGTCCCGTCCCTATTAGGTTAGTCTCGTAGTCGATATCACACGCTACGAGTACCGCTTGACGTGTTTTACTTTTCCTGCTCCGTTTACCTTCTTTTGTTACTCTGTTATAATCCCAGCATGCTAATCAACCAGTAAATCATTGCTTAAAGTTTCAGTACACTTGCAGTAGAGTCTAACTCTCTTTTGTAGACTTTACCTGACGTACAGTTCCTTTCTTTTGGGTGTTGTACGTCAGGTGTCGAGCCAGAGTTCATGGACGAGGCAGACTTACCGGAGTACGTGGAGCCTGAGGACGTTGACCCGGAGGACGTACCTGATGAGGACCAGACTTAGAGGTCTCTTCTAACACGGACGTTCAGAGGTTACTACTTTTAGCTTCTCTCTTTCGGTAGTTGTTGCCATGCTTAGGCTTCCCTCTTTTTAGACTTTTGTACTCGCTGGATATTAATTCTTTATAGTAACGAATGCAACTTTCTTTCTGTACTTTCTGTTGTTTCGAACTTTATAAATGCAAGAACCTGAAAATTTTAAAATGGTACCACTACAGACGCTTATTGGGCCCGGGCTTCACAGCTCCGTCCCAAGCGGGCCTTAGTCACGCTTCGCCTCCGTATTTTTGGGGAAGCGGGGCGTGACAGAAGAAGAACTTGGCATTTAGAGCAAATGAAGTAAGCTCAGATTCGGAATACTCCGAAGGACATGAAAGAGAAATTGCTTTCATAACAAAGAGGTTCAAAAATTTCCTCCAAGGTAAGTTCGTAAAACGCATATTTCGTTCTACTCACGATATTATCTACTTTGGATGTAATAAACCAGGACATGTACGAAGAGATTGCCCATTGGAGACACGACCAAGATAAAGGAAAAGAGAAGGAGAAAGATAAAAGATGGAGGCAAAAGGAAAGAAAGCATGCAAAGCCAGAGAAAAAGGCGTTTGCTGCCTTTGATCAAAGTGATGTATCAAGCTCCGATGAATCGTTGACATAATCTGAAAAGGAAGAACCAAGAGGAGAACGGGCGCACATGTGCTTTATGGCATCAACGTCATCAAAGGTAAGTAACTCTAAACCATCTTCGCAATACTATAGTGAGGACGACCTACTTAGCAATAGTGATGATAGCGATGATGAAGATAATGATTATGAATTTGACTATAAGGGTGCATATACGAAATTGTGTAATGTTCATGAAAATAGAGCACCACAAAGTGAACAAGAAGTTTAAGATTTGCACAAAGAAAAAGGAAGGACTTGAAAAAGAAAATGAAGATTTGATCAATAAAAACAAATCCCTTTTGGAAGAGATAAATGAAATGAAAACTAGGATAAATGATCTTGACGATATAGTAGCCACCCCGAAAAGAAAATTTGATGATTTATCTAAGACTATGGAGAGATTTAACAAGGGAAAGGAAAATTTGATAATATTATTGATACACAGAAATCTTCAGGAAATAGGAATGGCTTAGGTTATGAAAAATCCAACCATATACTAGGAATTCTCACTTGAAACATAGGTATATCAGAATGTAGATTCCCAAAAACGGCACGAGCAAAGAAAAGAAAAGGTATGTAAATGAATTTTTCTATAATATTCATTTCAACAAAAATTATACTTACATTTGTGACGAAAGTACTAAACAGCATTGGGTTTTGCTTCCATTAAATTGAGATTTAATCCCATGTAATCCCCCGGACCCAAAAGAAAAAGGTACCTAAATTTTATTCGTTTTCAGGTATCAACGGAAACATGGAATAGTAAAAGTGTTTTTGATAGCAATGATCTATGAACATCGTGTTTGATGATAACAAACGTGTGTGAATGTTTTAACGTGTTTGTTAAGTGTTTCAGGAATGTTGACCATGTGGATACTTAATGCGAGTCTTGGTCAATATGATGGGAAGAAGGAGACAATCCACTTGGGTTGATTCATACCAATTAGAGCTAATTCTAAATCTCAATTGAACCTAGTAGCTGCAGGTTACTCTTGGTTATTTCCCAATAGCGTAATTTCTCAATTGCAATCTAGTGCTTATTTCTCATTAGCCGCAAGTTACTTGGTTTTACTTATGTCTCAATTGAACCTAGGGCTGGAGGTCAAGTGCACAAAACGTGGACAAAGAAAAAGTGCAGCCGTATTTTTTTTACATCATCAAATAATAACCTACATCCCTAGCTTTTTAAAAGCAAGCCGCATCTCTGTTTGGCCGTCACCTAAAAAACAGAAACCCTAGTGGCCGGAAGAAAAGGGAGAAGAAAGAGCCGCATCTTTTTTTCCATCTCCCAATCAAAATTCCAAAGGGCTTGCTTATTTTTTTCCATCTCCAAAAATTAACTTCCCTGGGCGAATGCAAAAACCCCCTTCGAAAAATCCCAATCAGCCGAAAAATTTCACATCTCCTCTACAAGCAACAAAGGGGATACATAGCCGAAAATTCTTGAGAAGAGGAGTAGCCGAGATTTTTGAACAAGGGGTTTTCATTGCTTCCTCCAAGGTGCAGTATTTGGCCAGAGGCCGAGATTTATTTTTGACCAAGCAAGCTCTTCAGACTCCCAAGCCGTGACATCCACATGCCGCGCAACCTGGTGTTTTGATTTGCTCAGCTGCAACTTGGTGTTTGACCTGCTGATCAGAATTACATGCTTCAACTTGACCCTACATGCTTGGGGACTTGGGACTAGAGACGAGGATTTCAGAGACTACTACTTGTCAGATTGATCTGACGACACGCTGAACGATAGAGACACCAACGCCGTCACAACTGAGCGATTCTAAACTTTATACTCTATTATTTTTGTGATTGTGATGTTGTGATCTTTGTGAAACTATTTTATCATTTGTTTGGGGACTTGGCTAGTTGGGACTAGCCAAGAGAGAGCTTTACTAGTATTGTTATTGTTTGGGCACTTTGGTGAGTGCAGGTACCGAGGGCCAGGTGAGTGTAGGGTTGGTGCTCTAGCTACAGGTTGTACCAATTAACTTTAACAATCTAGTATTGCTTTTGGGGTTGGAGTAGGTCGTGGGTGCGACCGAACCAGGGTAAAATCTGTTGTGTATCTGTGGTTGATTATTGTTTACCCTGCCTGTGATTATAACTGCGTGTGATCTCTTGTGGGTTGCACGAGAATTTTTATAAGCCTATTCACCCCCCTCTAGGCTTAGATCCAGATCCAACAAGTGGTATCAGTGCCAGTTTAGAGGATCTAGCCTAGTTGATCATGTCTATGAATATGTCTGATTCTGCTTTTGCTGAGGGTCAGTCTATTTCTCGTCCCCCTAAGTTTAACGGTTTTGATTTTGCGTATTGGAAAACTAGGATGAGGATTTATTTAGCTGCTGTTGATTATGATGTATGGAGCAGTGTAGAAAAAGGCTATAAACCTCCCACCATTAATGTTGCTAATAATGAAATGATAAAACCAGAAGATAAGTGGGATGACTTTGATAAGAAGCGCTTTTCATTGAATAATAAAGCTATGAATGCATTGATTTGTGCTTTAGATAAAGCTGAGTTTAACCGTCTATCTCAATGTCAAACTGCGCATGAAATTTGGCATACTCTAGAGGTGACTCATGAGGGTACATCGCAGGTTAAGGAGTCCAGACTTGCGCTACTCAGCACTGAATATGAAAGCTTCCGCATGCTTCCATCAGAGTCAATTAAAGAGATGTTTGTGAGGTTCACAGACATCGTGTACAAATCTACCTCTCTTGGAAAGCCGTGCTCGAGTCTGGAGCAAAATCAGAAAGATCTTAAGAGCATTGCCTAGCACCTTCCGTCCTAAAATCACAGATATTCAGGAAGCAATGGATTTATCGCAAATGAAAGTGGAGGATCTGATAGGGAACCTGATGTCCCACAAGTTGGAGCTGCAAAGCATTGAACTGAGAGAGAAAGATGAAATGAAGACTTCAAAGGCAATAGCCCTTCAGGCTAAAGAGGATGAAGATGGAGATGAGGAGGAGGCTTTTTTGGTGACAAGCTTCAAGAAATATATCAGAACTGGCAACGGGAGATCAGAGATGCTGAAAAGGTTTAATCGCTCTAAATTTAATTCTAATAATAAATCTTTTGAGCAGACTACTACTGATCCAGTTATATGCTTTAAATGCAAAAAGCAGGGACACTTTATGAAGCAATGCCCTCAAGGAAAGAACAACGCTGCGGAGCAAAAGGGGAAATCTTTGATGCTTACATGGGATATGGACAGTGAGGATGAATCTCAAGAGGAAGTTGCACACTCCTCTCTTTGCCTGATGGGACAACTAGACGAGGTAAAATCTTTAACTAAAGCTCAACTTGTAACTACTTTTAAAGAAATGCAAAATGAAATTGAAAGGTTGGAATCAACTGTTGAGTTACTAGAATCCCATGTAGAGAAGTTTAAAATGCTAATTTTGAATTGCAACAAGACAATTATAATATGTCATTAGAAGTTGATGAAATTAAAGAGAAACTTGTTGCATGTAATTCTACTATTAGCTCTTTGGAAAAGGGAAAATCTTGTATGCCTACTGAAACTGAGTGTCTGAATTGCTCTACTTTGCTTAAAGAAATTAGCATGTTTAAACTAAATATGGTTAAGCTAGAAGTTGAAAATGAATTACTAAATGAGAAGATTTGCATGCTAATAAATGAAAATAAAGAGCTAGAAAAGAAGATGGCTAATCTGAAAAAGAGTGAGGAAGAGAACAAAAAGGCCTTCATTAGTAAATGTACCATGCTTGTTAATGAGAACATGTTTTTAAAGTCTAAAATATCTGATCTTGAATTATCTATAACAAAATTTGGTGTAGGAAAGCATTCATTAGACATTATTCTAGGTAATCAGATACAAGGAAATAACAGGCGTGGTTTGGGATATGGAAATAAAATTGATGAGAGGCCTAGAATTAATAGAAAGAATCAAAAAGAAACTGGTGTAGGAAGAAGCATGTTTGCTAAATGTTATACATGTGGTGGTGTTGGTCATGCTTATTATAACTGCAAGTATAGGAATACCAACATCAAATTTAAGCAAATTTGGGTTCCAAAAAATAAAGTGACTAACACTAGTGGACCTATTTGGATTCCTAGGTCACACATATCATGCTCTTCTTATGTGTAGGTACATGGCACGGCTAAGGGACAGAAGTGTGAGTGGTACTTAGACTCTGGCTGCTCAAGACACATGACAGGTGAAAGAGAAAAGTTTCTTAGCATTGCAAAGCATGAAGGAGGAAGTGTTACTTTAGGGGACAATGGAAAATGCAAGGTAATTGGTAAAGGTGTTGTAGGTAACGACACCTTTCAGCTTACAGATGTCCTATTGGTTGAAAAGTTGAAACATAACCTCATTTCTATCAGTCAGCTGTGCAATAAAGGTATGAAAGTTGAATTTGATCCAAAACTTTGTAGAATCATTGATATCTCCACATGTGACATTATTATTACTGCAAATAGAAAGAATAATGTTTATACTCTTCTGATTGAAGAACTAACTGTTTCTAAATGCTTGCTTGTAGGTGAAGAAGAGGCCACACTATGGCATAGACGATTAGCACATGCAAGCATGGGACTGATAAAGAAGCTGGAAAACAAAAATTTGGTAAGAGGACTACCGCATCAGACATATGAGAATGGTAAGTTGTGCGTGGCATGCACCAAAGATAAGCAAACTAGATCTACTTTCTCTAGCATTAATGAAGCTGCCACCATACGCATATTGGAATTGGTGCACATGGATTTATTTGGTCCAACAGACATTGCTAGCCTAGGAGGTAAAAAGTATTGTTTAGTATTGGTGGATGATTTCTCTAGATATACATGGGTATACTTCCTAGCCAAAAAATCAGACTCATTTGACCATTTTCAAAACTTTTGTATACAAGTTTCTAATGAGAAAAATTCTTCCATTGTAAAAATTAGAAGCGATCATGGAGGTGAGTTTGAAAATGCTATTTTTGAAAAATTTTGTTTTGAAAAAGGAATTTTACATGAATTCTCTTCTCCTAGAACACCTCAACAAAATGGGGTGGTCGAGAGAAAAAATCGCACATTAAAAGAAATCGCTAGGAGTATGTTAAATGAATATAGCTTGCCTATGTCTTTTTGGGCTGAGGCCATTAATACAGCATGCCATGTATGCAATAGAGTTATGCTTAGACCTATACTAAATAAAACTTCTTATGAACTATGGCATGGCAACACCCCGAAAGTATCTTACTTTAGAGTTTTTGGATGCATGTGCTTTATATTAAATACTGCAGATCAGCTTGGCACCTTTGAATCAAAATCAGATGAGGGAGTGTTCGTAGGATATTCAGCAAGGAGCAGAGCATACAGGATCTATAATAAACGCACCCTTGCTATTGTTGAATCTATAAATGTCAAATTTGATGAATCTGATATAAATTCTTTGAATTACAGTCAGAACAATGAAGAGGAAAATGTAGAACAACACAGCATTCCAAAAATTAATGAGGAGCAACCTGAAATACAAAAGGAAGCTGAAACTGACACGACAGAAATACAAGATGAAGCAGTTTCCAGAGGAGAGCTGACATTCAATCCCAATCACCCACCAGACTTAATTCTAGGTGAGCCTACGGCAGGTATTGCACACGTTCCTCTTTTAGAGATCTTTGTGCTCTATGTATTTATGGTGAGTTTATTTCTGTAATAGAGCCTAAGACTATAGATGTTGCTTTAGAAGAGGAAAGTTGGGTTTTGGCCACGCAAGAGGAATTAAATCAATTTGTCAGGAATAATGTCTGGAAACTAGTACCTAGACCCACTGATTATCCTGTAGTTGGTACTAAATGGGTGTTTAAAAATAAGCATGATGAATCTGGTAATGTTATTAGAAACAAGGCTAGGTTGGTAGCTAAAGGGTATAATCAAATTGAAGGAATTGATGTGGATGAGACTTTTGCACCAGTTGCTAGGCTTGAGTCCATTAGAATCTTACCAGCTTTTGCAAGTTATAAAGGGCTCAAGCTAAAACAAATGGATGTAAAAAGTGCTTTTCTTAATGGCTACCTAAAAGAAGAGGTATTTGTTGAGCAACCCCCAGGTTTTGAAAGCCATAATTTTCCAAACCATGTTTATAAATTAGAAAAGGCTTTGTATGGTCTTAAGCAAGCTCCACGAGCTTGGTATGACCGTCTAAGCACATATCTGTTGGAAAATAATTTTAAAAAGGGGAGTGCAGACAATACACTATTTTTGATGCATGAATCTGATGATTTTCTCATTGTGCAAATTTATGTTGATGCCATTATTTATGGTGCTACTAACGATCTTCTATGTCAAAAGTTTGAGAAAGTCATGCAGGATCAGTTTGAGATGAGCCTTGTGGGAGAGTTGAAATATTTTCTGGGGTTCCAAGTAAAGCAAGGAAAGGAATGCATCTTTCTATCTCAAACCAAATACATCAAGGAGCTTCTGAAAATTTTTGGGATGGAGAAGTCTAAAGGAATTGGAACGCCGATGTGTCCCAACACAAAAATGGACAGGGATGAACAAGGAGTTGCAGTGGACCAAAAGCTATATCGAGGTATGATTGGTTCCTTGTTGTACTTGACTGCTTCTAGGCCTGATATAATGTTTGTTGTATGTTTATGTGCACGCTTTCAATCAAACCCAAAAGAATCTCATTTGAAAGCCATTAAAAGGATCTTTAGGTACCTAATCAGTACACCTACTTTAAGCCTTTGGTATCCTTCTAGTGGTAACTTTGATTTGGTGGGTTATTCTGATGCTGATTATGCGGGAAGTTTAACTGATAGAAAGAGCACTAGTGGCACTTGTTTTATGCTAGGACACGCTTTAGTTTCATGGTCTAGCCGTAAGCAAAATAGTGTTGCATTATCCACTACTGAAGCAGAGTATATTGCTCTCGGCAGCTGCTGTGCTCAAGTATTGTGGATGATGCAAACATTATCTGATTACGGACTAGCTCTTAAAAGAGTTCCTCTTCGATTTGATAGCAAGAGAGCCATAGATCTTTCTAATAATCCCGTACACCACTCTCGTACTAAACATATTGACGTAAGACACCATTTTCTTAGAGATCACCTCACTAAAGAGGATGTGTCTGTGGAGTTTGTTCCTACGGAATCACAACTTGCAGACATATTCACCAAACCTTTGGTTGAGGCTCGCTTTTGTCGTCTTCGTCTTGAGCTTGGTATTATTGATAAAACTTAGTACGAGACTCCATGCTTTCTTGTGTGCTTGAACTTTTTTCTTATTTGTGTGCTAGTAGTTGCATTGTTATGTGTGCATGATTTTTTTTGTGTGCTTGCATATCATGTTTGCTTTAATACCTCATGCAAAAACAAAAAAAAACAAAAAAAATGAAAAACAAAAAAATGGTGCTTAAATGTGTATCTGTCTCTTTGATTCATTAAAAAGGTATTCATGAATGATTTTCATACTTATGTAGAAATTGCTGTATTATTTCCTCTGCTACATGCGCATGTTCATCTTTCTAAATATTCATGGCATATTCAATGTTAGAAAATAACTTGATTGCTACACATCCTATTTCACTCCCACATGTATTATTATTGTTGCACATTTGGAGATATCGTTTATGAAATTGGAAATGTGAATGTAGGAGGAAAACTTAACTGAAAATCTAAGGGATATGATATACCTTGCCATGGATAAAAATTGAGTATTAAAAACATGTTACTACAAGTATAAAAACTGAAAAAGAAAATTCATGCTCCGTATGAAAAATGGATACAATCCTTGGCAACGGTATTACCCACCAGTATCCAACATAAGCTTTATGGGTAAACTTTAGCGTTGGTGTATTTACTCGTCAAGCAATGTCACCCCCACATCTAAGAGTCCTTATAGGCTATGTTTTTGTGGTGCGGTACCTTGAACTCATTTTTAATGTGGTGGGAAAAATCAATCCTAGGTGATAGAGTGTTATTTGGAAAATGTGGATTGTATTTGGTTGATTTTCTTAATGATTCTCCTTATGTGCTTCAATTTTTAATCATCACACGTACACATTGGTGTTGAAGTCGTAGTTGTTTAATTTCATTGGATTTTGACATGATTATTCTATGATTGTATCCATGCAATTGTTGGTAATGGTTAATAATACTCTCTTTCTGCATGATATATGATTTTGACTTCGAGTGATAACTTTTGATGCTAACAAAGGGGGGGAAATGGAAAGATTTGATATCTGATATCAAGCTTGGTGTGCTACTTGATATCCGATATTTGGCTTGGTGTGCTACTTGGTATTTGGCTTGGCATTTGGTACTGTCTGTGTAATGCTCGTGAAATCATGATTATTTGATTAAGGGTGAGCCTTAATGAATATTGGAGAAGCACAAAAATAGGGGGAGCATGCATATTGTTAACTTTTCTCTTCGGTGTTTGCACATCATTATATCTTATTGCATGTCACCCAATATCGCCACACTATCACACACACTATTTGGAATTTCATTACTCAAATCTTATACTTAGTTTGTCATCATCAAAAGGTGGAGATTGTTGATAGCAACGATCTATGAACTTGGTGTTTGATGATAACAAACGTGTGTGAACGTTTTAACGTGTTTGTTAAGTGTTTCAGGAATGTTGAGCGTGTGGATACTTAATGCGAGTCTTGGTCAATATGATGGGAAGAAGGAGATAATCCACTTGGGTTGATTCATACCAATTAGAGCTAATTCTAAATCTCAATTGAACCTAGTAGCTGCAGGTTACTCTTGGTTATTTACCAATAGCATAATTTCTCA
Organism: Scilla litardierei; assembly: GCA_030789695.1. Classification (NCBI taxonomy): domain Eukaryota; kingdom Viridiplantae; phylum Streptophyta; class Magnoliopsida; order Asparagales; family Asparagaceae; genus Scilla; species Scilla litardierei. The sequence goes on along the minus strand of CM061142.1, from coordinate 57,873,774 downwards.
ATTGCAATCTAGTGCTTATTTCTCATTAGCTGCAAGTTATTTGGTTTTACTTATGTCTCAATTGAACCTAGGGCTGGAGGTCAAGTGCACAAAACGTGGACAAAGAAAAAGTGCAGCCGTATTTTTTTTACATCATCAAATAATAACCTACAGCCCTAGCTTTTTAAAAGCAAGCCACATCTCTGTTTGGCCGTCACCTAAAAAACAAAAACCCTAGTGGCTGGAAGAAAAGGGAGAAGAAAGAGCCGCATCTTTTTTCCATCTCCCAATCAAAATTCCAAAGGGCTTGCTGTTTTTTTCCATCTCCAAAAATTAACTTCCCAGGGCACACGCAAAAACCCCCTTCGAAAAATCCCAATCAGCCGAAAAATTTCACATCTCCTCTACAAGCAACAAAGGGGATACACAGCCGAAAATTCTTGAGAAGAGGAGTAGCCGAGATTTTTGACCAAGGGGTTTTCATTGCTTCCTCCAAGGTGCAGTATTTGGCCAGAGGCCGAGATTTATTTTTGACCAAGCAAGCTCTTCAGACTCCCAAGCCGTGACATCCACATGCCGCGCAACCTGGTGTTTTGATTTGCTCATCTGCAACTTGGTGTTTGACTTGCTGATCAGAAATACATGCTTCAACTTGACCATACATGCTTGGGGACTTGGGACTAGAGACGAGGATTTCAGAGACTACTACTTGTCAGATTGATCTGACGACACGCTGAACGACAGAGACACCAACGCCGTCACAACTGAGCGATTCTAAACTTTATACTCTATTATTTTTGTGATTGTGATGTTGTGATCTTTGTGAAACTATTTTATCATTCGTTTGGGGACTTGGCTAATTGGGACTAGCCAAGAAAGGGCTTTACTAGTATTGTTATTGTTTGGGCACTTTGGTGAGTGCAGGTATTGAGGGCCAGGTGAGTGTAGGGTTGGTGCTCTAGCTATAGGTTGTACCAGTTAACTTAACAATCTAGTATTGCTTTTGGGGCTGGAGTAGGTCGTGGGTGCGACCGAACCAGTGTAAAATCTGTTGTGTATCTGTGGTTGATTATTCTTTATCCTGCCTGTGATTATAACTACGTGTGATCTCTCGTGGGTTGCACGAGAATTTTTATAAGCCTATTCACCCCCCCTCTAGGCTTAGATCCAGATCCAACAAGTGTCTCTATCAAAATTTGCATGGATATGAAATTGAAGAGAATGCAACAAGAGATAATAGTAAGTTAATAATTTTAAATAAGGTAAATATGCTGAAAATTACTTTTTTGTAGCAGAATTATATTTAAAATGATTAGATGCTAATACAAATCAGTTTGGCATAATATCAAATAAGGTATAAAATAGTCTTTGACCAAGCTGCCAAATAGCCGATTATCTGGCTGATTATTGGTATTTAAAGACAGCCGGCTATTGGGTTCGAGATTTCGGGCTTTGGGACTTCTTATTGGGTTTTTACTCTGTTTATTCACTTATACACATTAAGGATGAGAGATCTAAACTATTGATTATTATCCTAAGGCTATGATTCACTAGAGCTAGAGTAAAACCCTAGTTTTACCCCCTTCTCATCTTTTACCCTTATAGCCGACTATAGCTCTCTCTTCATCTCCAAAATTGAAAATTTTCAGATATCTCAAGGAGATCAAGGCTTGTTGTGAAGATATCCCCAAGGAAGAACCATCTTCATCCTAGGTATATCTATAACTCATCAATATTTCATCTTCTTAGAATTGCTTCACACTTTTTAGAGCCATGGTTAGAGGCACTTCTATTAAGAAGAAGAGGATGGAAGAATCCTCATCCCAACCCCTTTCAGAGAAGGAACTCATTCTTCCCTACCTCATCAAACCTGATCGTATCTCTACTTTTGACATCAATTCACATAGGACTATCCTCCAAGAGCGGTTTGCCAAAATTCGTGATCATGAAAATTATGGGATTCATATCATCTTCAAATATCAAGGCTTAACAGACTTATTCTCTCACCGCAAAAAATGTAGGTGTTTGTCTAGGTTGATTAACCTATCTTACACCATTATGACCGTAAACACCTCCAACACCACCGGAGAATCTAGAATCTCACCCAAAGTATTTGATTCCTCTATCAATCTTAATGTTGAAAACTTAGGAGTGAGACTTGGCATACCAAGCACTGTGGCACTTCTCCATGAAATTGAGATGACGGATAAAGATGTCCTCAAGCTTATGTACAAGAAAGGAAAATTTTACAAGGCTAGTCTACCCGCTAGCTACCTCACTTCTAAAGCACAAATTCTTGTAAACATTCTCTCATATAATATAAATCAAAAAGGAGGTAGCAGAGCTGTACTTTCTTTTATCAAGCTAAGTGCGTCTATGCCATGTTAGCCAAGATTAGAGTGAATTGGTCTCATATTATCTTCAACAACATTGTCCATAACTCAGTTTCCGTGAACCGCACTTTCCCACTCTGTCGCGGATATTATCTCACCTATATCTTCGTCTCCACCTGTATTAACATTGAGAGTGAAACCAATTTCATTAAACCTATGAATTTATTTTGATTTGGGAGCTCTCAATAGAATGGACCTTAGTTTGGACCCGTGTCTTGGAGAAGAAGGTGATGAAGGAGAAGGTGAAGGTGAAGATAAAGAAGCAGAAGCAGAAGAGGAAGAAGAAGCAGGTGAGAGGCAACCTATAGAGGAAGGCAATGCTTCATTCTCAGAGGACGTCACACTGTATATGCTTTCATTCCAAAAAGCCATTTTTGCTAATCTTGAGAAAATGGATATTCAAGAAAATGATCGCATGAGTAGCATAACGGATGATGTGAATTAAAAGATTGAGAGCCTCAAGAGGATGATGGAGAACTGGCATGGCAGCACCTATGCCGTCATTGAAGAAGTCAAAGAGGAGATCGAGAAGCACAGGGAGGAGATTCGACGTGGATAGTTTCATGTCTTGCTTGTGTTAACTTTGAACAATATTATCTTTATGATGGTTTTATTAACTTGCTACAATGGTTAATTTCTCACAAATTTTGTTACTTTATATGAGAAAGTTATGTAATATTTTGTTTTGGAACCTATGTGATGGTTTGTAATATTTGCGTATGACTTGCTCATGTTAGTTGCTATAATATGCTTCTTATGCTTTTATTGTCTAGTATGTTTGTTAAGCATATTACAAATCTTCTCTTATGCATATATCGAAGGGATATTGAGACATTCAATAATGAGCTACAATTTTTTCGCTATCATACCCATGTCACGTTTTGTGTATACGCTTGGTATTCATGTTATATAATACACTTTGCATAAATTTTTTGATGTGATAAAGGGGGCGAAAGAGACGATAAAAAGAAAAGCTCACAATGCCCATATAAAATAATACTTGAAACACTTTAATTGGAAATATATGAAAATCATGCATATTAATCTTATTACTTACTAGCTTTAATGCATGAGGAGTAACATCTTCATAGCAATCATGCATCTCTACAGGGAGAGCATAAGTAATTATATTATTTCATTTTATTTTTAATATTTTATATCATTTGTTATCATCATCAAAAAGGGGGAGAGTGTTAGGATATTGTGTAACGACCCGCTCTCAGGGGGCCATTATTTATTTGATTACATTTGCAGGTCTGCATATTACCAGTGAAAACAATATAGCCACAATACAGAGATGTACCAATACTCACACTAGCATACATTATTACAGTCCATAATTAAAATACAACATACAACAACACTCTCACACTCAGTACATGAAAGGAAGTACAGAAAGGAAAATACAGAAAGGAAATACAATATGCACACCAACTATCTCTAGAAATTAGCAGTGTCTGGATCAAACTCTTGCTCCTCAAACTCAAAAGCCTCTTCTTCGATTTGTACGTCGTCTGTCGGTGCCATAAAATAGAACCGTAGGTAAGTCACAATAATTCTAAACATAGAAAAGAAGCAGTGCACAAGTATTACTAAAGCATGTGATAAAAAGTAACTACGTACATGCAAACTAGAGCGATAAGTAAAGTATTGAGCAATAACTGTGACAAGGCATATATAACAAAGTAGTAAATATAAGCAGAACTGAAAGAAGACAATCAACTGTACTGTGGTAGTGCAAGTGGTGAATAAGCTAACAACTACATGACTTAAGCCGGAGAGTATGATATGCAACTAATGAGTTCATCTCTTGCCTGGGTGCGCATTACCCAGACAGAACTGACACAGGTAGGAGGAGGTATTTGCTGACGCAGGCAGCATGTAAGGTTTTACCAACACAGGCAGCATGTAGATGAACTCCAGTCACTCCCACACTCTTTCAAAATAGGAGTTACCCCGAAAACCCAACAGTGTCAAGTGTTCAAGATTTGCATTTCTGTTCTAGTTTAGTAATCAACTCGATGTTCTAACATGGGATTCCAATATAGCTTCCAAAAGAACTTTACACGACATTCCATGAATGGTTTCATGTGACAAAAGAAAGGCACAGATGAATTAGACAAGATAGTGTTCATAGGGAAAATACGAGTTTATGTTCGATGAAAGGTTGGAGAAACTCACTTGAGTATATTTATAATCAATGGTTACAAACTGATTGGAATTCTAATATTGATCAATGCATACACTGTCAGTCAGGTCTGCACAAGCAGGTCACTATCCACGCAAGCAGGTTGATCCAAACTTTGGCACAAACGATCATAGACACCAGGCGGTACCAATGTTTAAGAATGCCAATTGTTCCATCGATTATATTAACAAAAAGTAGAGTAGTTCATGTTTATTTAGAGTTCCATATTTACTTAGATCTCTACCACTAAGATAGTTAAACTAAGACCACTAATTGACTTTCTTAAAACCAGAAGGCAAAGTAATGCAGATGCTAAGAAATTTAAGGATAAAGACAAGTCCAACAAACATGGAATACAAAAATTGTTGGTTTAAGTGAATATTCGTCCTGAGATTTTAGTTTCCTATTAAATTAGGTCTATAGTTATTGGTTCAAGTCAATAGCCATTCTAAGGCGATATATGTCCTAATTTCATGCTCGTACACTATCTGGTTTTCTAAATTTAGAATTCGATGTGACTTACCAGTTTCGAGGTGGTTGTGGTGGGCTGGAACTAGAGCTAGAGCTTCCAAGGGTATTGGTGTACGAGAATCGGTACCAGAAATCACAAGAATTCATTGGTTATAAGCCGTACCATTTTCTACCTATTTATCTCAATCGTTTTTTATTTTATAATAGATTGAAAAGGCGTCGAAAAGTATTCTAAAATTTTATACGGGCTAGATATAAGGAAAATAATTTTACCTAAGAAGGAAATATTTTCAGAAGCCTCTGGGTATTTTTAATAATTTTTAAAAGGTCAAAATGAATTTAAAAACCAATTTTAAATGGTTATTGTAATCGTTCAATAATTTCTTCTGAATGAAATACGTATCAGAATGTTTCAAGTAAGCTGTCAAAACGACCGTCTCGTTGAATACTACACCATATTTTTTTCATATATCAGTTTCTGTGAAACAGTTAAGATATGAATTATTAAGTGAAAATACCGTAATTAGATTTTGGCTTTAAAAATTTACTGCGAAAATTCTACTCGCTTGATGTAGATGAAATCAGTGCCAATGTGTTTGGAATTTAACGCTCGATTTTCTAGACCTGGTATTGTATTTTTCTGAGACCTATAGAATTAGTTATGAATTTTACATCAGAAAACCTATTTATAGAAATATAAAGGGATTCATATAGATCAGGTGGCACCTGATCTAATAGATCGGTGCAAGACACAAAAAAGAGGGACCCATGAAAAGTACAAGCCCATGTGAGGCTTGTACTTTTCAACTATATGTGTCTTGGCACCTGATCTAATAGATCAGGTGCCACCTTTTCTACATTATTCTAAAATATAAATACGTTCGTATATATGTTTTACACGTATTCATATAAAAATACGCTTTATAACTCTTACCCTTCTTGTTCGCGTTGCATGGGCTGGGGGGTTTTTTCGTCGTCGCTAGCGCGACCGAGGCGGCGTAGGGGTCGACGACCGTCGGAGGGGTAGAGGGCGACGGCGGACAGCGGTCCGGTGGTATCGATGGCGACGGTGCTCGGAGAAGAAGGATCATCGGTGGTTTGTTGTGGGTGCTCGGGCTTTGCCGATGGTGGAGCTTGGTGGCGGGTCGGAGTCTGGAGGAGAGAGGCGACGACGAATGAGCGGACGGTGGTGGCGACAGTTGCGTGGAGGCGAAGGGGGTTTGCGAAGGCAGGGAAGCAACAGTGGAATAGGGGAGTGCTGGAGGCTCGCGACAGTTTCTTCGTCGGACGGAGGGGAGTTCGATGGGCTAGGGGAGGTCGGTGGACGAGGGGGGCTTGGCCGGAGCTAGCGGCGTCATCGGGGTTGTCGACGTGTGCTGGGTGAAGCATGGAGGGAGGGAGAGAGGAAGCGGGGCTCATAGAACGTCGATGTGGCAGCGGAGCAGTGGCGGGGCAGCGACAAAAGGTGGGGGCGTTAGCTTCGAGGCGGAGGAGGAGACGTCAAAGGGCGGAGGTCCGCCGGAGGGTATAGCGAGAGGGGGAGAGAGGGGGACGCGGGCTGAGAGAGGGAGAGAGAGTTTGTAAATTTTATTAAAAAAATATTAGAATGGGTGTTAATGGGGATTGGGAGGTGTTTATAGGTTAATTTTGTGCATGAACCCTCTAATAGCAATTAATGAGGTATTAATTATGTTAGGCGTTGTTGCTGACTAAGGTTAAAAAATTAAATCGTGGAAACGTGTTAAGCATTTTGGGATTGGGTTAATGTAATTAGGTAATTAGTTAACATGTTAAAAGTAATTAGCTAATGGTAATTAATAATAATGATTATATTGAACAATCATTTTCTTTATACAAACGACTCCGAAAAATTACGAAAAAAATAACCACGTGTTCGTATCGTTACGAGGATCATGAATATGAAGTCAAATTTAAGGTTTGAGTGACAAAAAATAAAAAAAAATCATTTACTCAATTTGAACTTGTTTGATACTATCGTGAATATGGAATTTCGTGAATGCTAAAACCAGATCGTTACATATTGAGACCCACCCTAGTGGATTTTGATGATGTGCACAAGTGATATGTTGACTAACGTTTTTATTTCAAGTGTATATAGATTATTTTGTAGATATGGAGAACAAATTCGTTGTGAAGCAAAGTGAAAGACATCGATCAACAACAATCAAGAAAGCCACAAATTGAAGTATATGAAGGCTTTGGATCGTAAATCAAATGAAGATTTAAAGAACAAAAGAAGTTGGCTCAAGATCAAGAAAGAAGAATGAAGAGCTAGATGTATGTTTGTGTCAGTAAATACTTAGAATGTGAAAAGCCAAAGTATATTTTACACACTCATGCAAAATTCATTTACAAATCATTTTAAATAATATTACTTGATATATTTCCCCTATATAATTTTTATAAATTATTTTTGAAGAATTTTTAAGTATTGTTTACGGGTGTTTTCTCACCACTGGATCGTTGACCGACGACTGTTGGGTCAACGTGGTCAAGGGGTTGTTTGGGGTCCATTGGATATGCCAAGCTCACGTGCACTCGGCGTGGGTCAGAGATGGAATCGAGGTCGAGCGTCGGTCCTTGGCTGAAGCAGGGCTGAGGGGAGGCCTCGGCTCTGTTCGATGGGCTTGGCCTCGGTTGGATGCGCGTCGAGCGGTAGCCTCGGTGCTTCCCTTGGGGCTTGTTCTTCGGTCGATCGCCACACCCGCTTACAGCGAGAGTGGTCGTCGGGCGCTGAGGGGTAGCCTCAGTGCATCGGTCAGCTTCTTCCTGAATAGACAAAAAACTCGTCAGGGTGGCCGGACCTTGGTTCTGGCCGAATCCGCTCCGATGCCTAAGTCAGAGCAGGGTCTGAAAAGTACTCGGTGGGGGTAGGTTCGACTCGAGAGGAGATCGATACGCTGACCCACGGCACGAGCAGGGGGAGGGAAAGGTAATGGCGGAAAACCAAGGTCGTTGATGGTATACCTCAGATCAGAATAGCTGGGGTTTGATCTCGTGCTCCATTGTCCCTCCGGTCCTTTTATAGGGTCTTCGCCACGATTACCCCCGACCCACGTTCCTCGTCCGCCTCCTTTCATGCCCTCGCGATCCGCCTTCCTATCCGCCCGACGTGCATCGTGGGGAGGCATTTACTAACGGGGCTCTTAATGGACATTAAGGGGCTGCGGGTTCAATGGAGCGGCTATCTCCAAGGAGCACGAGCTGATCGTGGATCCCTGGGGGCAGATTGGCCGGGGCTCGAGCTTTATTCGTGGGCCTTGTCAGGGGGGCCAACCTTGTTCGTGGGATTCCCGTTCATGGTCGTGCCGTGCGTCTCTGCTTCTTGGGCTTCTTCAAAACAGTCATATCAATTGCCCCCATCGTATGGGCCGTTCGGCCTGAGCCGGTTCGGCTCGGGCGATGTGACTGTTGGAGGTTTTGACAGGCGCGTCAGTCGAGGTGTGCTCATTAAATGGGGGTCATCATGACATGGCCCGTTTGATCTTCCCCTTGTGCTGGTCTCGAAGCGCCGCCGATCCTCTGATGCTGCCATGTGTTCCTCTCTGGACGATTTGTATTCCTCAATTGCTTTGCATATAAAGATGCCGGCTTCCCAAACTTCAATCCTTTCACGCTCTTCTGATCTTGGTTTCGCAAGCTCCCTCTTTTCGCAGTCCTTCTCCCTGCAGCTCCTTCTCAAGGTAACCTCCTTCTCTTCTTTTGCCCCATGGCTACGCTTAGAATAGGTAATTCGGTGCCCGAGTCCGGTAATGTCCAACCTTTGGGACCTGGGGTCCCATCAGGGTCTCGTACTATTCAGGACAAGGGGAAAAGGAAGCTCTTTACGGACCCCGTCGGGGATGATGTGGCTCAAGCCGTCGAGAGGTTTGACGTTCCCCTGGCGGTCCTCTAATCGCCATCCAAGGCTCCCTTTCTGGCGGCTGTGGAGATCCGGGAGAAGTATTTATATCATCCATACGACGTCCAGATTCCTTTCAATGATGAGCGGATCTGCTTCCCGCGGAGCAATGAGGTCGGCGTTTATGTCGAGATGTTTCGCTTGGGCCTTCGTTTCCCCCTTCACCCCTTCATCATCCAGGTCATGGAGTTGCTGATGGTGTCCTTGTGCCAGCTGACCCCATACTCCATCGCGGTGCTAACCGGGTTCGTCATGCTCTGCCGTATCCATGGTTTAGAGCCGTCCCTCCCCCTCCTCTTTCATTACTATCGGGTTCAGACGGTCGGCCAAGGGTCGTGGCAGCATCTCCGGGCTCGCGCGGGAAGGGAGTGTTTGCTCGGTCTGCCCCGCTGGGTGGGGGACTGGAGCTCAAGCTATGTCTTTGTCGTTTCACCCGAGGACATCGAGATATTGACGGGTTGGGGAGGGCTATGTCAGTATGACTTGATGTTGACCCTCTCCGAGGCTGAACGGGCTGCTGTTCGGCTGCTGTCGTCTCTTTCCTTAGAGGAGAGGTCGATTTGGCCTCTGTTGGATGACCTGCTTCTCAAGACCGTTCTGTGGTCCCCTGGTAGGCTCTTCATTTCTTTCTGTTTTCTCTCTCACTTACCCTGATCTTCTTTCCTTCTGCAGAGATGGCTAGACGCAAATTTACTCAGAATGTCAACGAACTCATCCGAAGGGGTTCCAGCCGAAGCCGAGGGAACCCATCGGGACAGGTGCCTCGTCGTACCGTTGACGAAGATGTGCGGCAGGCCAAGCCTGCCATGGGGATAGTGGAGCCCACAGGTGTGGTGACGCCTCCCCGCTTGGCCGCGGAGATCCTCCCTGAAGGTGAGGCCCCGAGGGCCGAACTCCCTCGCCCTGCCCAAGCTGAGGGGGGGGGGGCGAAGGAGTCGATTCGACTCCTCGTGCGCCAGGGGGTGGTCGAGGCGCGGGACGTAAGCGTTCTCCCCCGACCTCCACCGGCCCCAGTGAGAGGAAAAGGAGGAAGGAGGGTGGGGAGACCCGCACTCTGGTTGCCCCCGAGGTGCCGTCGGCCTCCGACGACACTCTCCTGCTGACCCTGGTGGTCACTCCCACTTTCTCAGTCGAGCCTTCCCTGGTGGGGGCTGGCGGTGTGTTGGCAAATGTCTTGGCAGGCCCCGAGGTTACCCCTGGTGACTCGGTATTCATTGATCGAACCGTGGCCGACCAGTTGGCACACGGCTCCATCCTCCTGAGGGACCGATCCCTCCTGGAGAGGGCTCCTACCGACACACTGTAAAACTCCCTGGTCTGGCAGCTTCAGCAGGTTCGGCCACTTCGCTATTCCCAAAATTGTCTCCTGACCTCACTTTATATAACTCCTTCCTTTTTGCAGGCCATCACGATGGACGTTGAGGCGCAGCGTCGGGCGGCCCGGGCGAGAGAGCTTGAGGAGTCCGTTGCCCGGGAGCGCTCAAGGGCCGGAGCGACTGAGGTGGCCATCCAAGAGGCACGTATGGAAGCTCGGCATCTCCGAAGCTGGGTAGACGAGATTGAGGCTCAAGTGAGGGACCTCCGGGGGAGCTGGACGACGCTCAGAGGTCGGCCCGAGAGGCGGAAGAGGCGTTCCAGCAGGAGAGGAGCGATCTCCAGAGTGAGCTGGTGGACCTGCACCAGATGACCCGGTTCGTCGACGAGGTGGAGAGGGGCGTCGGCGGGATCCTGGGGGAAAGGATCACGGAGGTCCTTAGGGAAGCCTTCAGCTCTTATGAGGACCTTCTTGCCCCCCCCCCCCCGAATTGTTGGTGTTGTCCGAGACTCCTTCCGGCGGTTTGTGGAGCATGCCCGGCAGCCCCTCCCGCCCGTCGATCCCCCGAGCTCCGAGCAGGGTGAGGTGCCTGAGGATGCTTCCTCCCGTGCCCCGGGGCCTTAGGCCTTTGTATCTTGTTCCCCCTTCTCTTTGTACCTTTGAACGATTTTATATATATAGCTCCTTTGTCGCTGGGGGTCTTCCGCCCTACGGGGGCCCTCAGCCTTTTTGGTATTTTACTGTGCTTTGAATTGGCTGCGAGTTCTAAATTTCATCGGTAATCCTTTATAGCTCGTGGGGAGGGTGAAGGGTCTTTAGGACACCGAACCACGTTGGCATCCGGGATTAGGACCTTATTGGTGCCCTCGTCTGTTTTGTCGTAGTTTTTCCTTTAGTCTCAGTATTTGGTTTGCTTGGATAGTTTCCTCGCACGCGGCAGGGTTGTTCCCAGTCTCGCAGTCGTTCGGATCGGCTGGTCGACGATGGGGGGCTGCCACTCGGCTTACGACCAGTCGATTCCCTCTTTCGCTGGGGGAGTCATCCCCAGCCTTTCAAGCGGGTGGATTGTTAGGTCAGCGAGGGGACTGCCTGATCACTCCATATTTTACACCTTTTTTCTGCATGTTTGCATGCCATTTAGATTGCTCAAATCGTGTTTTTACGTTTATTCGACAATATTGCGATGCTTTTCATGATTTGTTGTTTTTGTCGTATTTCTGGAGATTTGGAGCGATTTGGAGTGATTCTGAGATGCACCCACTCTGGAGTTTCACCGACGACTCTCTTGAGGGGTATTTTGCGATTGGAGAGGAGTGGAAGAAGAAAGAACGTCGTAGGAGCGACGAGGGGGCAAAAACATGAAGAATGGGCATTTTCAGCATGCCACTCGGCCGAGTGAAGGAGTCACTCGGCCGAGCATAGACAGACCGCTCGGCCGGCCAGATCGGACACGCAGAGAGCCAATATCAGCGTGCACTCGACCGAGCATCGCCATACCACTCGGCCGAGCACCGAGTCACCCCTCGCCCGAGTGGACCCAAGACGGCGGCATCAAAAACATCCAACTCTCTGGAATCCGTCAGTCGGCTCCGATGACTGACTAGGCCGAGTGACGAAAGACCATCCGCCCGAGTGAAGAACGCCCATCGGCCGAGTGAAGAGAAGTCACTCGGCCGAGTGACCTCCGAGGAGACGACCCCCGAGACCCCCAACTCTCTGTTTTTGTACAGGGTTCGTCACTCGGCCGAGTGACATTTGTCACTCGGCCGAGTGAGCCGCGCTGCCTGTAGCGTAAACTGCGATTTTGAGGCTGCGCAGGGGCATTTTCGTCAGGATTTTTTGGGCGATTTTGGGGGGTATTTAACCCCAGTTTTTAACCTAGTTTAAAAGAGCTTTTCAGAATTTTTTTGGCAGCCTTTTTAGATTAACTTTTTAGGGATTAGATTGAGCTTTTAGGGAGGAGAGAAAAGGGTTATTTTGTTGGATGATATCTTGTTCTTCATTGGTTGGTCTCTCTCCCCCTCAAAAACTCCATTTTTATTGATGTTTTGAATATAGCAATGAATTCTATTGATTTTGATTGTGAATTTCTATTGCATTTTATTATGAATTGTGAGTAGTTCATCGTCTTAGGGCGTAGGGATGAACCCTACGAACCCAATTTCAAAATTGTGATGAATTGGTGAAACTATTGCGAGGATTGATTAGGGTTAGTTTGGGATTGATATAATACGAATAGCTAGGGATTCATACCGATTGGGATTTGCAAGAGATTGGATCCCAATTCAATAGGAAGCCCTAGATATTTGAATTGGGTTGCAATTGAATTTCTCCGGAATCGGTTTGCAAGAGATTGGACCGAAACTAGGGTTTTCGATTGCAATTCTATACCAATACCCGTTTGCAAGAGATTGGACGGGTATGAACTATCCTAACCTAGGTCGTAGCTCGAGTTTGCACGAGAGTGGGCTCGAGATACGATTGAACGATGCTGTTGTTCTTCACGCTAGTTTACCTAGGTTAGGGTTTGCAAGAGATTGGACCCTACCCAAGGTTTGCTATAGACCGGCAATAGCGCGAGAGCGTGAGCTTGGTTCTACATTTAGTTGCAACTAGTTCACCCAAATTTCAAGTCTAGCAATTATGAAACCTATGAGTCACAATGATGAGATACGGCAAGTAGCGGGGATTCCCTATCCCTAGGCGTCTTTATTAATTTGTTATTTCTTTTATACATTTGAATGACTGTGACCGCATATTTGCGAACATTTCTCGACTTTTCCTATAGCCAGGTGATTGAAGAAGGCACTGTTATTAAGCCTCCCTGTGTTCGATACCTGCTCGCCGCTACACCGTGCGCTTGCGGTAAGACTAGCGAGTCATCGCTCCGGGACGTGTATCCGGGGCGCGTTCACTGCCCCGCGGTTTGTTACCGACCGATGTCCCTGCCTGCTGGGGGAGTTGCCCCCATCCTTACGAGCGGGCGGATCGTTCGGTTGGCGAGGGATGCTATCCCTCGGTTTACGACCAACCGATGTCCCTGCCTGCTGGGGGAGTTGCCCCCAGCCTTACGAGCGGGCGGATCGTTCGGTTGGCGAGGGAAGCTATCCCTCGACTTACGACTGACCGATGTCCCTGCCTGCTGGGGGAGTTGTCCCCAGCCTTACGAGCGGGCGGATCGTTCAGTTGGTGAGGGAAGCTATCCCTCGGCTTACGACCGACCGATGTCCCTGCCTGCTTGGGGAGTTGCCCCCAGCCTTACGAGCGGGTGGATCGTTCGGTTAGCGAGGGAAGCTATGCCTTGGCTTATGACCGACCGATGTCCCCGCCTGCTGGGGGAGTTTCCCCCAGCCTTCCGGACGAGTTTACGTATCGACCTGCTGGGGGAGTTGCCCCAGCCTTACGGTCGATTGGTTTGGTGGGCATGCAGAGGGTTGCTCTCCGGCTAAGGGCTGACCACAGAGCCCGTCTGCTGGGGGAGTTTTCCCTAGACTCACGGACGAGTTCATGGATCGGTCTGCTGGGGGAGTTGCCCCCAGCCTTACGGCCGATCAGTTCGGTGGGCCTGCGTAGGGTTGCTCTCCGGCTTAGGGCCGACAGCAGAGCCCGTATGCTAGGGGAGTTTCCCCTAGATTCATGGACGAGTTCACGGATCGGCCTGCTGGGGAAGTTGCCCCCAGCCTTACGGCCGATCGGTTCGATGGGCCTACGGAGGGTTGCTCTCTGGCTTAGGGCCGACCGCAGAACCCGTCTGCTAGGGGAGTTTCCCCTAGACTTATGGATGAGTTTCCTGATCAACCCGGTGGGGGAGCTGCCCCCAGCCTTGCGGCCGATCGGCTCGGTGGGCGGCCTCTGGTCTGTCGAGTGACAGCAGTCCTCTGGGAGAGGAGATCGAATTCTATGTCGTGTTTTCAAACAGCTATTCAACCAAATGCAGAAAAAATAGGTTGCGTTTGTACTAACAGGGCCCTTCTTTCTTTCCATGGTCCAGTACATTTGGAGGAAAAACAAAAAACAGAGGGAAATATGGCAAGAGAGCCCTCCCCCTGCGAGGTTGCGGCCGTTTGTCCCATCCGCTCACTCAATGATGCGCAAGGGTGCCTAGACTACGTTTACTTTCTTCCCCTTATCCGGCTGCCTGGACGTCCCCTCCCCCGGAGCGGGATCGTCGGTGAAGTTCTTCAAGTGCCCCCGACTCACCAGCTTTTCTATGTCTTTCTTCAAATGCCAACAGTCGTCGGTGTTGTGGCCATTGTCCTTGTGACATTTGTAGTATTTCTCATCGTCTCTCCCGCCTCTCTTCATCCTCGAAGGGGTCCGGCTCATGCGCCCCTCCTTCTGGGCATATGCGAGGACAATGTCCGGGGCAGCGTTCAGCTGGGTGTGTCGCGGCTCTTCCCTCCGTTGTTTTCCTCTGGCCTTCTTTTCCTATCGATGTTCCTCCAAGCCGCGGCGCTCACCTTCATCACACTTGGATCCTCGCCTGGTCTTTCTGTCGTCGACGGCCAAGGCCTCTTCTGTCAGCATGAAGCGCTCGGCCCGCACCATGACCCCGGCGAGGTCCTTCGGAGGATCATTGTGTAACGATTTCTTCATGCCCCTATGCCGTAATCCTTTCTTCAGGGCCGTCTTCTGATCGCGTCCGAGTGTACATCCTAAAAATGACTTGTAGTTTTACCGCAAGCACACGGTGTAGCGGCGAGTGGGTATCGATCTCAGGGAGGACAAATGACTGTGTCTCCTTCCAATCACCTAGCTATCAAGAGGATCGAGAATCATTTGGGGTAAACAGTCACAATCATGCGAATGTCAAGAGAAAATATCACATTAATAAAACGTCTAGGAGTAGGGAATCCCCACTACGGACCGCCTCTCATCATTGTGATTCATAGGTTTCGTTATTGCTACACTTGAATGTAGGTGAACTAGTCGCAACTAAATGTAGAACCAAGCTCACGCTCTCGCGCTATCACCGGTCTATAGCAAACCTAGGATAGGACCCAATCTCGTGCAAACCCTAGCCTAAGCCGCTAGCGTGAAGAACGACATCATCGTTCAATCGTATCTCGAGCCCACTCTCATGCAAACTCGAGCTACAACCTAGATTGTGATAGTTCATATCCGTCCAATCTCTTGCAAACGAATATGGGTATAGATTCACAATTGAAAATTCTAGCTTTGGTCCAATCTCTTGCAAACCAAGTTTAGAGAAATCCAATCATCAATCTAAATCGAATTTCTAGGGCTTCGTATCAATTGGGACCCAATCTCTTGTAAATCCCAATCGATAAGAATCCCTAGCTATCCGTAATTAATCAATCACAACCTTACCCTAATCAATTCTAGCAACAATTCCACAATTTCATCACAATTTAAAAATAGGGTCCATAGGGTTCATCCCTACGCCCTAAGACGATGGCACTACTCAATATTCATCACGCAATTCTCAGAAAAATCAATAATAATATCAAGAGAATTCATTGCAATAGAGAAATAGCTGATAAAAATTGAGTTTTTGATAGGAAATAGCCAAACAAATGTACATCCAATGATTTCCCAAGAGTATCCAATAAGAGTAGCCTTCAAATATTCAAAAAGAAATTCTAAATCTAAATAATCTAAAAAGTTCTGAAAAGTTCTAAAAAGGCTACCAAAAGCCCCCTTAACTAGGGCAAAAACTGGGTTTAAATACCCCCTAAAATCACCCAGAAAATCGTGACCAAACTGCCCTTGCGCAGCCCAGAAATCGCAACTCTCGCAGTAGGCGGAGCGACTCACTCGGCCGAGTGACATTGTCACTCGGCCGAGTGACATTGTCACTCGGCCGAGTGACAGACCCTGTAAGAAAACAGTAAGTCAGGGGGTTCAGGGTCTGCCTTTGGAGGTGACTCGGCTGAGTGGCTTTACTCACTCGTCCGAGTGGCATTCATACTCGACCGAGTGGGGCCTCTCAGATTGCCTGATAGATTCCAGTAACTCTGCCTCTTTCTGGACAAATTTCTCGTGCCACTCGGGCGAGTGAACTCTCCTACTCGGCTGAGTGGGCTGTCGTCACTTGGCCGAGTACATGTTGATTCTCTTCTTTGTGCGTGTCCGTTTTGGTCGGCCGAGTGGGCTGTCTTGCTTGGCCGAGTGAGTGCTCCACTCGGCCGAGTGGCATGCTGTAAATGACAATCTTCTTTGTTTCTCCTCCTTGTCGCTCCTACGAAGTTCCTTCTTCTTCCACCCATCTTCCATCGCTGAATGGCCCTCAAATGAG
Organism: Scilla litardierei; assembly: GCA_030789695.1. Taxonomy (NCBI): domain Eukaryota; kingdom Viridiplantae; phylum Streptophyta; class Magnoliopsida; order Asparagales; family Asparagaceae; genus Scilla; species Scilla litardierei. The sequence goes on along the minus strand of CM061142.1, from coordinate 57,857,247 downwards.
CCGTGGGTGACACTCCTTAGCGCTTACGAACCACTTGATCTCAAAATCGCTCCGAATCGCTCCATATTTTCTAAAATATGACAAAAACAAGAAATAGTGAAAAGCATCGCAATATTGTCGAATAATCGTGAAAAACGTGATATGGGCGATCAAAACGGCATGCAAACACGCAGAAAAAAGGTGTAAAATATGGAGTGATCAAAATCTCCCAAGCTTACATCTTACTCGTCCTCGAGGAAGATAAGTAAAAGGCGAACCCGATGGGAAAAGTAATAAAAAGAAAGAAAAATGAAAAATAGAATAGAAAGCGAAGAAGGAAATGCTAGATCATTTTTCTCAGGACGTGGGTTTTACTTACTCATGTAGCACACGGCGAATGTAAAACTCATGCCAAAGATTTTTATCTCGATACCATAGTATGTGTGTGCATTCAAAACAGAAAACCCAAGAATACCAAAATAGTATGAAATATGGAGTCATTCTAGAACTAACATCGTCTGAAGCATCTAAAGCAGTATACATAATCATAGATCCCACACTTTTCAATTGAATGCTTTCTACCTGGAGTATAAGAGATATCACACAATATGGAGCAGTAAGAATAGAAAAGTATGGTTTTCATGAAATGTATGCTAAGTGTCAATTCCTGGATTTCGTAAAACTTTTAGTGATCTCACCAAGTATAGAAAATTACCTAGCTTAGGTTGTCATGCACTGTCAGGTAGTCACTCTCTCACACATCATTGGTTCCTCTCCCCCAAGCTTCTCTATAAGCATGGTGGCATAAGATAAATCAATAAATATATTCCCCATTTTTGAAGCTCCATGATAGAATAAAAACAAAAGAGGGAAGAAAGAGAGAAAGAGTATGAGATGGGATCATGTATAAACTTCTTTTCTCCTTTCTTTTCTTTTTCTCATTTTTTCTTCTCTCTCTTTTTAGCTTCATATATACAACTGTGATCCCAAATCAAAAAATAGAAAGATATACATGTATTTTTTTCTTTTTGATTTTGGGGGTAGTGGAGCATGAACTTTATAAAGCGGGGGAATTGCCAATATAGGATCCACTAAAGGGAGATTCACCAATGAATATAAATAGAGAATTAATGCTTAAGATATGTGGAGAAAGAAATAAATGTAACGCTCGGTTCACTCTATAAGATGCGCACAACAACTTCAGCAGAGTAATGTAATCTACTCAGTTTGATCTCAGAAAGTAAACTAGTCCAGTTATATCAACCTACATTCAACCTGAAAGTGAGGTGTACATTTTTCATGCTATAACAAGTGATATAAGAAAGGAAATCAGTACTCCAGATATAAGCAATCAATGCGTGAAGTTTGGTGTGTTTTCTATGAAGAGCATACATATGAATTATCAGACTTCAGCTAATAACAGAATTTCATCCATATTCATATACAAAAGGTGGGTTACTATCTCAAATGCATAGCATGACAAAGCATATGATATCTGAAATAAAACAATGGCACGGCAAAGTAGTATGCAAACAGAGATAAGCTAATTACCACGTCATCATCATCACAGAAAAGTCATCTCTAGCAAAAGATAAAAGAAATAAGGATAAAAGAAAATAGAAACTACTATGAAAAGCGGCATACTCAAAAAGGTAAGAAAACGTGATGCATGATAAAAAACGAAAAAGTGGGTGAAAATGAGTGCAAAAGCGCAAAGTGTGAGAAAAGCAAAAATAAAAGCAAAAAAAGGGTGACAAAAGGCAAAAGCGTGAGGACTCACTCCCCCAAGCTAAAGTGCACCGTGTTCTCAATATGCGAAGTGTGGCACACCGAGAGACGTGAAATGGGTGGGGTGGGTGAGGGTGCATGCATGATGAAAATAAAAGAAAAGGAAATGATATGGTAATGCAGGTGATGCATGTAGAGGCCAAAATGGTGCAGAATATAAGTGTCCCCAAAAATAAGCTCCCTCACTCCCAAAGAGATATAAACAGATATGACCAAAAAGGTACCAAAACAGTGTGTGGAGGAGGGGCACAAAAATCACCAAGCTCAAAAACAACCAGCAAAACAACAGAAATTAGAAGGCGTCCAGTGTGTGCCTAGGCTGGTGGTGGTGCACCAGCACCGTCCTGTGGCGAAGGTGGGGGTGGAGGTGGTGGGCGTGGTAGCTGTTGGGTGGGTGTCGGTGGTGGAGGCAGACGTGCCAGAATCTGGTTCAGGCAAGCCTAAATACTGGGAAGAATGGCGACGCGGGTCTGCACAGCACTAACTGTGGCAGAGAGAGCCCTGAAATCCCCTCTAAGTCCACTAACAGCCCCCTCAAGAGCACGAATGCTCTGAACTAGAGTGTCAGGGGGTGGTGGAGCAGAGGGATGCACAGGTCTAACTGGTAAAGTACGGGGCTGTCTCACGTGAGCAGTGTAGTGGATGGGTCCAGCAGGGAAGTGGGGTAGTGGTGTTTTGCTCATTAAGTGATGCCCAACCTCTGTGAGAGGCTGGGACGCAGGAAAGGTCGAAGTGGAAGCAGCAGCAGAAGTGGAAGTGAAAACAGACGACAAGGCGGTGTGAGAGGTCAGTGACACAGTCGTTGGGACAGATGTCATGACACTCTCAGAAAAGACAGCGGCAGTGGAGACCGAGAAGTCGACGGCTGGGGAGGCTGTGAAGGGCACAAAAGATGACTCCCCAGGAGTCGAGAACAACAATCGGGATATGGTCTCTACTGCGGAGGTAAAAGAGGACTCATCGCTCTCAACTATGGTGGGGGGACACACAGGGCTCAGAGTGGTAATGGGCTCGGTAGAAACAGGCATAGTGGTGGTGGGGGTGGTGGTGGACGGCTCAGCTAAAGTGCTCCCGACACTAACAGACGTGTGGACAGAGGTGTCGGGAGGTGCAGACAGATCATGAGCAGGCTGAGGGATCACAGGGTCGACGGGTGGAATGAGGGGCTCCTGCTGAGCACCCTTGGGCTCAAGCACGTAGGCGGTAGGGATAAGGAGATCCATCGCTGGAATCCAGTCTCCGCCGTCAGGTCCAATATATGACCCAGCAGGGCTCAGGAGAACCATGTAGTCAGCGCTGAAGGGACCGTGTAGCCAAACCCAGTACTGGCGACCATGGGGATGAAGCATCTTCATCCGAGCCATAACATCTATAGAAAGTGTAGTAGGGGCCTGGAGGTCGATGCAGGTCATCAGGAAGGTCCACGCCGGTCATAAGGGCCAAGAGGGTGGTCAGACCGTCACAACAGATATGTGAACGAGCACTCACAGAAATAATAATGCGGTCCAAAACCAACTGGTGATATCGATCTCGATGGCGTGGACCAAAACGTCACTACCCTATCTAGAACCCTAGGGCGTGTCATCTCATAGAGCATGTAGAGCTCTGGCGTAGATAGCGTCCCGGGCTCGTACCTCGCAAGAAAAGTAGTCGCCATAAGGCGCTGTGCAATGCGGAGGCAGGGGTGGACAATAGCCGATGCCTTGGCCCTACTAGGGTCAAAGGCGAGTGGGGATCCCGTGATCCGTGTCCAGAAGGCGTGAGTGTCGAACGACGGGGGTGGAATGTGCGTGGGAGCGTAGGCGCAGTCTGGGACCGGGACGGCGGGCCACTGGAAAAATGCTCTAAGCATGTCGAGAGTGATCTCGCACTCTCGATCCATCAAGCGAAAGGAGCATCCTCCAGGGGTCCGGTCAATGGAACTAAGGACCTCTAGTGTCGGATGGATGTAAGTATCCGCCGACACCGACAGAAAGTCGCGCCATCCCACGTTGTCGTACAACGTGAGAAGCCCCTCAAGTATCCCTAGGCGGTCTAGGTCGGCTAGGTGTGCAAACCTAGAGGGTACTATCGAGCGATGGCAGACACGCTCGAATCTGGCGCGATGTTCGTCATCTCGAAACGTAATCCCCATCGGCCCGATGGTGGGAGCTGGTGGTGCCTGTGTGGGGATGGGATCGGTTGGAAGCGGCTGTGTAGGTGGGGCTGGACTCGGTGGTGGGGACTCTGCCCTAGCGGAAGAGAGACCAGGATCATTTGGTCTCTTCCGCTTGGAAGCGGGATCCCGAGTGCGTGGCCTAAGACAAGGCGGCATATGTGTCGCGAGACATGCCCCCTAAAAAATGAAATGCGACATGCTAAATAATGAAATGAGTATACCTGAGCACACCACGAGAGCAATCAGCAATGTGTGCGAAGATACGCCTCCTCCGCAAGGCTCCGTATGCGTCAAAAAGCTCCCCAAAGCTCCCCCAAACTAGCCTTAAACACAAACGATAAAAGCAGTCAATAATAATCAATATGTATGGGTGAGATAAGGGGTAACAGACATATATAAGATTTAATTTGAATTTGGGGCGCAACGGGTGTACAAATCGGGAGAAATGAGGAGAAATGAGGAATTTGGGGCGAAATGGGATGATCGGCGGCGGGGGAGGGCGGCGCCGGCGAGCTGCGACGGCGAGGCAGCGGTGGCGACCGACGGCGAACGTCGGTCGGTGGCGTCGGCTTCGGCTCAGGCGTCGGAGGGATCGGAATCGGTCGCTGGGAGACGAAGGGGCGCAGCGGCTCGAGCAGGTTTGGGGAAAATGTGGTTTCGAAATTTGAGCCGCCGAGCGCCTTATAAAAAGAGTAGTTACGACTCGGTCGAGTGACTAGGTCACTCGGGCGAGTGAAGAAGATTTCAAATTGGTCTGCACGACTTACGACTTGGCCAAGTGGCTTTGATTCACTCGGCCGAGTAAGAATGTCTCACTCGGCCGAGTGGCCCGGCCACTCAGCAATTTTTGAGCTAGGATGGTATCTGTTTCACTCGGCCGAGTGATAAGGAACTCGGCCGAGTGGCAATTAAGACTAAAATTCACAGAAAATGACAGAGAGTTGGTCTGCAGAAACTTCCCTGATTGGTACTCCACTCGGTCGAGTGGAGTCTTTGCTCGGCCGAGTGACATATGTCACTCGGCCGAGTGGCCTCCTGTTTTCTGCAATGGCTCTCTGTTTTCGCTCTATTCACTGTTTTTCTTCCTCCAGTCAGTCCCTTCCTCCTCCTGGGGCTTGAGCGCGTTCTTGGAGTGCTCTCCCTTGCCTTGGACATCCTCCATATGAGTGATCTCTCTTTCTCCATCTCCTGTCATGAAAATTAGGACCCGTTGTCACGATTTTCGTAGACACTAGACTCTAAACACTAAGAAAAGTCTAGAAAAGAAACAAGATTCAAATAAAAACAATGTAAAACCGTCGGGTTACCTCCCGACAAGCGCTCGTTTAAGGTCATGAGCTCGACCCCTTAATATTTTCGTTTAGCGCATGATGTTAGGCGCATATGAGATACGCCCGTCGAATTTGTCGGGAAGGCCACTTAGATTTGGTTGTTGGTGCTCGTCGGCCTTCCTCGGTGTCCCTTCATCATGGGTAGAGTTGGGGGATAAGTCCTCCAAGCTTGAGCTAGCACCAATATTCCTTCTCACAGGTGATGCCGATCTTCTATTCGGTGGAGCTTTCTTTGGATTCTTGGTCGTTGAGAGCTTGCAAAGCTCCCTTATCATTGCGACATCAGCGTCGCCTTAATCATCGGCCATGGAGCTATCTGGAGGGTCCTCCGTCTTTTCCTCAATGCTAGAAGCTTGGCCTTCTTCAAGGCCGTCATCATGGAGAGCGCCAATAGAGTAAGGAATGGCCCCGTCAATTACCTCATCAAGGAGGTCCACATAGTCCAACTCCTCTTGGTAGGGCATATGATTCATGGCTTTGGGTATGTGAAACTCAACCTCGATGTTCCCGACATTCAAGGATAACGTTCCTTCTCGCACAGATTATAACGTCGGCGGTGGCCAAGAACGGGTATCCAAGTATAAGTGAAGTGTCGCCCTCTTCCTTGATGTACATGACAATGAAATCGCAAGGTAAGCATATCCCTCCTGGAACTTGTAGCGGAATGTTCTCCACATTCCCCACCGGCCTAGTGACCTGACCATCTGCTAGTTGTATCCTCATGTCGGTTGGCTTCAAGTCGGTCCCCGTATTCAATTTTCGGAACATGCTAAGGGGCATTAGGCTCACACTTGCACCCAAGTCAACTAAAGCCTTTTGCAATGGGACTCCTCCAAGTGCGCATGGGATGCGAAAGCTTCCGGGATCCTTGAATTTCGCGGGTGCCTTTTCCTTCTGGGTGAACCAAGTTCCTTGTTCGGCAAGCATTACTTTCTCCTTCCTCTTCTTTCCCGATATTAAATCCTTCAAGAACTTTGCATACGACGGGATCTCCACTATAGCATCTAGGAAGGGTATGTTGAGGCTTACTCCCCTCAAATATTCTAGGAACTTAGCGAGCCTCTTCTCAATTTTGGCTCTCGCCAACCGTTGTGGAAAGGGCACCGACGGCATGTAGGTACGCTCCTCGTTGGGCTTCTTCACTTCAGAATTTCTGCCTCATTGTGGCTCCTTTGGGTTCTCCTCCTCAATCGCCGACTCATTGTCGTCCAAGATTTCTTCCACGGGCTCCTTTGTTTGGATCATGACGGGAGTAGTATCCTTCCAGCCCATAGTTGTGACCGCCACTACCGCATTTATGTGGCCGGTATTATTCCGTAGATTGGGCTCCGGTTGAGTCGGCAATTGTTGGGTGTTTTTGTTAAGCAACGTGAATTGCTCCGCTAGTTGAGCCACTACGGTATTCAGAGAGTCTTGTTGTGCAATCAACCGAGTGTTTATCTTCTTTTGCTCCACCATGAACTCCTCTACCCTAGCTTCATGATCCGATCTTTGGTGTGCTTGAGGTAGGTTAGGAGCTCTCCAACCTTGATTATAACCGGGCGGCCTATACGGTCCAGCTTGTTGCCTAGGCGGGTAATTTGGTTGTGGTGGCCCCCTTGGTTGGTATTGATGTTGTGGAGTTGGAGGCCTAGCTTGAGGTTATTGCGGCGGTGGTTGGTTTAGGGCTCCTTCATTATTTGCATACAAAAATCCCGGATGGTTCCTTGCGGCCGGGTTGGCCCAATAACCGGAGTTCCCCACAACATATTGCACTTGTTCCAAGGCCCCCTCTCCATGCTCTCCTCCTACGAACATGACTTGAGATTGGTCTTGCCAATCGCTCATATTGCTTACCGACGTAGATGTAGAGGGAGCTCCATGTGGCTCGGTGATATACTTCTCCAATCTCTCCACTACCTTGTGGAGAGAGTCAAATTTGTTTGAAAGCTCCGCTACGGCCTTGGCTTCATACATGCTAGTGGACTTCAAAGAGTTAGAAGAATGTCCTCGCTCATCGCCCCTTTGTTGATTATTAGTAGCCATCTCCTCTAATAGGGCCGTAGCTTCATCCGCCGTTTTGGAAAGAATGGCTCCGTTGGCGGTTGCATCTATGATCTGCTTCGTGCCCGGTTGGAGTCCATTATAAAAACTGTGAACTAGCTCCCATTCTTCTATGATGTGATGGGGGCATTGATGTTGTAAATCCTTGAAGCGCTCACATGCCTCGTATAGGGTCTCCTGCGGTCATTGCTTAAAGGACATGAGCGCACTCCTAATATTCACCGTCTTAAATGGCGGGTAGAATATATCCATGAAAGCATTGGCCAACTCATCCCAAGTAGTGAATACCCCTTCCGCATGCGTCCTCAACCAATATAAAGCTTTGTCTCTAAGGGTGAAGGGGAAGAGTCTCAAGCGGATAGCATCAATGGAAACACCCGGCATTTGAAAGGTGGCACACTTGGACAAGAATAGCTGCAGGTGATCATGTGGATTCTCATGGGAGTTCCCATGGAAGGGGTCTTATTGCATTAAGACCACCAATCCCGATTTGAGCTCAAAATTCTTATCCACCGCCAACTCCGGCATGGCGATGGAAGAAGTGGTGGAAGAGGTCTTAGGTCGTAGCCTATCTCTAATGGATATAATCCTCGCCATACGTGCCGCTAGTTCTTCCTGTGTCTCCGGGTGGTTCATACAATTATCCTCTATATTGAGCCTTTTCTCAGCTCTGATCCTCCTCTCAGTACGCTCGATCTACGGATCAAATATGATGTCCTCTGGATCCGCCGTCGATCTCATGTACATGCAAAGAAAAACAGAGTTTCGATGGAATTGTTAGCACGATAGAGGAGTGAAAAGATAAAAATAATAAAACAAAAAGAAATAGCTAAGTAAAGAGAATAAAACACTGTCACCTCCCCGGCAACGGCGCCAAAAACTTGATCGCGTCCGAGTATACACCCGAAAAACGACTTGTAGTTTTACCGCAAGCGCACGGTGTAGCGACGAGCGGGTATCGAACATAGGGAGGAAAAATGACCGTGTCTCCTTCCAATCACCTAGCTATCAAAAGGATCGAGAATCGTTTGGGGTAAACAGTCACAATCGTGCAAATGTCAAGAGAAAATATCAAATTAATAAAACGTCTAGGAGTAGTGAATCCCCACTACAGACCGCCTCTCATCATTATGTTCATAGGTTTCGTTATTGCTACACTTGAATGTAGATGAACTAGTCGCAACTAAATGTAGAACCAAGCTCACGCTCTCGCGATCTTGTCGGTCTATACCAAACCTAGGATAGGGCCCAATCTCTTGCAAACCCTAGCCTAAGTCGCTAGCGTGAAGAACGACATCATCGTTCAATCGTATCTCGAGCCCGCTCTCGTGCAAACTCGAGCTACGACCAAGATTGTGATAGTTCCTATCTAGCCAATCTCTTGCAAATGAATATGGGTATAGATTCACAATTGAAAATTCTAGCTTTGGTCCAATCTCTTGCAAACCAATTTTAGAGAAATCCAATCGTCAATCTAAATCGATTTCTAGGGCTTCCTATCAATTGGGACCCAATCTCTTGCAAATCCCAATCGATAAGAATCCCTAGCTATCCGTAATTAATCAATCACAACATGACCCTATCAATTCTAGCAACAATTCCACAATTTCATCACAATTTAGAAATAGGGTCCATAGGGTTCATCCCTACGCCCTAAGACGATGGCACTACTCAATATTCATCACGTAATTCTCAGAAAAATCAATAATAATATCAAGAGAATTCATTGCAATAGAGAAATAGCTGATAAAAATTGAGTTTTTGATAGGAAATAGCCAAACCAATGTAGATCCAATGATTTCCCAAGAGTATCCAATAAGAGTAGCCTTCAAATCTTCAAAAAGAAAGTCTAAATCTAAATAATCTAAAAGGTTCTGAAATGTTCTAAAAAAGGCTGCCAAAAGCCCCCTAACTAGGGCAAAAACTGGGTTTAAATACCCCCTAAAATCGCCCAGAAAATCGTGACCAAACTGCCCCTGCGCAGCCCAGAAATCACAACTCTCGCAGCAGTCAGAGCAGCTCACTCGGCCGAGTGACAGACCCGGTAAGAAAACAGTAAGTCAGTGGGTTCAGGGTCTGCCTTCGGAGGTGACTCGGCCGAGTGGCTTTACTCACTCGTCCGAGTGGCATTCATACTCAGCCGAGTGGGCCTCTCAGATTGTCTGACAGATTCCAGTAACTCTGCTTCTTTCTGGACGAATTTCTCATGCCACTCGGGCGAGTGAACTCTCCTACTCGGTCGAGTGGGCTGTCGTCACTCGGCCGAGTACACGCTGATTCTCTTCTTTGTGCGTGTCCGTTTTGGTCGGCCGAGTGGGCTGTCTTGCTCGGCCGAGTGAGTGCTCCACTCGGCCGAGTGGCATGCTGTAAATGCCAATCTTCTCTGTTTCTCCTCCTCGTCGCTCCTACGAAGTTCCTTCTTCTTCCACCCATCTTCCATCGCTGAATCGCCCTCAAATGAGCTGTGGGTGACACTCCTTAGTGCTTGCGAACCACTTGATCTCGAAATCGCTCCGAATCGCTCCATATTTCCTAAAATACGACAAAAACAAGAAATAGTGAAAAGCATCGCAATATTGTCGAATAATCATGAAAAACGCGATGTGGGTGATCAAAACGGCATGCAAACATGCAGAAAAAAGGTGTAAAATATGGAGTGATCATCTTCACGACCAGCTCGGGACAGCTCTGCACGTTCAGTCATTCCGTGCTGAAGCGATGCATGAAGTGCCTCAGGGATTCTCCGGGACCCTGCACCACATTGAACAAGAGTTCTGAGTCTGGCTTTACCTATCGCCCGGCCACGAACTGCCTGTAGAACAACTGGGTGAGCTCCTTGAAGCTATCGATGGAGCGATTGGGCATGCTGTGATACCAGGTCCTTACTGCTTTCCAGAGGGTGGAATAGAAACCTCTGCCGAGCAGGGTGTCGTCCGCCCCCTAGAATGCCATAACCCCCTCATAGTCCATTACGTGGTCAGCGAGATCGCCCGTGCCATCGTACTTCTCCAACGTCGGCACCTTGAAACTTGAGGGCACCCGTGCCTCAGTTATCCTCTGGGTTAGGGGGCATCGCTCACCATTAAAGCCCCCCGGCCGCCCTCCTTCGCTTATCTCGTGCTCGCCTGGTGGCAATGGGGGGGCAGGTTCAGGCTTGGCTGTCCCTCACGCCCCCACCAAACTGGGGGCGGGGCTCGATCTGGGAGCGTCCCCTTTCTCGCCTTGGTATTCTCACCTGTCTCGCTTCCGGCGGGGACTTCTGCTCTGCTGGGACCGATCCCCCAAGTCTCGACGATCGTCCCATCGGTGCCTGCACGAATATGATCATCTAGTCGAGGAAGTCACCGACTCGCCCTCAGATTGCTCGAAGCCCCTCTTGTTTCTCTCGCACAACGAGGTGGGGGTGGGAGACCATGCTGGGTTGAAGCCCGGCATAGTGAATCGCCGCTCTAGGTTGGGCATCCCGTTCCCATGGTCGGTGACCACGGCAGACCGCATGGGTTGGTGACCTCCTCCCCAACGGTGGGCCTCACCCACCCTATCTCCCTGGACGGGCGAGTTGCCGACTAGCTGTTGAATTGTTGAGACCAGTGTCTAGATGTTGGCGTTGGTCTCTTGGGCAAAGGTGCGGAGTTGTTCTTGGGTGACCAATCGGGACTCGCCTGTCCCCTCGGTGGTGTGGCTGAGCTGTTTCTCGAGGGGAACGTAGTCTCCCTCCTCCTATATGGGGGGCATGCGCCCTGCGCCATTGCAAATGGGTTCCATTCTGGTGGTTTGATGTGGGCTTGCTTCGTTTCCCACAGACGACGCCAGATGTTTACAGGTGTTTTCACACCACTGGATCGTTGAACGACTGTTGGGTCAACGTGGTCAAGGTGTTGTTTGGGATCCCTTGGATACGCCAAGCTCACGTGCACTCAGCGTGGGTCGAAAATGGAATCGAGGTCGAGCGTCGGTCCTTGGCTGAAGTAGGGCTGAGGGGAGACATCGGCTCTGTTCGATGGGCTCGTCCTCGGTTGGATGCGCGTCGAGCGGTAGCCTCGATGCTTCCATTAGGGCTTGTTCTTCGGTCAGTCGCCACCCGCTTACAGCGAGAGTGGTCGTCGGGCGCTGAGGGGTAGCCTCAGTGCCTCGGTCAGCTTCTTCCTGAATAGACGAGAAACTCGTCAAGGTGGCCGGACCTTGGTTCCGGTCGAATCCCCTCCGATGCCTAAGTCAGACCAGGGTCTGAAAAGTACTCGGTGGGGTAGGTTCGACTCAGGAGATCGATACGCTGACCCACGGCATGAGCAGGGGGAGGGAAAGGTAATGGTGGAAAACCAAGGTCGTTGATGGTATACCTCAGATCAGAATACCTGGGGTTTGATCCCGTGCTCCGTTGTCCCTCCGGTCCTTTTATAGGGTCTTCACCACGATTGCCCCCGACCCACGTTCCTCTTCCGCCTCCTTTCATGCCCCCGCAATCCGCCTTCCTATCCGCCCCGACGTGCATCGTGGGGAGGCATTTACTAACGGGGCTCTTAATGGACATTAAGGGGCTGTGGGTTCAAGGGAGCGGCTATCTCCAAGGAACATGAGCTGATCGTGGATCCCTGGGGGCAGATTGGCCGGGCCTCGAGCTTTATTCGTGGGCCTCGTCAGGCGGGCCAAACCTTGTTCGTGGGCTTCCCATTCATGGCCGGGCCTCGCGTCTCTGCTTCTTGGGCTTCTTCAAAACAGTCGTATCAAGTATAAAAACTCCAATATCCCAAAATAGTCGACTACTATAGTGTGATAGTGGTGCGCTCCGGATTTACACCCGGAAACTACCGCAAGTGCACGGTGTCAGAGCTTTGTAATATAGAAAAATGTCGATCCCATGGGTAGGTGATGCTTATATAGTCTTGGGTATTTTCTAGATCTCAGAACAGTGTCAGCAGGCATATTCAAAGATGGTTGTCACGATTATCTCCTAACGGGTTATCAACAATGTAAAGAGACTAGAGAAATAGGAGTCACGACTATGATCATCGGATGTCGATGCTAGGTTAGAATTCTTACATTGAATTGGATTTATTAAGGAGAGATTGTCGCATCTAAAATGTAGAACTCATGGCCAACTATCGTTGTGCCACTCGTATAATGTATCATGTATTAGACTTACCTCGTGGATAGACTCACACAATCCGTGTGTTACGATCGACAACTATTCTTAATCTCTACTCACACCACTATCGTGGATTAGAGCTTTGATCAGTGTATTCGTGACTCTCATTGACGCTACTATCATAGTCATTAATTAGTGATATAAGACGTCGGTGGAGACCATCAAAGTACGCACCATTATCGTGGTCACAAACTCCGATTGAATTCACTAACGTGCTTAATTAAGTTCATAGGATATCCGTCCAAAGTGCATGCCACTATCGTGGTCACAAACCCTATTTGGAATCTCCTACAAACTTGGCTGGATCAACCAAAACACATCCATTTTATACAAAAAACATAAAAATCCCGCCTTTACATCTAAATCCTAAGATCCTAGGGCTAATACATTAGCCCTAGATAAGACTACTCATAACTCATAGAAATATCAATAGAATATTCAATAAAAGCAAGAGAAATCATAATCGCAATAGAAGACATTGGAATAAGCATATAAAGATTAGAAATTGTTACCAAAGCGTCAAAGAACGATAGACAATCATAAAGAATTAAGATCGCAAGATTCCAAGAAAAAGCAATATATAAAAATCCAATCTTTGTCTTCTACAAAATTGTGATGGATATGAAAACTCTCTAAGAAAACTAAACTAAAATTGAAACTAAGGAAAATAACCAGCTCCCTAATCTAGGGTAAAAATTGTGCTTATATACAAGGGGATGGAACCCACAAAAATCTCAATTCATGGGCAATTGGGCCCACTAGCAAGTCAGGATGCGGCGCTCTACTCGGTCGAGTAGCGGCGCCGCTTGATCGAGCTGGATATGCGGCTCCGCTTTGCTGATTCTTTGGCTTTGGGCTGATACGGCCTACTCGGTCGAGTAGCCCCTCCACTCGGTCGAGCTATAGTGGGCTGAAAGTCTCTCCAAAACACTGCTCTGTTTGGTTCGTGCACGGTCGAGTAGATGGCCTACTCGGTCGAGTGGTCATGTTTGCTCGACCGAGCTACACTGCTTGGAGAGTTGCTCAGAATAGTCGTTCTGTTTGGATTCATCTCGGTTGAGTAGAAGCTCTGCTCGATCGAGTGGGGGCGTGTCAGGTCTGCTGGGGCTTCAAGAGTATCACCTCGGTCCAGTGCTGAGCAGCTCAACCGAGCTGCCTGTGAAACACCCTCCAAGCCTCTAGAGCTCTAAATCTCCTCATTTTATCCTCCTCTCCTCCAATCTTATTCTTCACCTTACCGAACACCTATTGAACCTTACCAATGATGCTCCAGATGGCTCAAATGTGTCCACGTCCTATAATTGCTCCAAATCGCTCCAAAGTTCTTGAAAATCCATAATTCTATATGAAACTCGAATATATCGTTAGAAGCGCGATAATATATATGAATGCAAACTTTGGATGGCAAAAATGATATGAAATGATGCAGTAAATGCATGGAAAGTATGGACAATCAAAATCTCCCAAGCTTACATCTTACTCGTCCTCGAGGAAGACAAATACGAAACTCACCGGGAGATGAAAATAAGAAATAGAAAAAGATGAAAAATGGAGGGGGTCGCTAGATTATTCGCTCAGATCTCAAGCTATAAGTTACACATCACGATAACTTGGAAAATACAAATCACATGCTATATAGATTTTATATTTTACTTAAACATGGTACTTGCAAGCTAAGATCAACAAAAAGGGACTCTCTAAATTTATGCAATCAACTCATATTCACTTCATGCAATTCATAGAATTTAATATGCAAATCATCGACGATGCACTTTTCAATCAAGAGTTATAACTGAAGCATATTAGAATCATCCCAAGCATGCAATAAAGGATAGATTAAAAGTCATGGCATTCGCATATTCATATCAAATCATAAGAAATCTCCATAGCTAAACTATGTTGATAAGTTTCAGCATTATCAGATATTTCCATTCGTGCACAACTGCACTCTAATGGCATGCTCACTCTTATGGTCAAATGAATTCCCCCCCACCAAGCTTAGCTTGAGGCATCGCATCCAAATGAAAATAATAGGGAAAATGGGGTTTTTGCCTTGGTTTTCCCAAGTATAAAAGTGGCTCCAATAATGAGATAGAGAAACCTTTTTTTCTTTCTTTTTTCTTATCTTTTTGTTTTTGTTTCTCATTTTTTCTTTTTGGATTTTTGTAGGAGCAATATAATTTGTATTTTTGGTTTTTGGCTCCTTTTTGGATTTATGTACTTTTTGGAACTAACTTTTTCTTTTGCAATGGATTTTTTTGAATAGATGCGGTATACGTAGCTGTAAGGGGTGAACTCAAGTGAAATGTAGAGAAATAAAGAGATATGTGGAGAAAGAAATATAATGTAAACACTCAGTTCACTCTAAGATGTGCACAAACGGCTCAATAAGATAATACATCAACTAAAACTCATATGTAAGCATGGATATTCTCAATAATTTCAACAAATAGCAAAGTCAAGCGGTAAAGTTTACAATCATGTCAGGCATGCAAAAGAAGATGAATAAGACAATAAAACTGATGCTTCAGATATACTAATGATGCATGAATCTTTGTGCATTTCCAATAAAAGCATATTAAACACTAATCCATACATTCAGCTTTTTAATGCATTCATTTAGAGGAGTCATCAAACGAAATATATTTGCAAGCACATGGATAACAAGATACTGAAATACTCTAAGTAGCATGACAAGAGTAATAAGCATCGTGTCAGTTGCTAAAGCATAAGAGATATCATCATAGAGAATATATCTAGCATAAAAAGGGAAAAGAACGGCAGAGTAATAAAATAAAACTAGCATACAAGCATACCCAATAGATGGAAAATATGATGCTAAAAATATAAAAATATAAAGTGGTGTAAAATAAGTGGATAATAAGATAAAAAGTGGTAAAGTGAACGAAAAAAGATAGATAATAAAAATAAAAAGTGATAGTGCTCATCCCCCAAGCTAAACACGCAGTGTCCTCACTGCTGAGAACACGCGTGCAAGGCATGAAATGATGCTAGGGTGGGGCGGGTGGTTAATGAAAATGGAAAATAAAATAAAAACTTATACAATGAAAGAAAAGCAAAAGATACAAATGCATGTCCTAATGCCTAGAATATGTACAATCATGCAAATGATGATGGGTATATGCAAATGGGTGATGATGGGTTCTCCCCCAAGCTATGCAGGTGCAGGGCCCCAAAAGGACAGAAGGGCACAAAATATGGAAGGATGTGAGAACAAGAGAAAAAATGTAATCAAGCAGGGGCACCACCCTCTGGAGGTGGTGATGGGTCCCGCTGCTGAGGACCAGATGATGGAATAATAGGTGGGTCAACAGGTGTGAGGACATGTGTGTCAGGAACTGGTGCAACTGGCTTAACAGGAGGTGGGGTAGGCTCTGCAGTAGCATGAACAATATGCTCGGTGAGCGGTGCATGTGTGACAGGAGGAGCAGGTGCAAGTATGACAGGTGGTGCACGTTGTGTCCTCGAAATATCTAAAATGTCCCTAAGTCCCGGCTCACTAACTTGTGGTGGGTAGAGACCGAGTGGGTGAGGGTGGCAAAGTCACGCCTCAAACCAGCAACCTCGTCCTCTACCGCTGTCAAGTGTGCACCAGTGAGGCATGAATCAAGTGGCGGACGTGTACTACTAGCCACAACCCTCTCTCCATGGGTTCACGCTCGTGCTGCACGAAAAGAGAAATCAAGAGAAGGTGGTCTAGTGTGGGCCTCAGTTGAAGATGGGAAAGGAATGGATCCGAGATCTGGTGTAGAGGTGTAGACAGTGGAATCAGAAGGAGCAGCTGTCACGACGACAAAAATGGTGACAGAGACAGTGACGCTCTCCATGAAGACAGCTGATGTGTGGACAGTGGTGGTGCCAAATAGAGGAGCTGTGGACTTCGGAATGATCGGGTCTGAAGGAATGGGGTCCACATGTGCAGGTAGTGTGCTGGCAGAATCAGAAGTGGTGGGGACAGAATTTGTGGGGGTAGGCTCCAAAATGGTAGAGACCGTAGGCTCGGGAGCAAAAGATACAGACGTGCCCTCAGATACGGGCAGGGAGGATAGTGTGGACGTGACCTCGGGGGTAGAGGGTGGATAGCCCCGGAGATCTCAGGTAGGGTTCGGGTGGCACTGACAGACGGAAGGACAGAAGTGCTCACCAGTGGTATGGTGGTGATGGTGGTGGCACTGACAGAAGGAAGGACAGAAGTGCTCTTCAGTGGTGTGGTGGTGGTTGTGAAAGGAATGGTAGCTCTTACAGGCTCCTCATCAGAACTAAGCTCACAGTCCTCGTCACCATCAGCGGCGACGGGCTGGGCACCTGTGGGCTCTAAGACGTGGATATAAGGGATGGGTGAATGCCAGGAAGGAGCCATTCAAGCATGACTGGCTCTATCAGTGTAAGATCGGGGTAGGGGAGATACATGTGATGCTCGTGGCGGGTGCCTAAAAGATAAATCCAGTGGCACTCACCATGGGACCTGATGATGTGCATACGAGCAAGCACATCTGTGTCAAGTCTGGTAGGCTCAGGTGCTACCACTAGATCAGCTGGAAGAACAAGGCCGAGCATGGTGGAAAAAATGGTGAAGGATCCATTGCAACAGATCTCCATGGTGGTGGAGGCAGTGAGAAGCATGTGGTGGCACAGCCAACGGGCTGTGTCGGACAGTAGGAATGGGCAGAATGTGTCGTCCGGCCACCGTCTAATGGCACGGGTCATCCCCATAAGGTGTGCAAGCTCTGGTATGGAAAGGGTCCCGAACTCAGGTCTAGAGAAGATGGTGGTGGTGAGGTGGCACTGGGTGTACCTAAGGCATGTGTGGATGATAGAAGAAGACTTTGCCCTATTAAGGCTGAAGCTGCGAAGACCTGATATCCAACGTTAGAACTCCTCGGCATAAAATGAGCCAAGCTCAACGTCAGGAGAGTAGGCCCGGTCTGGGCCGGGGATAGGTGGGACATGGAAGTGGGCGCAGATAATGGCGTATATGATGACAACGTCATGATCCAGTAGCTAGAAGCGAATACCGTCCCCCTCCCTGACGATAGAACTCATCGCCTCGTAGATGAGGCGAGTGTATGTGCAAGCGTACTTCATCAGGAAGTGGTCCCAGCCTATGGTCTGGTAGAGTCACTGGACACCCTAAAGGATGTCCAGGCTCGTGAGTGTGGTGATGGATGTGAAGCAGGTGGGGACGATAGATCAGCGGGAGATGGAAGTGAAATGCTCACAGTGAGCATCGTCCATGAAGACAGTGCCATATGTCCTCAGGGTGGAGGTGGGTGGCTGTGGAGGCGGTGGAGGAGTGTGTGTGTGGGAATGTGAGCAGTGGTGGTGTGTGTGGCCTCGAGTGCTAGAGGCGTGGGGGATGGTGAGCGTGAGGATGTGGGTGAGGATGTGGTGATGTCCAAATGCTCAGCGGGTGAGTGTGATGGGCGTCGATGTCTTGTAGGCCGAGAAGAGGAGGGACCTGGATTAGCAGCCTTCTTCTTCTTGGCTGGGGCTTCCTAGGTCTAAGCCTAGGTGGCAGCATGGTGTGTGTAGTGTGCGAATGAATCCAACACGGTATATGGATAAAATAAATAAAGCAAGGGAAGAGTGTACCCAACGACGGTATAGCAAAAAGGTGAGTGCACGCGCGAAGCTCAAGCTAAATCTTCCCCCAACTATCCCAAACCAAGTGTATCCTTGTGACGCTCCAAATGTACTTGTAATAGAAAAATAAAATGGTATTAGAAGCGGGCAATGGAATTAATTTTGGTTTGGGCTTCTAAAATTGAAAAAATTTCAATTAGGGGTTCAAATTGGGATAAATAGAGAGATGTGAGTGTGGCAAGAGAGAGTGGAGAAGAGGGGATGGAGAATGATGTTAGGGGGTTGGATCTAGCTAGGCAAAGCGATGGCGCTCGGGCGGAGGCGGTCCGGTGAAGGGTGTTGAGTATTGACTCCCCGGATTTGGTTTTGGATGATGAACAAACATAAATATCGTGAACTAAGTCTTTGTGAGTGCAGTTATGGAGATCGTCGCCAAACTTCTATGAACATCAAAAGCGACGTCTCGAGACGTCTCAAAGCGCGTGATCGTTTGCTTGAAGCTTCGTTGAAGCTCAAGGACCATTATTGAAGTCAAGAGATTCGAATCGAAGAATTTGAAGACGGTTCGTCAAGTTTTATTTATAGTCTTCTAGCTTCGTTTCGTAGATTGTTAAGCCTTGAGTAGGTCTTACATTTTAATCTTCATAACGATCATATCTTAGAGCTAGGATCTTACTAGAAGCCCATACAAACTTTCCCGAAGCTTCGCGCTTCGATTCGCGGCTTCTTATGCATGTTAGTTGGTTTATGAAGAAGAACCAACCGACTAGATGGCAATCTAGTCGGTCGGCAAAGCTTCTTGAACTGACTAGAATGCCTTCTCAATTTCTAGCTCAGTTACTGTTTACAGTTAGTCGGTCCAAGAAGGTTCACCGACCGACTAGTTGTGAAACTAGTCGGTTAGGAATCCTTCTTAGACCGACTAGTTGAACTTCCATTTTTGAGCCTGAGCTATTGTTTACAGTTAGTCGGTCAAAGCACAACGACCGACCGACTAGTTGAGAAACTAGTCGGTCAGAAGTTGTTCTTAAACCGACTAGCTGTATTTGAATTCAGCTTCTTTGATTTCTTCTGTTAGTCGGTCAACGTTCACTTACCGACCGACTAGTTGTGAAACTAGTCGGTTGGCAAGTCTTCTTAGACCGACTAGTTCTATATTCCCTGAACTTCTCTATTGACTGTTCACCTCTTAGTCGGTTCATGCTGTTTCACCGACCGACTAGTTGATGAACTAGTCGGTCAGTGATCCTTCTTTGACCGACTAGTATGCTTCAGAATAGAGCCGTTGGAGCATTAAATGCCACGAATTTTGCCCTCTTTCCTCTATCCTATATATACTTGGAGTGCTGCTTTCATAGCATTCAAGGCTGATATTTATTGAAGTTTAGAGAATCAAAGAGAAGCATTAATTCTCATTCAAAGCTCATTCATTTCCAAAGAATCTATCGTCCACTCTTACTTCCAAAGAGAGATTCACATTGATTGTGAGCCATTCAAGCTAAGAGCTTGATCCAAGGCCACCAACATCTTCCTAGCCCTCCATTGCTGATCTTCATCTTGGAGCTAGGCTTTGGTGCCATTCATCTTCCCCAAAATCCTCTTTGCCCTAAATCGTAAGTTTTACTCAAGGCATAGGATTTTGTCGGTAAGTTCGTATTTCGTTTACTTTGACATTATAAGTGTTTTACTCTCGGTTGTGAGAGTTTGTTTGTGATCCCGGGTTGTGGGAGTCACAATTTCATTTGTGTATGATTTGATCTTGTAAAGGTTTTCTACAAGTATTTCATAGTGCAAATTTGAGTTAGAGGATTCTAACTCAAGTATCTGAAGGGGATCCGGGTGTTTGGGACGTAGGATCACCGGGAACAAGTCGGGAAGACTTGGGTGGATCCGAACCCGTTAATTCATTTGTTTGCGATTGCATTTCTTTGTTGTCAATATTTACATTTCCGCATTGTTGGTTGAGTTTGCAAGATAATTAGGAATTATCTTCTTAATTATTTTAAAGTACTATTCACCCTCCCCTCTAGTATTTGTGCAGTAGCTTCGTAGGGCATTACATTTGGTATCAGAACCAAGTACCTAGCTATGTCTTCCAACGACAACAAAACCGTACGTCCACCTTCAGACTACAACACCTTCTGGAACCGTGAAGGATCTTCTTCGGTGATGGAAGGACACTCCTTGACGAGGCCTCGCTTCTTCAACGGTACCAACTATGGGTACTGGAAATGCCGGATGGAAACTTTCCTCTGGAGTGCTTCACTATGGAGAGCCACGATGTCGGAGTATGTCGAGCCCGCTGAAGAAGATTTCGCAAAGTGGACTACTGCGGAGGTCGCCACGGAGGTAAGCAATGCCAAGGCAATGAATGCCTTGCAATGCGCTTTGGAGCCCGAGGACTTCAATAAGACATGCACATGTAAGAGTGCATATCAAATCTGGAACTCCCTCCTTATCTTGCATGAAGGAATGAGTAGGGTAAGAGACTCCAAACTCGTAGTTGTTAATAAAGATTTCGAATTATTTCATATGCAACAGGGTGAGAAGATGAAGGAGTATTATGCTCGCTTCGTCGACATCACCAATGAGTTGGAGGCTCTTGGTAAAACCTACACCCAAAAGGAGAAAGTCTCAAAGATAATTGACAGACTTCCTTCTTGTTGGGAAAAACGTACCTTCGCCATCGAGGAAGGTAATGATACAGTAAGTATACCGTGATTCAACTAATGGGTACCTTGATGTCTTATGAGGTACGCAAGGATAGTAAGCTAAAGTTGCAGGACAAGATGAAGTCCTACTTGAAGCAAGACGAGCCAAAGAAAAAGGCGATTGCGTTCAAGGCCGCTCCATCCACATCTACATCTACCGATGATGAAGAATCGGAAGAAGAGTTGGACTTAGAATCCATTGCCCTCATGGCAAAGAAGTTCAACCGGTTCTTCTGGAAAGGTAATTTCAAGAACAAATCTAAGTTTAGTTCTTCTAACGCCTCCACTCCTTTGTGTTTCAAATGCAACAAGCCAGGACACATGAAAGCTGATTATCCTCAAAACAAGCAAAAAGAGAAGTGGAAGGTGCCAAAGTTCGACAAGTCAAAGAAGTACAAGAAAGGGTACAAGAAGGGGTTTGTCGGGACATTCACCGACTCCGACGAGGACTCGTCAAGTGGAGAGTCGGACGATGAGCAAGTGGAGCAAGCACACATGTGCTTCATGGCTAGATAGGAACATGATCAAGGATCTTCATCCGATGATAGCGAGGATGAAGGCAATGAGGTACTCAAGAAAAAGAAACGGAGCAACAAATCCAAATTAGCTCCAAGAATAATTGGATACTAGATAGCGGGTGTTCAAAACACATGACGGGTGATGCTTAATTGCTCTCCGGAGTGGTGCCCATTGCAAATGGGAACCGGGTAGTCTTTGGAGGCAACGAGAGCGGAACCATCATAGGTGTTGGTAAAGTAGGTAATCCTTCTAAACCGCTAATAAGTTATGTTTACCTTGTTAAAGGATTAAACCACAATCTTATTTCAATAAGCCAACTTTGTGACAAAGGTTACAAAGTTAGCTTTACGAAAGGAATGTGCCATATTTTAAGAAAAGATAATAATGATTTATTATTTTCCGGCACACGCCATAAGGATATATATCCTAGATCTCCCAAAATCATATGAACAATGTCTCATTGCTAACACAAGTGAACAACACTTATGGCATCGACGTTTTGGTCATGTGAACTTTGGAACACTTTTTAAGCTTTCCAAGTTAAATTCTATTAGAGGCTTCCCTAAGCTTGTCTTTCAAAAGAAAAGCTTTTGTGACTCGTGTCAACGAGGCAAGTTTCCAAAATCGTCATTTAAACCTAAGAAAAGCATTTCATCTAAGCGACCTCTAGAGCTTTTACATCTAGATCTTTTTGGGCCAACTAGAGTTGCTTCATTAGGAAATGCACGATATGGACTTGTCATCGTTGATGACTTTTCTAGATTTACTTGGGTATTTTCCTTAAGTAATAAAAATGATGCTTTTGAAAACTTCACAATATTTGTTAAGAAAGTACAAAATCTCATTGGAACCACCATTATCACTATTCGTAGTGATCATGGAGGGGAATTTGAGAATGAGTCTTTCTCAAATTTTTGTGATGAAGTTGGTATTACCCACACTTTTTCTTTCCCTCGCGCACCCCCTCAAAATGGTGTTGTTGAGAGGAAGAATAGGACGCTAGTGGAGTGTGCTCGCACTATGCTTGATGATAGCCAACTTGGCCATCAATTTTGGGCGGAAGCGGTACATACCGCTTGCTATGTGTTTAATAGAATACTTTTGAGGCTCGGCACCAAACAAACTTGTTATGAATTGTTGTTTGGTAGATTGCCTCAAGTTAAACATTTTCGAGTTTTCAGCGCAAAATGTTTTATTAAAAACACGTATGGTAGTTTGGACAAATTTGATCCAAGATCCGATGAGGGGATATTTGTTGGATATTCCTCACGTAGCAAAGCCTACCGGATATACAACAAACGAACCTCAACGATCGAGGAATCACTTCATGTTTCATTTAATGAAGGTTTTGTCCTGACTAGAATTACTAATGATGATGACTCCATGGATGTCTTATGTGATTCTATTGGTAATTCTAATTCTATTGATTCTATTGATACTAATGACGTACGTTTATATTTCATATATTCACGCACGTTTTCTTTTGTGTTTCTCCGTGTTTTTCTGCCGTCTCTTGTTCGTTTTCGTGTATTTTCCTGTTTTCTTTCACTTTTCTTTGTTTATCCATGATTGCAGGGGATTGACCACGTAGAGGACGTTTAACGATGATATCCCAAGTCCCCGGAGCAACGGGAGAAGTCACGCGTGATCCAGGGGGTCAAACGTCGAAGAATTCATCTTTCAGCCCCTCACCCGGTCGGTTGGTCATCTCCAACCGATCGGGTGATGCACGCGTGCACCACCCGGTCTCTGCCGCAGCTCACAAAGAAGTCACCCGACCGGTTCGCAGACCGGTTCAGCAGGGGATGTTCTCTGTTTTCTCGAAGCAAAACGCCAACTGATCGGGTGACTCTCACCCGATCGGTTCATCTGTAGCTGAAGAAGAAGAGCTGAAGACACGGACGTCGAACCGATCGATTCACCCGACTGCTCCAAGATCCAACCGGTCACTCAAGAACTCACCCGACCGGTTCATGTGATCGGGTGAAAGCTCGCCGTTTTCTGTTATTAATTTGTAACGGATCAACCGATCGGTTGACTTGTCAACCGATCGGTTAATACGAATGTCTATAAATAGAACCCCTAGGGTTCCAGAAACGGGAGCTGTTATTTTTTCTACTGTTTTATCTCCTTGTGACGGCTGTAATTGTTACTCTTTTGTAAGTTTTCAGATCTTTCTAAAATTTTAGTATTGTCTTTATTACTCCATTACTTCCGCATTGCAATTGTCCGATTATGATTCCAACGATTAAATTTCATTTAGATCGCTTTTTCATGAATTTTTGTGAGTAGTTCCCAAATCTGGGATTTTGGTGGAAACCCCTTCGGGGGCTCTTCCCGATGCGTCCATAGGGTTAGGAAATCGATAGGGAGTAGGAATCTAACGGTTACGCGGGGTGTTTCATTGTCATCGGTGGGAAAAAGACCGCCTTTGACCGTTGGGCCAAGGGGGAATAAACTTGGCGGTTGACTCCCTAGCCATAGCTCACACCCTTAGCGTAGACGCCGAATCCTAGCACGCGGGATCGGCAGGATGAGACGTTGGGAGATATCGTTGCGGGCTTAGTGCTCCCAGGATCGATCAGTGTTAATGGACACGGGAGTGCCCACTGATCGAATCCGGGAAGTCCGGTGTATCATCCTGGGCACCGACCGGAATATCGGGCCCATGGGACGCCGGTACCACTTTCAGAGGCAACGTCTCACCATTAGACCCTAATCCCGATCGCTGTCCATACCCGTAGGCCGTATCGGCGAGAGTCTCTCGTCGGGTTGGAAACCAAAGTCCCGGGTTTTCTTTCTTGTTGTTCATACCCTTTTATTTCCTTTCGTGACAACCATTCACCGATTCGGGCTAGCTCGCCCCTCGGGGTGATTTAGGTCCTACCTGACCCAAGCACAACCTCGCCTCCCTGAGTTCGATATTCCCGCACCCTACACTAACCGTGAAACTTGCGGTAAACGACACCGCGCCGCCGCAACGCAAGCGGGGCGCCGGTCAAGTTTATGGTGCCGTTGTCGGGGAGGCAACGTGCTTGTTATTTTAGGATCTCTTGAACCCTCGTGTCTAGCTCACATCCCTACCTCGCGATAATTTTCGCATTCTCCTTTTTCTTTTTTATTTTTCTTATTTTTATTTCTTATTTCATCTGTTTCTTTCCCACTTGTCGCTTCACGGGTGTTTTTTTTTGTTTTTCATGCGCAGGAGTTCAAGGAGTCTTGACGACTTGATTCCCCTCGATCCAGAGATTAACGCCACCCTTAGGCGTTTGGCCGCCGAGAAGCGAAGAAGGGAAGATCCCGAATCCATGGAGGAGAACACCCCACCTCACAAGTCTCTGCTGGAGTACTCGATGCCATCCATCGAGTCGACTTCCGCCATCCGATCTCCAGCTATTGCGGCCCAAAGCTTTGAGCTGAAGCCGTCTCTAGTGACATGGATCCAGCAGGACCAGTTTGCAGGTGCACCCATGGAGAGCCCGATCGAGCACCTAGACTCCTTCTTGGAGAAGTGTGACACCTTCCGGATTAATGGTGTCACGACAGAGGCTATCTGTCTGAAGCTGTTCCCCTTCTCTTTGCGAGACAAAGCCAAGCAATGGCTAAGGGGGAAGGACCCCAACACTTTCAACACCTGGGAGAAGCTCTCCAACGCTTTTCTGACGAAGTTCTTTCCTCCGGGGAAGACCATGAAGTTAAGGAGTGAGGTCTCCTCCTTCTCCCAGGCCAGCCACGAGTCCTTGCATGAAGCTTGGACGAGATATAAAGAGATGCAAAGAAGATGCCCTCACCATGAGCTTCCGAAGTGGCAGATTATTAATCTGTTCTACAATGGGTTGAGTGATGACCTGAAATCTTCTATGGACGCCGTGGCTGGGGGTTCCTTCATGTCTAGGAGCGAGGAGGATGTCGGGCATATTCTGGAAAATATGGCATCCAACAATGAGCGGTGGTGTGATGAGAGAGCCACACCCAGATCTGGGGGTATACATAGAGTTGAGGATGTCGACAAACTTTCAAGCAAGTTCGACTTGCTTTCGACCCAGATCTCCGCACTAATGGTAGGGGCCGGTGGGGCCGGTACACAGCAAATTTCTGCGGTGGAGTCTGAATTCTTTGGGGAATTCGACGGTGGTGACATCTCACCACCGCTGGATCAGGTGAGCGCACTATTTTACAACCCCACGGGAAATGCGCCGTATCCGCCAAGTACAAATTCCAACCCGGCCTACTCTCCAAACAACCGGAACCACCCAAACTTCAGTTACCGGCCACCATTTCAGCCCTCGCCGCCTCAGCAGTCGCAGCAACAAACATATCAGTCGGCTAGGTCACAGCAGAATCAGGTTCAGCAGCAACCATTTCAGCAACAACCTCAGCAACAATCTTACGCCCCCAGGACTCAGCAACCGTTCCAGCAGCAGCAGCAGTATGGCCAATAGAGGGCCGTCTCTCCGGTTGAGTCTCTCTTGACTCAATATATTACCAACCAGGAGAGGATCAACCAAAAGCTGGAAATGGGTCAGCGGACCCTCACGGACCAAGTAACCCTGCTGGGGTTACAAGTGGCGAACCTTGCAAGGTCACAAAACCAATTACCGCCACAACCGGAGGTGAACCCGCGGGGAGCAACCCAAACATCGGCACTCGTGCACGAGCACGCAAATGTGTCCGCTATCGTTCTGAGAAGCGGGACACAAATTCCTACTAGAGTGCCCCCAGCAACCCTGAGGCACCATTGGTCGTTGAGAGACCGACCGAAAAATCAAATGACGTCGGTGCTTCGTCATCAAATCCTATGACTCCGGAGGGAGCCTCTGAAGAAGAGAAGAAGAAGGAGGAAGAGAGCCCGAAAGTGTATAAACCCGTAGTGCCATTTCCACAACGGTTGGCTCAGGCAAAAATTGATGAGAAATATGGCAAGTTCTTCGCCATGGTCAAGGACCTAAGCCTGCAAATCCCCTTCCTAGAAGCAATCGAAACAATCCCCTCCTATGCAAAATTCTTGAAAGATTTGGTGACGAGAGGGTCTAGAAAAGAGAAATTAGTGTTGACGGCGGAGTGTAGCGCTCTTATCCAGAGGGCAAATCCACCGAAACTTAAAGACCCGGGGAGTTTCTCAATTCCTTGCACGATCGGGGCAGTAAAGGTTCATCGTGCACTCGTCGATCTCAGAGCGAGTGTAAGTTTGATGCCCTTGTTGATGTACAAAAGGATAGGAATGGGTGATTTGGAGCCCACCGGTATGACCCTACAACTAGCTGACCGGTCGGTCAAATATCCGGTGGGAATTGTGGATGACCTACCCGTCAATGTGAAAGGGGTGCATGTGCCAGTGGACTTTGTAGTCATGGACATGCCTGAAGACGCACACACCCCGATCATCCTGGGACGGCCTTTCATGGCCACTGCTGGCGTTTTGATTGATGTGAAGAACAGAAAACTTTCTCTAAACGTCAGCGGAGAAAAATTTGAATTTGATCTGGGGTTATCCATGAAGTACCCCGATCCCCCAGACGACCCTCGGTGTAATCTGCTGGAGATGGAAGAAGAAAAAGCTGTTGAAGAGAGCTCCTGGGAGATTCTCTTAAGAAACCCCCCCGATGACTTGGGGGATTCAGAAGATGGAGACGGCCCCAAGTACAAAGGAGCTGCTGGAAAACCGAGTGCAGCAATAACGACCCCTCCCGGGTTCCCCAAGGCTCCTCCTGTGAGGAGAACGGGGAAAGAACCCATGGACCTCACTAAAGACGAAGTCCGGATCCTGAAGAAGACGGCGGGAAGCGCCAACACCAAGGAAAAGCCCCCGGATCCCAAGAACAAGGGAAGGGTAGTCGAGCAAGTATTTTTCCAGCCGCTGACTACTCCAAGTACCTTCAGCCCCAATGAAGAAGAGATGCCGAACTTCGGGCATCACCCGTATCAACCACCGTGAACATCTCTCGCGGGCGTCGAGCCAACGACGCTAAACAAGTGCGCTTCATGGGAGGCAACCCATGCTCTAAACTTTTGCTCACTTTTTAGTGTTATTTCTGACTTTATTTTATCTATTTTTATAAATAAAATCAGCCGCGAGAACATCCGTTCGGGTACTTAAACAAATCTATTGGTTTTTGCAGGAAACAAGCCCCAACCGATCGGATGACAACTCACCCGATCGGTTGGGATGTATCAGATACATGCCGAGATCTGCCCCCATATGACCCGATCGGTCGAGTAATGAAGAGACCGGGTGGCAGACCGGGTGAGCTGGGGAGAACTCTCGGAAATTTTTGGGGAGTATCAACCGATCGGTTGAGTTCGAGCGCGATCGGTTGACGTGACCGGGTGAGCAGCCCTAAGTTCTCGGGAAAATGAGTGGGGCGGCCAACCGATCGGTTGACAAGTCACCCGACCGGTTCGCCTGTAGCATTTCTTCGGCAAGAATTTCGACCTAACCGTTAACCGATCGGGTGACAAGTCACCCGATCGGTTCGACTTAAAACCCTATATAAACCCCCCCCGACATCCGTTCATTTCCATCCTCGCCCGATTGCCCAAATCGCCGCCGTTTCGACTCCTCTCGTGCGCCTGCCTTCTTTCTTCCCCGAGATCAACCTCGATCGTCTTCCCCCGCCATCTCCCTACCCGTCAACCATCGATTTCCCTCCATTCCCCCGCCATCTCCCTACACACAAAACCCTAAATTTCACCCATCCTCCCCAAACATCGAAACTTGTTGAAGAGATCGCTGCGGCTTCACAGCGTGCTCCAATCGAGTAACATCGGGGCGTCTACGAGCAACTATCTTCATCTCATTTGGGTAAACTCGCTCCTTTGCTTAATTTTATTTTTACCCCAGATATTCCATTTGCTCGTTGGCCGTATTTCATGTTTGTGTTGATTCATTGTACTTTTATATACTCGCACACACACAAGACACCCGCACAATGCCTCCCCGCCGTGTTAAACCCACCGACGCCAGCTCTTCGAACCCTAGGCCCACCCGTCACGCTCGTCGCGCACAGCCCCCCGCTCAGCCCACCACCTCCAACCCATCTGCCCCCGATCAAGACCAAGCCGATCGATTCATGGCCATGATCCTCCTAGCTGGGCAGGGTGGTCGGATAACCGAGGAGTCCGTCGACCGAGACCTCCCCTTTCTTCAAAGCTTCATTCGCCATATCCGTGAAGACCCACCCGACGTCTCCGAGCTCCACATTCCACCCCCCACGACCCCTGGTCCACAGTGCAGGCCCCCGTCACCACCTCCAGAGGGTGGTGCCCCTGCTTGATCTTTCTTTCCCCCTTTTGCCCCCATATTTGTGCCCATCTGTCTTTTGGGGGCCCTGCTTTGTCTCTGTCGGAGGGGGGGGACCATTCGCGTGTCGCTTTTTGATTTCACCTCTTTTGTTTTTGACTCCCCCTTGCATTTCTCTGCATTTCATCGATCACATCATTTCGCTAGCACTTTCTGGTCTAGCTTGGGGGACGTCTATTTTGGTGTGCTGTCGTGTTTTGTTTGTTTTTCTCATTTTTGTGTGTGTGCTTGTTTTTCATTTTTTGAGTGTCGAGTCGTGTGGTTTTATTTTTATTTTCGTGTTGTTTGATTTTGATTTTGATCTTTCTTTCTTTTTCAGTTTCATCTATGTGTTTTCCTCGTTTTCATTTCTTTTTGTGTCAGTGCATATTCCCCCCCATTTTCATTGCCCTCCCGTACTCACTCATATTGCATTGAGGGCAATGCAAACTTCAGCTTGGGGGAGTCGCACTGTGTGCGTCGTTTGAGTCCTTCTTTTTCGTTTTTTGTGTCGTTTTCATCGTATTTTTATTTTTTCTTTTCTTCTTTTTTAGCTCTTTCTCCTAGAGATGAATCCTATGATGAATCGCCACAAAGTCACACACACCAGCATTGCATCGATAATCACACTCACTAACCCTAGGATTTCGAGTCCTCTTGCATTTCACGCATCGCGGGTCCACTTAGCTTTTTATGAGTCGTGTGTCGTGACTAGCATTTGGTGTGCTTCTGCTTTGTGATTTTACTTTATATACATGTCCAGGAATGACCCCTAGATTATCATGCTCCGATTTGAATATGCGGTATTGGTTTTCACTATATGCATGCTATATTTATATCGTGTACTTCAATTCGCATGCGTCGGGATTCCACAACTAAGGACTAGGATACCCCATTTAGCATATGCTCTATTTAGCAAGGATAGTTTCCTTTGCCCGAGTGTTTAGATTTCGACTTCTTTTTTGTTTTACTTGGTGCAATTCCCCTCGTCGTGTACCGTTCTCCCACTTGGGAGAGTACACATGTGTATAGCCAAAAACCCAAAATTCAAAAAAAAAGGAGAAAAGAAAAGAAAAACCCAAAAAGAAAAGAAAAGAAAAATTGTGTATAGCCCAAAATCCAAAAAAAAAAAATACAAATGCCCAAAACCCAAAAAAAATTTCCGTGTGAATATTTTTTCCTACTCGCCATGAATAAAGGGAAGGCGAGAATTTGCACCGACTGTTCTTCTCCACATCATCTCAACCCCCCGTCGTTATCGAAAACACTTGGCTTAGGAACTTTTTAGCTAGTATCTAGGCTATAGTGGCGTGATTTCCTTAACCCTAGTTGTGGAGTCCCCGATGCATGATACGCTTCTATTCTCACTCTTCTCATGCATGCTTGAACTTATATTCGCCGCTTAATTCAATTCGGATCGATATTTTGGGTCATTTCTTGTATTTGTGTATATCGAGCCTCATAGCACATTGTAGAAAGCATCACCATTTGCTAGCACACGACCACGCTCACTCGCGCTTCACCGCGTGGACCCACGACACTTGTTTGGACTCGCTTTCCTAGGTTTAGTGGTGTGATTTGGCGTTTGCTTGCTTGGTGTGTCGTTTCTGATTTTGGTGGCTCTGATGGACGATCTAGGGTTTAGAGTTTTCTTTTTTCTTTCTTCCTCTCTATTTTTCCCTTCCGAGCTCCTACTCTCACTCGTCTTCCTCGAGGACGAGGAAGAGTTCAGCTTGGGGGATTTTGACGTGCGTTTATATTTCATATATTCACGCACGTTTTCTTTTGTGTTTCTCCGTGTTTTTCCGCCGTCTCTTGTTCGTTTTCGTGTATTTTCCCGTTTTCTTTCACTTTTCTTTGTTTATCCATGATTGCAGGGGATTGACCACGTAGGGGACGTTTAACGATGATATCCCAAGTCCCCGGAGCAACGGGAGAAGTCACGCGTGATCCAGGGGGTCAAACGTCGAAGAATTCATCTTTCAGCCCCTCACCCGGTCGGTTGGTCATCTCCAACCGATCGGGTGATGCACGCGTGCACCACCCGGTCTCTACCGCAGCTCACAAAGAAGTCACCCGACCGGTTCGCAGACCGGTTCAGCGGGGGCTATTCTCTGTTTTCTCGAAGCAAAACGCCAACCGATCGGGTGACTCTCACCCGATCGGTTCATCTGTAGCTGAAGAAGAAGAGCTGAAGACACGGACGTCGAATCGATCGATTCACCCGACTGCTCCAAGATCCAACCGGTCACTCAAGAACTCACCCGACTGGTTCATGTGATCGGGTGAAAGCTCGCCGTTTTCTGTTATTAATTTGTAACGGATCAACCGATCGGTTGACTTGTCAACCGATCGGTTGATACGAAGGTCTATAAATAGAACCCCTAGGGTTCCAGAAACGGGAGCTGTTATTTTTTCTACTGTTTTATCTCCTTGTGACGGCTGTAATTGTTACTCTTTTGTAAGTTTTCAGATCTTTCTAAAATTTTAGTATTGTCTTTATTACTCCATTACTTCCGCATTGCAATTGTCCGATTATGATTCCAACGGTTAAATTTCATTTAGATCGCTTTTTCATGAATTTTTGTGAGTAGTTCCCAAATCTGGGATTTTGGTGGAAACCGCTTCGGGGGCTCTTCCCGATGCGTCCATAGGGTTAGGAAATCGATAGGGAGTAGGAATCTAACGGTTACGCGGGGTGTTTCATTGTCATCGGCGGGAAAAAGACCGCCTTTGACCGTTGGGCCAAGGGGGAATAAACTTGGCGGTTGACTCCCTAGCCATAGCTCACACCCTTAGCGTAGACGCCGAATCCTAGCACGCGGGATCGGTAGGATGAGACGTTGGGAGATATCGTTGCGGGCTTAGTGCTCCCGGGATCGATCAGTGTTAATGGACACGGGAGTGCCCACTGATCGAATCCGGGAAGTCCGGTGTATCATCCTGGGCACCGACCGGAATATCGGGCCCATGGGACACCGGTACCACTTTCAGAGGCAACGTCTCACCATTAGACCCTAATCCCGATCGCTGTCCATACCCGTAGGCCGTATCGGCGAGAGTCTCTCGTCAGGTTGGAAACCAAAGTCCCGGGTTTTCTTTCTTGTTGTTCATACCCTTTTATTTCCTTTCGTGACAACCATTCACCGATTCGGGCTAGCTCGCCCCTCGGGGTGATTTAGGTCCTACCTGACCCAAGCACAACCTCGCCTCCCTGAGTTCGATATTCCCGCACCCTACACTAACCGTAAAACTTGCGGTAAACGACACCGCGCCGCCGCAACGCAAGCGGGGCGCCGGTCAACTAACCCTACTAATGAATCTTTTGAGAATGTTCCTAGTGATCAGGGAATTCCCAAACGGCTTCATACCGTTCGTGACCATCCTCATGAGAAAGTCATTGGCAACATCCTTGATAGTGTCAAGACGAGATCTCAAGTCAACTACTTCGCTCATTGTGCCTTTGCCTCCTCGATAGAGCCAAAGAATATTAATGAAGCATGCGAAGATAGTGCTTGGATCCTAGCCATAGAGGAGGAACTCATTCAATTCGAGAGGAATGAGGTTTGGGAGCTTGTTCCATTGCCTTCGAAGAACCACACCGTTATAGGAACGAAGTGGATTTTCAAGAACAAGACCGACGAGAACCAAATCGTCGTCCGGAACAAAGCTCGGTTAGTAGCTCAAGGCTACCGGTAAGAGGAAGGTATCGATTTCGAAGAATCCTTTGCTCCGGTAGCTAGATTAGAATCTATTAGATTATTGTTATCTTTTGCATGCCATAAAGATTTTAAACTCTTTCAAATGGATGTAAAAAGTGTGTTTTTAAACGGAGATGTTGTTGAGGAAGTTTATGTTTCTCAACCTCCGGGTTTTATAAATGAAAAATTTTCAAATCACGTTTTCAAACTTAAGAAAGCACTTTACGGTTTGAGACAAGCTCCTCGAGCTTGGTATGACCGCCTAAAGAACTTTCTTTTGGATTTGGGTTTTAAAATAGGTGAAGTTGATTCTACATTATTTGTTAAGTATTCGAATAATGATATAATTTTAGTTCAAATTTATGTTGATGATATCATTTTCGGTGCTACTAACTTCACTCTTTGCGAAGAGTTTTCTAATATTATGAAGGATCAATTTGAGATGAGCCACATGGGTGAGCTCAAATATTTCTTAGGTCTCCAAATTCGCCAAATGAACGATGCAATCTTCATCCACCAAACCAAGTACACGGTGGAGTTACTAAAGCGATTTGGAATGGAGATTGCCTCAGGCAAGAAGACTCCAATGAGCACGACTACACATCTTGATAATGATACGGGCGGCAAAGATGTAGACATTCGTCTATATCGAGGTATGATAGGTAGTTTACTATATCTTACCGCAAGTAGGCCCGATATTATGTTTGCCGTATGTGTATGGGCTCGTTATCAGTCTCAACCTAAGGAATCACACTTAGTAGCGGTAAAACGTATTTTCCGTTATTTAAGTTACACACTCGACTTTGGATTACTTTATCCAAAGTCTAGCACATATGAGTTAATCTCATATAGTGACGCAGATTATGCGGGATGCAAATCCGATAGGAAAAGCACTAGTGGCACTTGCCATTTTATAGGAAATTCTCTTGTCTCTTGGTTTTCCAAGAAGCAAAATTCCGTATCACTTTCAACCACCGAGGCGGAATATATTGTCGTCGGTGCCGCGTGTGCTCAGGTTCTTTGGATGAGACACACTCTTAAAGACTTTGGTATAAAATGTGATACTTGCCCTATCAAGGTGGACAACCAAAGTGCTATTTGTCTCTCTAAGAATCCGGTACACCATTCCCGTTCTAAACACATAGATGTCCGTCACCATTTCTTAGATGATCATGTTGCTAAAAAGGACATCATTTTAGTGTACGTTGAAACCCAGAAGCAAATCGTCGATATTTTCACGAAACCACTCAAGGAAGACTCCTTTGTGCGGTTACGTCGAGAATTGGGGATTATGGGTGAATCCGAGATTTAGGATTCATATTTTGTTCAATAATCTTGCATGCTAATAAATTTCGTTTATATTTGCTCATGCTAGAATTATTGAGATTTTCTGGATTTTTGGTTGAATTTTCGGAATTTATGCTCGATTTATTCATGAACGTCAAATTTAAGCTTTTTGACGTTTAATGGGGTAGTATAATGATATATGAGAGTATTACGATGTTTCGTCCAAGTGCGATTAGGAGAGAACTCAAAATTTCAAATTCTAAAATTTTTGGACTCTCTTAGTCGGTCCAAGTTCATTGGCCGACCGACTAGATCTCATTCTAGTCGGTCAGTAAATGAACTTAGACCGACTAACTCATGCTTAAATTTTGGCCTCAGTTACTGTTTGCACTTAGTCGGTTCATGTTCATTGGCTGACTGACTAGATAGCAATCTAGTCTGTCATCGCATGAACTGTGACCGACTAAATGCTCAGGGGCTGCTTTGGTCTTTTCGCATTTCAAGTCGACTTAAACTCTCTCAGACCGACGTATTCCCATTCTAGTCGGTGTGAAATTGTCTCCCAGCTCAAAAACCCCTTCGACTCCTCCTCTCCCTCCGCCGTCGATCGTCGTTTTCGGCCATCTCCGACCATCTCCTCCGTTGCAGATCTCTCTCTCTTCTCCTCCTGTCGACCTAGGTATCCTCCTCTCAGCTCCTAGGGTTTGATTTCTGCGTCTAGGGTTAGGTTCATTCGGTTTAGGGTTTGTCTAGGGTTTGTGATTAGGTTTCGAGCTTTCGATTTCTAGTTGATTGTGCGTGTCTCGTCGCGATCATGGCAAAGACGCGTATCCCCATCCGACCCTCGAGTCCATCCCTCATGACCGTAGAATCGCCTCCTACGGACCCCCTGATCACTCCTTATTTTACACTTTTTTTCCGCATGTTTGCATGCCATTTAGATCGCCCAGATCATGTTTTTCACGATATATCGATGATATTACGATGCGTTTCACGATTTGTTGTTTTTATCGCATTTCAGGTGATTTGGGGCGATTTGGAGTGATCTCGAGATACGCCTACTCCAGAGTGTCACCGATGACCTCCCCGAGGGGTATTTTGCTGTTGGAGAGGAGCGGAAGAAGAAAGAACGTCGCAGGAGCGACGAGGAGGCCAAAACAAGCTGTTTGGGCATTTTTGGTGTCCCACTCGGCCGAGTGAAGGACTCACTCGGCCGACCAGCGAGACACTGCTCGGCCGACCAGATCGGATACGCTTCATGTGTGCACTCGGCCGAGCGACGGAAGCCACATCGGCCGAGTGACGAGACCCCGTCCGCCCGAGTGGTGCTCAGACGAAGCATGTCAAAAATCGCCAACTTACTGTATTTCGTCTGCCTGAGCTTTAGAAGACCCACTCGGCCGAGTGGCAAATGCCGACCGCCCGAGTACTAAGAAGCCATCGGCCGAGTGACGACAACTCACTCGGCCGAGCGACTCCCGAAGTGAAGACCCCCGAAGACCCAAACTTACTGGAAATTTACAGGGTTTCTCACTCGGCCGAGCGACTTTTGTCACTCGGTCGAGTGCGACGCACTGCCTGTAGCGAAAATTGCGGATTTCAGGCTGCGCAGGGGCATTTTGGTCACAGTTTTTTGGACGATTTTGGGGGGTATTTAACCCCTGTTTTTACCCTAGGTTAGAGAGATTTTCTCTTAGATTTTTGCAGCTTTTTAGATTAACTTTTTAGCTTTATTCTTGTGATTGGAGAGGAGACAAAAGTTGATTTTTGTTGGATTATTTGAAGAACTCTATTGGTTTGTGTCTCTCTCCCCTAAAAATACTATTTTTATTGCTTATCTCAATATTGCGATGAATTCTTTTGTTAATTTCATTGATTATTTTTGTGTTTGTGCTATGAATTATGAGTAGTCTCCACGTCTTGGGGCGTGGGGATGAACCCTACGAGCCCAATTTCAGATTTGTGATGAATTGGTAGAAATTTAGCTAGAATTGCTATTAGGGTTAGTTTGGGATCGATTTATTACGGATAGCTAGGTATTCATATCGATTGGGATTTGCAAGAGATTGGATCCCAATTCGATAGGAAACCCTAGAAATCCGAATCGGGTTGGAATCGAATTTCCGTAGTATCGGTTTGCAAGAGATTGGACCAATACTAGGGTTTCCGGTTGCAATTCCGTGCCGATACCCGTTTGCAAGAGATTGGACAGGTAGGAACTATCCCAACCTAGGTCGTGGCCCGAGTTTGCACGAGAGTGGGCCCGGGGCACGATTGAACGATGATGTTGACCCTAATGCTAGCTTCCCTAGGCTAGGGTTTGCAAGAGATTGGACCCGAACCTAGGATAGCTATAGACCGGCAACAGCGCGAGAGCGTGAGCTAGGTTCTACATCTAGTTGCAACTAGTTCATCCAAAATTTTATTCTAGCAATTTTGATACCAATGAATTACATTGATGAGATACGGTGAGTAGCGGGGATTCCACATTCCCTAGACATTCTTTATTTGATTTGATATCTTCGTACTTTGTCTGACGATTGTGACAGGATCGCCAAAGGCAAATTTCT
This sequence comes from Scilla litardierei, assembly GCA_030789695.1. NCBI lineage: Eukaryota > Viridiplantae > Streptophyta > Magnoliopsida > Asparagales > Asparagaceae > Scilla > Scilla litardierei. Next base: position 57,821,131 of record CM061142.1, on the reverse strand, counting down.
CTCTTTTCTATTCTTAATAGCCAGGTTGATTGGAGCAAGCACGGCCATTCGTCCTCCCTGTGTTCGATAACCCGCTCGCCGCGACACCGTGCGCTTGCGGTAAAACTACAACCGTTCTTCGGGTTACATTCCGGAGCGATCAAGTTTTTGGCGCCGTTGCCGGGGAGGTCGGGCCATTTTGACGGTGTTCGGCATTGACCACCCGGTTATTTCTTTTTTTTTCTTTCTTTCTTTACTTTCTTCTATATCTTGTTCTAACTCTGTTCGCAGCCCTATTTGCATATTCTCCCCGTATTTTGCATAAGATTTTAACAGGGAGAATGGAGGATGCAATGTCGACAACGGAGCTCAGTCAGGAAAATTATGACTCCTTCACAGACCTCCTTAAGGAGCTTGTCGATGAGGTCCACGCTACCGGAGCTTTTGCTATCGATATCAAGGATCCCGACGAACAACTGTTCGCTAGTTTTGTGTTGGACCAAGTCTCCCTGGATGGGACTATCGGGGGAAATGTCAGAGTTGATGTGATCGACGACAAATTATATTTTGAAGACGGTAGAACAAATGTCGAAGAACACTATACTCCCGAAGAATCCTTCGAGCAAACCGACATTCAGGGAGTTACACTCTATGACGCTCATTCTTGCTTTTATGAATCGTCTGACGTGTTTCTTGATTCCAGGCACGGACCGGAGCAGAGTGAAGGTTTTGACGATGCCAGCACAGGATCAGAGAGCGCCTACTTCGATGCCTCGTCCTCACTAAGTAGTGAGTCTGACTCTTCACAAGAGAGCGCACCACCTGAACATGAGCTAAACCCGGATGACAAGGAAGAAGCCAAACTCATGCGAGCTGATGAAGTAGAAGGAGCAGCACCTCTTGAGGTAGAACTTAAACAATTACCTCCGAATCTAAGGTATGCCTTTTTGGGTAATAAATTAACTTTCCCGGTGATAGTCAATTCCCACCTCACGCAAGATCAACTTGAAAAACTCCTAGACGTTCTTAGGAGCCACAAGGATGTCCTTGGCTACACTATCTCCGATCTAAAAGGGATAAGCCCTAGGCTTTGCACACATAGGATCCATTTGGAAGATACCGACGCCACCTCCATAGAGCCTCAAAGGCGGTTAAACCCGAATACGAAGGAGGTGGTTAAAAAGGAAATCCTAAAATTGCTCGACGCCAGTATCATTTATCCCATCTCTGACAGTAGATGGGTTAGCCCCGTTCACGTCGTTCCCAAGAAAGGGGGGATGACAGTCATAAAAAATGAAAAAGGTGAGCCCGTATCTACACGCACCGTCACGGGATGGAGAATGTGCATTGATTATAGGAAACTAAATAAAGCTATCCGAAAAGACCATTACACATTGCCCTTCATTGATCAAATGCTTGAACGCCTAGCTAAACATAAATACTTTTTCTATCTAGATGGGTATTCGGGATTCTTCCAAATCCCTTTACACGAAGATGACCAAGAAAATACCACTTTTACTTGTCCTTATGGTACCTATGCCTACCGTAGGATGCCATTTGGTCTTTGTAATGCTCCCGCCACCTTTCAGAGGTGTATGACATCCATATTTTCCGATTACATTGAAAATATTATGGAAGTTTTTATGGATGATTTTTCGGTTTATGGAAGTGAGTTTGACTCTTGTTTGGCCAATCTTACTAAAGTCCTTAAAAGGTGCCAACAAAACAATCTCACTCTAAATTGGGAGAAGTGTCACTTCATGGTCACGGAAGGTATAGTTCTCGGGCATCTTGTTTCCTCGAGAGGAATTGAGGTAGATAAAGCAAAGATTGAGGTAATCGAAAAACTTCCTCCTCCTATTAATGTCAAGGGCATTAGAGGCTTCCTTGGTCATGCGGGGTTTTACCGCCTCTTCATCAAGGATTTCGCCTCGATTGCCCGACCACTTACTTCCTTGCTCGCTAAAAATACTCCTTTTGTTTTTTCCAGGGGAATGCTTGCAAGCCTTCAACACCCTGAAGGAAGTGCTAGTTTCCGCGCCCATCATTCAACCACCGGATTGGAGCCTTCCCTTTGAGCTAATGTGTGATGCTAGCGACCAAGCCATTGGAGCGGTATTGGGACAAAGAAAAGATAGGAAGCTTCATGCGATATACTATGCGAGCAAGACATTGGATGACGCGCAGAAAAACTACACAACTACCGAAAAAGAGCTTCTAGCGGTCGTCTATTCCATAGAGAAGTTTCGCTCCTACCTCCTTGGTTCCAAGGTGATTGTCCACACCGACCATGCAACGTTGAAGTATCTTTTAAACAAGAAGGAGGCCAAACCCCGGTTGATTAGGTGGATACTCCTGTTGCAAGAATTCGATTTGGAGATCAGAGACAAGAAAGGTACGGACAATGTCGTGGCGGACCATTTGTCTAGGCTCATTCGCGACAAGGAGGATGAGAGTTTACCTATCGACGACACATTCGTGGATGAAAGGCTATATGCCATAAGGACCGGCGAAGTACCTTGGTACGCGGACTTTGTCAACTACTTGGCTTGTGGAATTAAACCGCATGGGATGCCCACGCATCAAAAGAGGAGATTTCTGCGTGAGGTCCGTAGTTATTTTTGGGAAGATCCATACCTCTTCAAGATATGTAAAGATAGTGTCATTCGGAGGTGTGTTTCTAAAGAGGAGGCAACGTCTATCATTTTGCACTGCCACGGCCTACCATGCGGAGGACACCACGCCACCTCTAAAACCACCGCTAAGATTTTGCAGAGCGGATTCTTCTGGCCAACAATGTTTAGAGACACCCACGCTTTTGTAAAGGGGTGCGATAGATGCCAACGGACCGGGAATATCTCCAAACGCAATGAGATGCCAATGAGGCCCATCCAAGAAATTGAGCTTTTTGATTGTTGGGGAGTAGACTTCATGGGACCATTTCCGTCGAGCAATGGTAACAAATATATCCTATTGGCCGTCGACTATGTCTCCAAATGGGTGGAAGCAATCGCCACCCCTACCAATGATGCAAGGGTCGTCTCTAAGTTCTTCAAGCAGAATATCTTCCCACGTTTCGGAGTGCCTCGTACCTTGATAAGCGACGGGGGGAGCCATTTCATAGAAAACAAGTTCGAAGCCATGCTAAAGAAGTACGGGGTAAATCATAGAGTTGGCATGGCATATCACCCCCAGACAAGTGGCCAAGTGGAAGTCTCAAATAGAGAAATCAAGCAAATCCTCGAGAAGACCGTAGATCGATCTAGAAAGGATTGGTCAATGAAGTTAAACGATGCCTTATGGGCATATCGAACGGCCTTTCGCACTCCCATCGGCATCACACCGTTCCGACTTGTTTATGGGAAAGCTTGCCACTTGCCGGTAGAGTTGGAACACCGCGCATATTGGGCCATCAAGACCTTTAATTATGATTACAAGAGTGCGGCGGTGAGGCGACTCTTAGACATCAACGAGCTTGATGAGATAAGAAGAGACGCCTACGAGAGCTCGAGAATTTACAAAGAAAGGACCAAGATTCTCCACGATGCCCGCATAACCGTCACAGACTTCAAGGTGGGAGACAAGGTCTTGCTCTATAATTCCTGACTCCGACTATTTCCCGGTAAGTTGAGGTCACGTTGGTCCGGACCTTTCACCATCAAGCACATACAACCGGGAGGGGCTTTTGAGTTGGAAAGCAAGGACGGATTCACATTCAAAGTAAATGGTCAGAGGCTCAAACACTATTCCGAGGGAGTCCCAACGGGCGAAACCAATAGAATATATTTGCTTAAGGGACGGCCGGATGATCTTTCAGACCTCCTTGACGAGGTAATTGAAGAGGCGATCCCCCACTCCATTGGCGCTCTATTCGATGAAGATTTTGAGGAGGGCCCGGATTTAGGCCAAGATGAGAAGACAAATGATTCCCCCGACTTCTCTGCTGAAAATGATGAAGGCGACGCTGATGTCGCAAGGATTCGAGAGCTCTGCAAGCTCTCGAAAATGAAGTCTCCGAAGAAAGCTCCGCCGATACGGAAATCGACGTCACCGGTGAAGCCGAGGACCGGAGCAAATGCTAGCCTGGGGGAGCCTCCCCCCAACACTATTCGAGACGGGAGACCACCGAGGGAGAACACGCCGCCGCAACTTCCGAATCCAAGCGTTCTCCCCGGAAAATTTGACGGGTGCATCTCATATGCACCAAACATCCCGCATTAATTGAAAATCATAGGGGGTCGAGCTCACGACCATAAACGAGTACTTGTCGGGAGGCAACCCGATGGTTATTGCTTTATTTTCACTTTTCTTTTATTTTTGTTTTAGAAATTTTTAGTGTTTTGAGTCGTTCGCCCAAAAATTTTGTGATAACGGGTCCTATTTTTCCTGACAGGAGAGAAGAACGAGGTACCCATCATTAGGAGGATGCACAAGGCGACGAGGAGCGCCCCAGTAAGGCGCTCGATGCTTAGGAGGAAGATGAAATCGACTGGAGGAAGAAAGACGGAGTTTAGAGCCTAAACGAAGACAAACAGCAGAAAACAAGGCTCACTCGGCCGAGTATACTAGTCACTCGGCCGAGCACACAAGTTCGTCCGGCCGAGCCGCTCACGAACGAGGGAAGTCTGCTGTACCCAACTCTCTGTTTATTTTTCCGATTTCAGTGTAATTGTCACTCGGCCGAGTATATATATTCACTCGGCCGAGTAAAACTGATACGCTCCTAAGGCGAGTCTTGCCGAGTAGCTTGAGCCACTCGGCCGAATGGACTTACTCCACTCAGCCGAGGGTGGCAAGGCCACTCGGCCGAAGCGTAGCGGGGAGGAATTTTTCTTAAAAGCTCACTCGGCCGAGCGACCCAGTCACTCGGCCGAGTCGTAACTTTTGCTATAAATAGGGACGAGGGTCGGGCTCGTTTTTCGAAACGAAAAAAATCACATCGCCCCGACCCTTCGCATTCCCTCGCCCGCTGCCCTCGTTCACTCGCCCGACCGTCGACCCCGCGCCGCCGCTCGGCCACCCACCGCCGGCCGAGCCGCCGCCGCTCCTCGCCCGAGTCGCCGCCGGCGGCCACTGTTCCGACCGACTCCGGTAACCCCAATTTCGCCAATTTCTCCTCTTTCTGTGTATTTTTCGAGGATCCATGTGCTTAACGAACCCCAAACCCGAATTGATTTCTATTTCTATCTGTTATACCCCTAATGCTCCATACGTTTTGAATATTACCCGCTGATATCTCCGTTTCATGCGCAGGTTATTTTTGGGAGCTTAGGGGAGCCCAGGGGAGCTTCCAATGACTGATTTGGTCTGTGTGGAGGCGTCTTCTTCGCACGCTTCCATTTCTTTGCACTCGCGGCATGTCGTGGTATATTCTTTCCTTTATTTTACGCACGCCGCACTTTTCACGCTTTTCGGTGCGCGCTCGGGGCCCATATGCCGCCCCGGACATGGCCGAGGTCGAGGAGAGCTTCCGCCAAGCGGAAGCGGTCAGATGATGCCGGCCCCTCCCACGAGGTGGAGGACTCTCCTCCGCCTTCTCCCACACACCCCGTCCACCCCGCACAGCCTGCAGGCCCCGCACACCCCGCACAGCCTGCAGAGCCCACACAGCCACTCCCTGTCGCTCCACAGCCACCACCTCCGGCTCCACTTATCGGGCCGCTGGGGATCACGTTCTGGAACGACGCACACCGCGTCGCTTTCGAGCGTATCTCCCAGCGCTCGATCGTACCCTCCAGGTTCGCGCACCTTGCCGACCTAGGACGCCTGGGGGTACTAGAGGGGATGCTCACGTTGTACGACAATGTGGGCTGGCGAGATTTCTTTCAGGTGTCGGCGGACACGTTTATCCGCCCGACACTTGAGGTTCTTAGTTTGATCGCCCGGACTGACGAGGGATGCTCGTTTCGGTTCATAGACCGAGAGTGCCAGGTCACTCTCGGTATGATGAGAGCTTTCTTCTCGTGGCCCGACGTCCCCGGGGCCGATCGAGGTTACGCCCCCACCCATATCCCCCCACCTTCCTTCGATGCCGGCACCTTGTGGGCCCGGATTACGGGTCTTCACGCTGCCTTTGACCCTAGTAGGGCCAAGGCCTCGGCCATTGTCCATCCCTGCCTCCGTATAGCTCAGCGCCTTATGGCGACGACCTTTTTGGCCAGATATGAGCCGGGTACGATGTCCACACCAGAGCTCTATATGCTCTACGCGATGACACGGCCCAGAGCTCTATCTTGGGAGGGCGATGAGTTGGTCCCCGCCGTCGTGATTGATGTCGCGGCTTGGTTTTTGGACCGCATCATCGTATCCGTGGGCGCTCGCTCACCGATATGATGCGGCGGCCTGATCACCTTGCTCGCCCTTATGACCGGCGAGGACTTCCCTGACGACCTGCGACGCGCACCGGGCCCCACTTCTCTGTCGATTGATGTTATGGCCCGGATGAAGATGCTGTGTCCGCACGGTGAGCGACACTGGGTCTGGCTGCACAGCCCTTACGGTGCCGATTACATGATTCTTCCGAGCCCAGCTCAGACTCAGATTGCACCGGCCCAGGTGGACTGGCTCCCTGCGATGGATGTTCTGATCCCAGCCGCATACGTGCTCGAGGCCGAGGAGGCCGAGCAGGCCCACGCTGCCCACGCTGCCCCCGCAGACCCTGTTGCACCTGCCGAGCCTGCTGCCCCTGTTGACCCCGTGGCCCCTCAGCCTATCCCTGATATTTCTGCTGCTCCCGACACCTCTGTCCACACTTCTGTCGGTGTCGGGAGTACCCTAGCTGAGCCCACCTCCACTGCCTCCACACCCATCACCACCACCACTGGCCCTCTGTCTGCCGAGCCCATTTCCTCTGCCCCACCCGAGCGCCAGCCGACTTTAGTTGAGTGCGGAGAGCCCTCTTTTACCACTGCCGTAGAGACCGTAGTCTCCACCTCTGTCTCTACCGCTGCTGTATTCTCTGAGAGTGTCGTGGCATCTGTCCACACTTCTGTGTCACCGACCTCTCTGGCCGCCTCGTCGCCACTTTTGCACTCCTCTTTCGTTGCTGCCGCCTCCACTTCTTACCGTCCTGCCCAGCCTCACACTGAGGCCAGGCCCACATTTGCGAGCGCAGCACCTTTCGTTCCCTTCCCTGCTGAGCCCATCACCTACGCCACCAGAGTACGCCAGCCCTGACCTGCACAGCACAGACCGGTGCGTCCCTCTGCACCACCTCCCCCCGACACTGTACTTCAGAGCATTCGTGCTCTCGAGGGGGCGGTGAGTGGCCTCAGAGGCAACCTTAGGACCCTGTCCTCCACCGTCTCCGCGATGGCTGGCCGCTTCGACCTGCTCCCGCAGATTCACTACTGCCTTACCCAGGTCCTGGAGCGACTCTCCCGCGTTCCCCCACCCACCCAGCAGGTCACCACCCCCACTCCTACACACACCTAGCCTGCCGCCACTTCCACACCCACACCCTCTCAGCAGTCTGTTCCCCCACCACCTCCGCCTCAGGACGGAGACGGCGCGGCACCACCTACTTAGGCACTCTTGATGCCATCGATTCCTTTTGCCGTTGTACTGCCCGTCTCTGCTGGGTCCTGTTGATTTTTGCCCATCCACCCTCCCCTCACTGTTTTTGGATGCACATTTTGACCATATATTTATATATCCTTTTTGGGAGAGCGGGAGAGTTTTTGGTGTCACACCTTTATATCTGTATCACTCCTATATCTGCATGCATCATGTCCGCATCATATTTTTATTTCTTATTTTTCTTTTGTTATTTTATTTTCTTTTTCCCCATGCATGCTTCCTCACTTACCCCTCACATTACTTGTCTCTCGGTGTGCCACACTTTGCACATTGAGGACACTGTGCCATTTAGCTTGGGGGAGTGAGTTCTCACGCTCCTTTTCGATTTACCACCTTCATTTTTGGTTTTTTCACGCCATTTTCCGCTTTTGCACTTATTATCATCATTTTTCTTTTATTTTACCATACATCACGTTTTTCTTATTTTCTGTGTGCCGCATTATAAATAGCTTTATTTTTCCCTTTATCTTTATTTCTTTTTTCATCTCATGCTAGAGATGACTTTTTTGTGATGAAGATTACGTGGAGTTAGCTTACCCTATATGCATGCTATATTTGTCATGACTTAGATTTTATTTCCGATATCATATGCTATGACTTGCTTTGCATTTAGAGATAGTAACCCACACTCTTTCCGCATAAAAATGGATGAAATTTTATTATTAGCTGAGTCTGAATATTCATATGTATGCTATCGCAGAAAACACACCAAGATTCACGCATTGAATGCTTATATTTGGAGTACCGTTTTCTTTTTCCTATATCACTTCTATATGCATGCTTTGTACATTTCACTTCAGGATGATTGAATGATGTTAGCTATGATAAATCTGGATTAGTTAGCTTTTTTGTGATCGAAACTGAGTAGATTAGATTACCCTGCTGAAGTTGTCGTGCATGTCTTATAGAGTGAACCGAGAGATATATTTATTTCTTTCTCCACAAATCTTGAACATCATTTCTCTATTTTAAAATCATTGGTGAATCTCCCCTTAGCGATTCTACTATATGGCATTCCCCCCCCCCCCCGCTATTAATTCCTAGCTCCAAATTTCCCAAAATCAAAGAAAAAAAATTTCTTGTATGTTCTTACTTCTCTTTGAGTTGGGATCATTGTGTATATGTGTTATTTGAAAAAAAAAGAAAAAAAAGAAAAAAACACACACCTCAATAAAAGATCCCATCTCATGTTCTCTCTTTCTTCTCTCTTTTCGTATTTACTTTCATTACTTTTGGAGCTTTATGAAAATGGGGATGAAAATATTTTTTATGCCACCACGCTTATAGATAAGCTTGGGGGAGGGAATCCAATGATGTGTGTGAGAGTGACTACTCGACGTTGCACGACAACCTAGGGTAAGTAATATTCTATACTCGGTAAGATTTTTTTTAGCTTTACGAAGTCCAGTAATCTATGCCTAACACTCATTTCATGAAATCCACACTTATCTATTCTTTCTATTCTATTGTGTGATATACTCTTATACTCCTCATAGAAAGCATTCAATTGAAAAGTGTGCGATCTGCGATTTGTATACCGCTTTAAATGATTCAGACGATGTTAATTCTAAAATTATTCCGTTTTTCATGACTATATCGTTGTTCGTGGGTTTTCTATTTCTATTTGCACTATTATACTATGATATCGAAATAAAATTCTTTGACATGTATTCTTCATTCAGTGCATGCTATATGAGTAAGCGAAACCCACGTCTTGAGAAAAAGATCTAGCAGCTTCCCTCTTCGCTTCTTTCTTTCTTCTTTGTTTTTATTTCGTTTTCGTTTCTCTCCGTTTTTCATTTTTTTTTGTCTTTCGCCGTTTTCGTTTTCCGAATCCACCGGGTTCGCCTTTTACTTATCTTCCTCGAGGACGAGTAAGAGGTAAGCTTGGGGGATTTTGATCACTCCTTATTTTACACTTTTTTCCCGCATGTTTGCATGCCATTTAGATCGCCCAGATCATGTTTTTCACGATATATCGATGATATTGCGATGCTTTTCACGATTTGTTGTTTTTGTCGCATTTCAGGTGATTTGGGGCGATTTGGAGTGATCTCGAGATACGCCTACTCCAGAGTGTCACCGATGACCTCCCCGAGGGGTATTTTGCTGTTGGAGAGGAGCAGAAGAAGAAAGAACGTCGCAGGAGCGACGAGGAGGCCAAAACAAGCTGTTTGGGCATTTTTGGTGTCCCACTCGGCCGAGTGAAGGACTCACTCGGCCGACCAGCGAGACACTGCTCGGCCGACCAGATCGGATACGCTTCATGTGTGCACTCGGCCGAGCGACGGAAGCCACATCGGCCGAGTGACGAGACCCCGTCCGCCCGAGTGGCGCTCAGACGAAGCATGTCAAAAATCGCCAACTTACTGTATTTCGTCTGCCTGAGCTTCAGAAGACCCACTCGGCCGAGTGGCAAATGCCGACCGCCCGAGTACTAAGAAGCCATCGGCCGAGTGACGACAACTCACTCGGCCGAGCGACTCCCGAAGTGAAGACCCCCGAAGACCCAAACTTACTGGAAATTTACAGGGTTTCTCACTCGGCCGAGCGACTTTTGTCACTCGGTCGAGTGCGACGCGCTGCCTGTAGCGAAAATTGCGGATTTCAGGCTGCGCAGGGGCATTTTGGTCACAGTTTTTTGGACGATTTTGGGGGGTATTTAACCCCTGTTTTTACCCTAGGTTAGAGAGCTTTTCTCTTAGATTTTTGCAGCTTTTTAGATTAACTTTTTAGCTTTATTCTTGTAATTGGAGAGGAGACAAAAGTTGATTTTTGTTGGATTATTTGAAGAACTCTATTGGTTTGTGTCTCTCTCCCCTAAAAATACTATTTTTATTGCTTATCTCAATATTGCGATGAATTCTTTTGTTAATTTCATTGATTATTTTTGTGTTTGTGCTATGAATTGTGAGTAGTCTCCACGTCTTGGGGCGTGGGGATGAACCCTACGAGCCCAATTTCAGATTTGTGATGAATTGGTAGAAATTTAGCTAGAATTGCTATTAGGGTTAGTTTGGGATCGATTTATTACGGATAGCTAGGTATTCATATCGATTGGGATTTGCAAGAGATTGGATCCCAATTCGATAGGAAACCCTAGAAATCCGAATCGGGTTGGAATCGAATTTCCGTAGTATCGGTTTGCAAGAGATTGGACCAATACTAGGGTTTCCGGTTGCAATTCCGTGCCGATACCCGTTTGCAAGAGATTGGACGGGTAGGAACTATCCCAACCTAGGTCGTGGCCCGAGTTTGCACGAGAGTGGGCCCGGGGCGCGATTGAACGATGATGTTGACCCTAATGCTAGCTTCCCTAGGCTAGGGTTTGCAAGAGATTGGACACGAACCTAGGATAGCTATAGACCGGCAACAGCGCGAGAGCGTGAGCTAGGTTCTACATCTAGTTGCAACTAGTTCATCCAAAATTTTATTCTAGCAATTTTGATACCAATGAATTACATTGATGAGATACGGTGAGTAGCGGGGATTCCACATTCCCTAGACGTTCTTTATTTGATTTGATATCTTCGTACTTTGTCTGACGATTGTGACAGGATCGCCAAAGGCAAATTTCTCTCTTTTCTGTTCTTAATAGCCAGGTTGATTGGAGCAAGCACGGTCATTCGTCCTCCCTGTGTTCGATAACCCGCTCGCCGCGACACCATGCGCTTGCGGTAAAACTACAACCGTTCTTCAGGTTACATTCCGGAGTGATCACCACCCGCAACCCAAACGCCGATCAAAAACGACCCATCCTTCGTCTTCTTTGCCTCCTCTTAAGAAGAAGAGGACGGTGACCGCTAAGCCTAGATCTCAGCCTAAGCCTAGGAAGCAGACCGTGTCGCCAGCTTCATGCGTGCTCCCACTCCTCTAGCTGATTCTGATTCTGACACGGAATATATTCCGGAGACCGAGCATACCGCTAGGGCTCCTACTCCTCCACCCCGATCTAGCACTCGTCAGCCTAAGGGGAAGGCTCCCATGCCAGTTGGCGGTGTAGATATATCGTTGTGTCGCGATGACCCGTTGTGTCTCGTGGCTTACAACCGCATTGAGCACTGTCCGCTGTTATTGGAGCACTTCGTTCAGTTCTCTGATTTCCCTCACCTCGTCGATCTTCTTTCTCATAGCGGCCTCATTGATTATCTTCGCTATGACCATAAGGCGAATCCACACCCGTACCCCCGTCTAGTCAAGCTTTTCTATACGAACCGTGTTCGCGGTCAGTATGACGAGACCTATTCCATTGAGACGACTATCTTGGGGACACCGATTGTCCTCACGGCAGAAATCTTAGGGGATTTGATAGGTGTCTCCTCTTCTGGCCTCCTCCCTGCCGATATCTCTGTCGATGACATTTCTGCTCTTGATCAGGTCATGCTCGCTGAGATTTTCCATGTGATCCCTCCCGCCATGGTTGGCGTCCCATCCAAATCTTTCAAGCCAAACACATGGGTTTTAAATCTTATCCTGAAGTCATGCCTCCTTCCGAAGTACGGCTCATCGAGCTTGCCATCCCAGCCATTCCTTAAGCTGATGTACACTCTCTTCATGGGGAGCGAGATCAATTGGGCTAGGATTATTCTTGATAAGATGGACTCTTTTGAATGTATCCGAAAGTCCACAAAATCAGCTCACATCCCATATCCCTGCCTTTTGACCCTTGTCTTCCGTCACTTCAAGGTCCCTCTCCCTCCCGATGATGAGCGTCCTCTTGGTCCCCCTCTGAATGCGACGGCCATCAAGAAGTCTCTTGCGGCGCTTCGTCACGTTCAGAGGACGACTCCTTCATCTTCTGCTTCTGCTGCTCATCCTACTCCTACTCTCACTGAGCTTGCACGTTCGTTGACATGTGTGGAGTCTCACTGTGCTCGTTCTGAGGCGATGCTTGCTCGCATCTGCTCTCACTTGGGTATTGAGATTCCTCCGTCGATTTCTGACGACGAGGAGATGGATGATGCTGAGCTCGAGGAGCTCATTGGATCTGCTGCTCATGCCCCAGAGGGTACATCTGCTGCTGTTGCTGCTACGTCTGCTGGTGCCCCCGAGAGCACACCTGCTGCCACCATTCCTCCGGTGGATACTTCGTCTGGTGCTCCCGAGGCCACTCCCGTAGCGAATATTCCATCTGTGGACACTCCTGCTGACCCAGTGACCACCACCCCTCCTGCAGAACCTGCTGCTGCTGCTGACCCTGCCTCTACCTCCTGAGCTTGCTTGGAGGACTCTCCCGATGCACTTTGGATGATATATCGTGTAGTGAGAGTGTGGGTTAGGATAATCTGGGTGGTTATGATTTTTGATGTATTTTGGATGCTTTCATGATGTATTTTGATGTATACATGTTTTGATGATACACTTATGATGTATGCTCATTTTGATGTCCGTCGTGACATTTGTTGTATGATGTGCCCCGATCTGAGGATCGTTTTTATGTATGTTGTCAGATGTATCCATTTTGTCATATATATATATATATATATATATATATATATACACACACATCGATGTTGACTTTTACTTCAGTGTGTGACGTGCGTTTATATTTCATATATTCACGCACGTTTTCTTTTGTGTTTCTCCGTGTTTTTCCGCCGTCTCTTATTCGTTTTCGTGTATTTTCCCGTTTTCTTTCACTTTTCCTTGTTTTTGTATATTTGCAGGAACTTACAGCATTTGGGACATAAAAAGATGATATCATGAGTCCCCGGAGCAACGGGAGGGGTCACGCGTGATCCAGGGGGTCAAACGACCAAGATTGACACTTTTCAGCCCCCACCCGATCGGTTGGACACAGCCAACCGATCGGGTGATGCACGCGTGCACGACCCGGACTGAAGTTGGAGCAAAGTGCAAAGTCAACCGACCGGTTCGCCGACCGGTTCATCCCAACAAAGTTCTCGGGAAGTTGGAGCTTAATTCCAACCGATCGGGTGATATCTCACCCGATCGGTTCATCTGAAGCTGAAGTTTCCCAAACGACGACCCGGTCATGCCACCCGTTCTCCTCAGCGACCGGTTGAAGCTCCCGAAGCCCGACGGCCAAAGCAACAAGCGGCTCACCCGATCGGTTGATGTTTCAACCGATCGGGTGGCCTTTTCTTCCGCTTTCGCGCACCGCTGCTCATTCATTGAAGATCTGCTACCATTCCAGAAGGATTTTGGGTGATCTCTTATTTTTCTAGCGTCGGCATCGTCGTTAGCTTTCCAACGATAGGTCGCATGCCCAAATCCGATTTTTCTAGATTTTTCTGGAATTTTCTAAGCGCAGCTATGTGCTGAAACTGGCTGCAGTCTGGAATTTCACTTCAACCGATCGGTTGACTTGTCAACCGACCGGGTGAGACCTGTTTCTGCGTATCTGAGCTCTCTGTTTGTTCCACCCGATCGGGTGAGTTTTCACCCGATCGGGTGGGCCTTTTTTGACAGTTTTGAACCCGACCCAAGAGAGTTTTTGAGGGGTTTATAAATAGGGTTTTGGGGCACGATGGAGGAGAGTTCTTCCTCAGTTTTTCTAGGGATTTTTGCCCCTTTTTCTTGTAAGTTTAGATTAGGTTAGGTTAGCTTTTATATTGCAATAAATCTTGTATTGGATTGACGATTCAACTCAAGATAAGTATTTTCCTCTCTTTTTCTCCATTATTTGTATTGTGTTTATTTTGCTTGATGGTGAAAGTTTGTGTGTCTTTTGTGTTGTTGGTTTTTATGTTATTCACCATTGAGTAGTTTCGATGAACCCTAATACGGGTTAGAGTAGGATTGATGCTTGGGTTGTTACATTTGGCTTGGTTGCATGGCACGTGTTCGATGAAATGTGTCAATGGGGATTTCTAGCAATCTGGGTCCAATTCGTACGACGACACACTAGATGTGTTGGGGATTGGGGTCCGGTGCTTGTCCTGTCAAGATCCGCTTCGATGTATTGCTAGAAATCACATTTGACCTATTTGGCCATTAGGGTTACGCGGGGGTGTTTCATTGTCATTGGCGGGAGAAAGACCGCCTCTGACCGTCGGGCCAAGGGGGAATAAACTTGGCGGTTGACTCCCTAGCCATAGCTCACGCCCCGAGCGTTGACATCGAGTCCTCGCGCGCGGGAGCGGCTTGGACGAAGTGTTGGGAGATATCATTGTGACCTTAATGCTCCCGGTTTCGGAAGGTGTTAATGGACATGGGAATGCCCACCGTCCGGAACCGGGTAGGCCTATCGTGCTTGGCACCGACCGGAATATCGGGCCATGGACGCTAGGTACCACCTTTTGGGGCAATGTCTCACCCTGGGTCAAGTCAAATGCCAAGTGTCATGAGTGCTCTAGCCTGTGTTAGCGGGGATTCATTTCGTGTCTTTTTCATTTCTTTCTTTTATTTCTACACTTCCACCCACATCATCCGCGTAGCTAGCACACGACCTAGGCGAGGCTAGTAGCCACTCAAGCCATCCACCTCCCTGTGTTCGATATACCCGCACCCTACACTAACCGTGCACTTGCGGTAAAACGACACCGCGCCCATACCGTAAACGGGGCGCCGGTCATGTTTTTGGCGCCGTTGCCGGGGAGGCGTTCGGTTTGATATTAGCTTAGCTTGGGTTCGTTAGACTACGCATAAAAACACAAAAAAATTTATTTTTCTTTCTTTCTTTTTAAAAAAAAATATATATATTCAATAACCAAGAAATTTTTCCCCCACTATTATATTATCTTTTTGTTATTCTCTTGTACTATTGACACTCCTCTCTAGTTTTCTTATTTTTGTTGTCCAGGTATCTTTGATATTGCCATGTGGAGATCAGATTTCGATGCTCAGATGAGAGGCTACAATCCCTATTCATTTTTGGTTTGTGAGACTTGTGGGATGGCGGGGCACGTGTATTATGATTGCCCATATACGCTTGAGAGCCTCCCCCTACACCAAGGCCATAAATTTTCCCACAACCATTGCCCGAACACCTCCCATCCATTTCCTCAACCTTATATCCCTCCACCAACACAAGAAGAACCAAGCCTCGTATCTCTCCTTGAAAGTGCCATGTTTAACCAAGGCCAAATGTTACAAAATTTGATGGTACCAATCACCGAGCCTACACCGAGGAGAGAGGATGAAGGAGAGGATATACCCACTTTCATGGTTGAGACCACCATCTCATCGGCCACCACAGACACATCTCATACCGATGCCCCAATTTTCCCACACTACCACTTGGATGACGAAGCATTTTTTGATGATGATAGTGAGGATGGGGAGATTTCTCTAGGATCTGTGGGAGAGACTTGTCATCTTTATTTGGATACCCCATATGAGTCCTATGAGAGCACCGAGGAGACCACAGAGCTTATGCATACCGACGAGGAGGATGTGCGTGAGGATGACGACACCACGACCACATACGAGAGGTCCGCTCCACATCCACCTCCAGAGCCATCTATGTCACAGCTTCCTCCTTGGTCGGTGGTCAACCATGAGGATGTCATTCAGGACATCGGGCAGATGGAGGAGCATGAGCATATCATCGAGGAGGATGTGCATGAGGGCTTGGTTACGATCATCCACTTCATGGAGCCCGAGCCACAACAACCTCTATCGTCACGCTCCACTTCTTCTGCGGCTGAGCATCTACTTGAGCATATTGCCCCAATTCAGGACACATGATCGACTTCCCTTGAGGTATGCTGCGGTGTGTCACCACCTGGAGAGCAACTTCACATGGAGAGCGGGGATTTGATCGTCGCTAGCACAGAGGATAGCATACCATTCTCAGGGAGTATTCGTCACACTTTCACTATTTTTCCATCTTATTTTGACGATTATCTCTGGGATACTTTTATTTTGGGGAAAGATTTTTTGCCATGGACTAATGCACCTCGTCCTTTGCAGGTCACAGGTGGACACCTACGAGGGATGCTTGGAGGTGCATTGCTTGGGTCCATTGGCACACGTGGCACAGCGCTTCTGGCGGAGCCACAGAAGGAGCAGTTAGAGCAGCTACCTGCCCCACTTCAGATCTTGGATCCGCCTATGCTCAGGTGTATCCTAATCCAGTAGTGTAAAAATTTACCGCTTTCTAGTTTAGATTTGAATAATCTCGTCTCCTCTCATTAGCGAGGGGAGCGTATCTAGGATTTGCTTTTGCATCTTAATAACCCTTCATGTCGTGCCCTTCTATCATTTCACCCCACATCCTCTTCAGAGGAGAACGAGCAGACTGTCTCTCCTGCATTCTGATTTCTTTCTTTTCCGATTTTCCCCTAGCATATTTCTGCATCACATTGATCATATCATTTTGCTAGCATTGTCATGTTCAGCTTGGGGGAAATCGACTTTTGTGTGCATGTTTTCGTGTGTCGTTGTTGTGTGTTTGTGTCTTTGAGTCCTTCGTCGTGTTTTATACCTTTTATTTGAGTGTTTCTTTTTCTTTATTTTTTAGTTTCGCTCATATGTTTTTCGTGTTTTTCATTTTTTGTGTCAGTGCGTAACTCCCCCCATTTTCATTGCCCTCTCGTATTCACTACTATTGCATTGAGGACAATGCAAGTTTCAGCTTGGGGGAGTCGCACTTCGTGCGTCATTTGTCTCTTTTTCTTCGTTATTTGAGTCGTTTTTCTCCGTGTTTTTCTTTTTCTTTTTCTTTTCTTCTTTTTATCTCTTTCTCCTAGAGATGAACCCTATGATGAATTGCCACGAAAATCACACGCGCACCTTGCACAGCTTCGATAATCACGTTCACTAACCCTAGGATATCGAGTCCTCTTGCATTTCATGTATCGCGGGTGCACTTTGCTTCTATGTGATTCGTGTGTCATGTCTAGCTTATAGTGTGCTTCTACTTTGTGATGTTGATTTATATACCTACCCTTGGTTGACCCCTAGATTATCATGCTTTGATATTGAATATGCGGTATTTGCTTCTAATGTCTGCTTCTATATGCATGCTATATATACCGTGTACTTCATTTCGCATGTGTCGGGATTCCACAACTAAGGACTAGGATAACCCATTTAGCCTATGCTCCAATTAGCGAGAATAGTTTCCTTTGCCCAAGTGTTTAGATTCCGATTTCTTTTTTGTTTTACTTGGTGCAAATCCCCTCGTCGTGTACCGTTCTCCCACTTGGGAGAGTACACATGTGTATAGCCAATATCCCAAAAATCCAAAAAAAAAGAGAAAAGAAAAGAAAAACCCAAAAAGAAAAGAAAAGAAAAATTTTGTATAGCCCAAAATTCAAAAAAAAATACAAATACCCAAAACCCAAAAAAATTCCAGTGTGAATATTTTTTCATATTTGCCGTGAATAAAGGGAAGGCGAGAATTTGCACCGAGTGATCTACTCCACATCATCTCAACCCCCATCGTTTTCGAAAATACTTGGCTTAGGAACTTTTTAGCTATTATCTAGGCTATAGTGTGGTGAATTCCTTAACCCTAGTTGTGGAGTCCCTAACGCATGATATGTTTCGATTCTCTCTCTATTCTCATGCATGCTTAAACTATATATTCACCGCTTTATTCGAATCGAATCGATATTTGGGTCTTTCTTTGGGTATGTGTATATGGAGCTTTATTGCACAATGTAGATAGTGACACCGTTTGCTAGCACAAGACCACGCCCACTCGCGCTTCACTGCGTGGACCCACGACACTTATTTGGACTCGCTTTCCTAGGTTTAGTGGTGTGATTTGACGTTTGCTTGCTTGGTGTGTCGTTTTTTATTTTTGCGGCTCTGATGGATGATCTAGGGATTAGTGTTTTCTTTTTTCTTTCTTCCTCTCTATTTTTCCCTTCCGAGCTCCTACTCTCACTCGTCTTCCTCGAGGACGAGGAAGAGTTCAGCTTGGGGGATTTTGACGTGCGTTTATATTTCATATATTCACGCACGTTTTCTTTTGTGTTTCTCCGTGTTTTTCCGCCGTCTCTTATTCGTTTTCGTGTATTTTCCCGTTTTCTTTCACTTTTCCTTGTTTTTGTATATTTGCAGGAACTTACAGCATTTGGGACATAAAAAGATGATATCATGAGTCCCCGGAGCAACGGGAGGGGTCACGCGTGATCCAGGGGGTCAAACGACCAAGATTGACACTTTTCAGCCCCCACCCGATCGGTTGGACACAGCCAACCGATCGGGTGATGCACGCGTGCACGACCCGGACTGAAGTTGGAGCAAAGTGCAAAGTCAACCGACCGGTTCGCCGACCGGTTCATCCCAACAAAGTTCTCGGGAAGTTGGAGCTTAATTCCAACCGATCGGGTGATATCTCACCCGATCGGTTCATCTGAAGCTGAAGTTTCCCAAACGACGACCCGGTCATGCCACCCGTTCTCCTCAGCGACCGGTTGAAGCTCCCGAAGCCCGACGGCCAAAGCAACAAGCGGCTCACCCGATCGGTTGATGTTTCAACCGATCGGGTGGCCTTTTCTTCCGCTTTCGCGCACCGCTGCTCATTCATTGAAGATCTTCTACCATTCCAGAAGGATTTTGGGCGATCTCTTATTTTTCTAGCGTCGGCATCGTCGTTAGCTTTCCAACGATAGGTCGCATGCCCAAATCCGATTTTTCTAGATTTTTCTGGAATTTTCTAAGCGCAGCTATGTGCTGAAACTGGCTGCAGTCTGGAATTTCACGTCAACCGATCGGTTGACTTGTCAACCGACCGGGTGAGACCTGTTTCTGCATATCTGAGCTCTCTGTTTGTTCCACCCGATCGGGTGAGTTTTCACCCGATCGGGTGGGCCTTTTTTGACAGTTTTGAACCCGACCCAAGAGAGTTTTTGAGGGGTTTATAAATAGGGTTTTGGGGCACGATGGAGGAGAGTTCTTCCTCAGTTTTTCTAGGGCTTTTTGCCCCTTTTTCTTGTAAGTTTAGATTAGGTTAGGTTAGCTTTTATATTGCAATAAATCCTGTATTGGATTGACGATTCAACTCAAGATAAGTATTTTCCTCTCTTTTTCTCCATTATTTGTATTGTGTTTATTTTGCTTGATGGTGAAAGTTTATGTGTCTTTTGTGTTGTTGGTTTTTATGTTATTCACTATTGAGTAGTTTCGATGAACCCTAATACGGGTTAGAGTAGGATTGATGCTTGGGTTGTTACATTTGGCTTGGTTGCATGGCACGTGTTCGATGAAATGTGTCAATGGGGATTTCTAGCAATCTAGGTCCAATTCGTACGATGACACACTAGATGTGTTGGGGATTGGGGTCCGGTGCTTGTCCTGTCAAGATCCGCTTCGATGTATTGCTAGAAATCACATTTGACCTATTTGGCCATTAGGGTTACGCGGGGGTGTTTCATTGTCATTGGCGGGAGAAAGACCGCCTCTGACCGTCGGGCCAAGGGGGAATAAACTTGGCGGTTGACTCCCTAGCCATAGCTCACGCCCCGAGCGTTGACATCGAGTCCTCACGCGCGGGAGCGGCTTGGACGAAGTGTTGGGAGATATCATTGTGACCTTAATGCTCCCGGTTTCGGAAGGTGTTAATGGACATGGGAATGCCCACCGTCCGGAACCGGGTAGGCCTATCGTGCTTGGCATCGACCGGAATATCGGGCCATGGACGCTAGGTACCACCTTTTGGGGCAATGTCTCACCATGGGTCAAGTCAAATGCCAAGTGTCATGAGTGCTCTAGCCCATGTTAGCGGGGATTCATTTCGTGTCTTTTTCATTTCTTTCTTTTATTTCTACACTTCCACCCACATCATCCGCGTAGCTAGCACACGACCTAGGCGAGGCTAGTAGCCACTCAAGCCATCCACCTCCCTGTGTTCGATATACCCGCACCCTACACTAACCGTGCACTTGCGGTAAAACGACACCGCGCCCATACCGTTAACGGGGCGCCGGTCAGTGTGCACATTATTTTATTTGTCTCTGATGTTGACTTTGTCGCTCGACAAATTTCTTGATTTAATAGAAATTAATTCTATAAAACATAGAATTGTTTTCCTTGCACTAAATCCATCAAGAATGTTGATATTGGAGAGTATATTCCATAACTCAATTCGTGAAATTAATTTGAGTTTTGATGATTTCATTTTTGATTTTCAACTATGGTCTCGTTGGCACGTTTTGATTTACTTCGTATTTTCCTTTGGTGTCATTTGGACCATGGTCATATTCTACGACACCCGTGCTTTTATTTGAAGCCAATGTTGTTGTCGTTGATCTCCTCCCACTCTTTTTGCTAATGCCAAAGGGGGAGAGAAGTAATAATGAAAATGAGCTAAATGATAATTTAGAGCAATTTTCCAAGAATCTAATTTGATATGTTAGATTCAGGGGGAGTTAAGATATAAAAATGGATTTCAAATCCGATATTTCAATAATTGAATTCTCATTTTTTACTTTCCTCGTCTGCTTGATGCGTATGATTAATATATATTTTGGAACTAACGTGTCATCAATGCAGGGGGAGTAAGTAAATTTCATTTGAATCATTATTTTTTATTATTATTTAAGTTGGTTTGTCATCACCAAAAAGGGGGAGAATGTTGAGTATTGACTCCCCGGATTTGGTTTTGGATGACGAACAAACAAAAATATCGTGAACTAACTCTTTGTGAGCGCAGTTATGGAGATCGTCGCCAAACTTCTATGAACATCAAAAGCGACATCTCAAGACTTCTCAAAGCGCGTGATCGTTTGCTTAAAGCTTCGTTGAAGCTCAAGGACCATTATTGAAGTTAAGATATTCGAATCGAAGCATTTGAAACGGTTCGTCAAGTTTTATTTATAGTCTTCTAGCTTCGTTTCGTAGATTGTTAAGCCTTGAGTAGGTCTTACGTTTTAATCTTCATAACGATCATATCTTAGAGCTAGAATCTTATTAGAAGCCCATACAAACTTTCCCGAAGCTTCGCGCTTCGATTCATGGCTTCTTGTGCATGTTAGTTGGTTCAAGAAGAAGAACCAACCGACTAGATGGCAATCTAGTCGGTCGGCAAAGCTTCTTGAACCGACTAGAATGCCTTCTCAATTTCTAGCTCAGTTACTGTTTACAGTTAGTCGGTCCAAGAAGGTTAACCGGTCGACTAGTTGTGAAACTAGTCGGTTAAGAATCCTTCTTAAACCGACTAGTTGAACTTCCATTTTTGAGCATGAGCTATTGTTTACAGTTAGTTGGTCAAAGCACAACGACCGACCGACTAGTTGAGAAACTAGTCGGTCAGAAGTTGTTCTTAAACCGACTAGCTGTATTTGAATTCAGCTTCTTTGATTTCTTCTGTTAGTCGGTCAACGTTCACTTACCGACCGACTAGTTGTGAAACTAGTCGGTTGGCAAGTCTTCTTAGACCGACTAGTTCTATATTCCCTGAACTTCTCTATTGACTGTTCACCTCTTAGTTGGTTCATGCTGTTTCACCGACCGACTAGTTGATGAACTAATCGGTCAGTGATCCTTCTTTGACCGACTAGTCTGCTTCAGAATAGAGCCGTTGGAGCATTAAATATCATGAATTTTGCTCTCTCTTTCCTGTATCTTATATATACTTGGAGTGCTGCTTTCATAGCATTCAAGGCTGATATTTATTGAAGTTTAGAGAATCAAAGAGAAGCATTAATTCTCATTCAAAGCTCATTCATTTCCAAAGAATCTCTCTTCCACTCTTACTTCCAAAGAGAGATTCACATTGATTGTGAGCCATTCAAGCCAAGAGCTTGATCCAAGGCCACCAACATCTTCCTAGCCCTCCCTTGCTGATCTACATCTTGGAGCTAGGGTTTGGTGCCATTCATCTTCCCCAAAATCCTCTTTGCCCTAAATCGTAAGTTTTACTCAAGGCATAGGATTTTGTCGGTAAGTTCGTATTTCATTTACTTTGACATTATAAGTGTTTTACTCTCGGTTGTGAGAGTTTGTTTGTGATCTCGGGTTATGGGAGTCACAATTTCATTTGTGTATGATTTGATCTTGTAGAGGTTTTCTACAAGTATTTCATAGTGCAAATTTGAGTTAGAGGATTCTAACTCAGGTATCCGGAGGGGATCTGGGTGTTTGGGACGTAGGATCACCGGGAACAAGTCGGGGAGACTTGGGTGGATCCGAACCAGTTAATTCGTTTGTTTGCGATTGCATTTCTTTGTTGTCAATATTTACATTTCCGCATTGTTGGTTGAGTTTTCAAGATAATTAGGAATTATCTTCTTAATTATTTTAAAATACTATTCACCCCCCTCTAGTACTTGTGTAGTAGCTTCGTAGGGCATTACAAAGGGATGTTGAACGAGTAGGGATTAGGGTTAGGGCGCTCGGGCGGAGGGCTGTTATGTTTTCAATTTGGGGGAAATTTGGGGGTGGGCTCGGGTTAAATAGGGGTGGGCCCAACATGTTTTAAGTTTAAGTTGTGGGCCCTCTTTCTTGTAGTTGTAGCTCAGTAGAGCGGTGCAGACTGCTCGATTGAGTATAAAAGATTTTGAAATTTTGAATTCCCTGAGTTGTGTCTAGCTACTCGAACGAGCTGCTTACTCAGCTCGGTCGAGCTGAATTAATTACAGAGTAGTATGTTCAGCTCATCTTGCTCCGACTGTAGCTCGACCGAGTATGGTGGCTACTTGGTTGAGTCGAATTGATTTCCAGAGCGACATTTTTAGCATATTTGGACTCCGACTGCGTAACGGTCGTTTTTTGATCGTATGTATTTCAGTGTGTACATTCTTTTTCGTACACGTATTTTATTTGACCTCATCTTGTATCCGAAACATGTAGTGTGATATGTTGTTATGACCGTATAGAAGAATATATTTTTATAGTAATTTTTGGGAACGTCATTTTACGGCTCGTTCTCCCTCAGAACAGCTTTGAATGGAATGGTGTTTTGGTCTTTTGATTTCAACGCTCAGTTCCTAATTTTATACTTATTCGGTAGGAATAGCACGTGACTAGACCCCATATCCTTGAACCTCTCGTTGCTGTGATCGTCCCGGTATTTTCGGATAATTTTTTCGATACCTGTAGGACGACCTATCCCCTAATCATTTTCATTCTCTATTAACCTTAATCTAATTCAAATTCAAATTTTACACTAACCTAATCATATCCCTAAGATTCCTCCTACGTATCATTCCATATCAATTTTTCCCTCCATTGTCACCTTAGTTTCCCCCTCTTTGCACACCCCCTCTCTCACACACTCTCTCCCCCCATCACTTAAATATACCACGTTCCCAACCCAATTAGCAATTCCTCTTCTTTTTAACCGAAACTTCTTTTAGGGTTTTCTTGAAACCCAACACAGTCGCCTCCATCCATTCATTGCGCCTTCTTCCTCACCGTCGGCGAGACCTCTGGCCAGCCCCCATATCTCCGACCACCTCTCTCCTCTCCTCTCTCCCTCCTCCCCTCTCTCCCTCAAACTCACAAAACCCCATAGCTGTCGCCAGTCCGCCGGAAAAACCCCACGACCGGCGCTCTCCGGCCACCGCCGACAACCCACTCTACCACCATTGGCCTCCCCTCGACCCCTCTACCTACTGTAGTACCCCCTTGCCCCTCCAGGCCACGGCAACTTCACAGCGACCCAAAACATCGACCCGGCACGAAAACTGTCCATCTTCGCCTTCTAACTCACAGCCATCACTGCATGCAGCCGTCGGTAGCTACCCTTCGGGCTGTGCAACCCTCCTTCGACCTCCTCTAATCCCCGACAGCCCCCTTGCTCCTAGGAGTCTATGCACGTCGCAGATCTCGCGTGTTTTCCCCGACGTCGTAGCCACCACTGTGTTGATTCGTTGCGCTACCCATAACCGGAGAGATCCCGATGCCATACTCGTTACCGTGCCATCTCGCAGCGCTACCCATGGCTGAGACATCGTTGATGACGTGGATCTATCGCCGTTCAGATCCGACGTCTGATCTATGTTCAAATGCCATAAAGGTTGGTCCCCTAACTCGTAGTAAGAACCCAAATTGTAGCAAACCAAAACTTAATCTAAAAATCGCCAACATTAACTAAAGTTTACTTTACGCTTTTTAAAACGATGTTCAACTCTAGAAATCGACGAATGGACTTGATTATCTATGCACATAGGATAGTCGTCGATTAGGTGGAACGAATCAAATCAAAATCGTGACTTCGAACTATTAGGGTAGCCCCGTTGAATTTAGAAATGAACCATAATAGGATTGATGAAAAACGCGTTCTGACACCGCCGTTGGCTCGTTTCAGACGAACAATCGCTGACGCATCGCTTCGACGAGATGATCCAGACCGACGACTCACTCGCCACCGCAGGCAAGTTCCCCCACTTGCGTAGTTACGGCCAAGTTTAGGCCACTTCTTTCTTAGAACTGTAAACTGTTGAACAAAGAGAACCGGACGTGAAATGATAGCGTCCGGGACCCCCTCACGATAGCCTAGACTTGACCACAAAGTCTAGGTATTAAACTGCAAACATGTTAGGGAATATCTGTGTGTGCATGCATGTGGACACCCTAGAACAACTATACCCTTGTCATGTCATGTAACATCTTGCACGTCATGTATTACACAGCCTACGGGCAATAGAACACTCTCCGAGACAGAGAGATTGACCCCTTGTACAGATTCACCTACGGGAAGCCTGTCATCCACCGAGTGAGTGGTTGACCCTGCAGACCATGGGAATAGAGGCACTTACCGAGCTAGAGTGAGTGGTCCTATATAGTGGTACAGATTCAACTACGGGAAGCCTGTCATCCACCGAGTGAGTGGTTGACCCTGTAGACTATGGGGATAGAGGCACTCACCGAGCTAGAATGAGTGGTCCTATACAGTGGTACAGATTCACCTATGGGAAGCCCGTCATCCACCGAGTGAGTGGTTGACCCTACGGACCGTGGAGATAGAGGCACTCACCGAGCTAGAGTGAGTGGTCATATATAGTCTTGTCTTGTCTTGGGTGGGGTAGGGTTGAGCAGCCACCAGGTTAGAGAGTTTGGCCACTTTCTAAGCTGAAGGCGTGAACCCTCTTGTTGTCGAGTCGCTTTGTGTTACACAGTCTCGTCTAGCCTTGTCTAGTCTTGTCTCTGTAGCTCATGCTACGACTTTGCCTGACACGTTACTTTCTGCACAGTCTTTACTTTCCCTTATTTATATATGTCATGTTGCGCATCATTTCTTTTTAAATCAACTTTAAAATGTTGCGCTTAAATTCCTTACACTTGCAGTAAGAGTCTAACCTTTCCATGTAGACTTTACCTGACATACATCTCCTTTTCTCTTGGGTGTTGTATGTCAGGTACCGAGACAGAGTACATGGACGAGCTAGCTTTACTCGAGGACTTGGAGCCGGAGGACGTTGATCCGGAGTACGTGCCTGATGAGGACCAGACTTAGAGGTTTCTCACTGTTGCTGATCTTTGGAGGTTTACTGCTTTTTAGTTTGGGTGCGTAGCACCGCTTTACTTTCTGCCTAGGCTGGGTGCTTTGCACCATTAGTTTCCTTTCTGCAGTTGTAGCCATGCTTGGCACCTTTTATTGGACTTTTTATGTGCTGGACTTATCTTTTTAAATGAATGCAAACTTCCTTTCGAGTACTTTATCATTATTGTTATGAACTTTTTAAAATGCAAGAGCCTGTAATTTTAAATGGTATCTCTACAGACGCTTATTGGGTCTGAGCCTTACAGTTTCGGCCCATGCGGACCTTCGTCTCATCCTCGCACCTGTTTTAAAAAGCGGGGCGTGACAGACTGTAGCTCGATCGAGCAGGGTAGTGATGCGTGTTCATATTCCACCTTTTGCACATGCTCTTTATCGTGTTTTCGTACGCATTTCATCTCATTCCATGTTGTATATATCACATTTTGGTTCATATTGACTATTGGGTGTATTGTTTGTATTTCAGGTAAATGTCGGCATTTCGGTGTCTTCTGGGGTCGACCTTGCATGTCGGGACCAAAGCGCGCTTATACGGCAAAGATCCGATGATCGAAGATGAGGATTTGAAGTTTTAGAGCTTCAACCGATCGGGTGGACAGTTCCACCCGATCGGTTCGTGCACACGTATCAGACCCAATGAGAAGCGAGGATGAAGCAGATCCCACCCGATCGGTTTAGTGATCGGGTGGTCACGACAGTCTTCTCTGTCTTTTGAGCCGAACTCCACCCGATCGGTTGACTTGTCAACCGATCAGGTCACCTGTAGGAAATTCTTCTCAAGCTCCAGAGCCCAACGCTCTCCCGATCGATTCAGCGATCGGATGAAGATTTTCAGGAGCTCTCACCCGATCGGTTGAACTCTCAACCGATCGGGTGGCATGTTTTTAGCAATTTTATTGGGTTTTTGGACCCGAACCGTTGGGGTTTGGTGGGTGGTCTATAAATATACGATGTTGGACGACTGATGGAGGGTTCCCCCTATTTTTTCAGCAGCTTTTGCCCCTTTCATGGGAGCTTTAGATTAGGTTAGATTATGTTTCTACTTCAATAAGTCTTGTAATGGATTGATGGATTCTAATGCAAGATAAGTATCTTTCCTCTTATTTCCATTGTTTTGTGTTATTTTCATTTTGCTTGATGATGAATGTTTGTTTGGATTTATTGACTGCTATCATGCTCTTCATCATTGAGTAGTTCTTGATGAACCCTAATATGGGTTAGAGTAGGATTGATGCTTGGGATTTTACATTTGACTTGATTGCATGGCAAGTGTTTGATGAAATGTGTCAATGGGGATTTTTAGCAATCTGAGTCCAATTTGTTTGGCAACACACTAGATGTGTTGGGGGTTAGGGTCCGGATGCTTGTCCTGTCAAGATCCGCTTTGATGTATTGCTAGAAATCACATTCGACCTATTTGGCCATTAGGGTTACGCGGAGGCATTTTATTGTCATTGTTGGGAGAAAGACACCTCTGACCGTCGGGCCAAGGGGAAATAAAACTGGCGTTTGATCCCCTAGCCACAGCTCACGCCCCTAGCATTGACATCGAGTCCTCACGCGTGGGAACGGTTTGGACGAAATGTTGGGAGTTATCATTGTGGCCTTAATGCTCCCAAATGCTGAGGGGTTTAATGGACATGGGAATGGCCACCGTCCGAAACCGGGTAGACCTAGCGTATCATTCTGGGCATTGACCAGAATATCGGGCCCATGGGACACTAGGTACCACCTTTTGGGGCAATGTCTCACACTGGATCAAGACGAATGCCAAGTGTCATGAGTGCTCTAGCCCGTGTTAGTGGGGATTCATTTCTTGCCTTTTCCATTTCTTCACTTTATTTCTACACTACCCACTCACATCATCCGCGTAGATCTCACACGACCTAGGCGAGGCTAGTAGCCATTCAAGCCATCCACATCCCTGTGTTCGATATACCCGCACCCTACACTAACCGTGCACTTGCGGTAAAACGACACCGTGCCCAAACCGTAAACGGGGCACCTGAGAACGTGTGCGGGTAACATACCTGCGCACACCCCCTCTCTGGGGGGTTTTAAAGTTTTTTTTGAATTTTTTTGCAGTAGGTAGTTCTACATATTAGGTAGCCCTCCACAAAATTTCAATTCAAACAAACACCATTTGGGCATCGAAACATCCATCACAAATAAGTTGTAAAAAAATTCCAGAATTCTGGACTGTTTTGCGCAACGTTTTTTTAATGGATGTTTCGATGCCCAAATGGTGTTTGTTTGACTTGACATTTCGTGGGGGGATACCTAACATGTAGAACTAATATCTGTAAAAAATCAAAAAATACTTTAAAATCCCCCGGAGAGGGGGTGTGCGCAGGTAACAATACTTGCGCACGTTCTTTGGTACATTTTTTGCTATATATATATATATATATATATATATATATATATATATATATATATATATATATGTGTGTGTGTGTGTGTGTGTGTGTGTATGTATGTATGTATGTATATACATACATACATACATACATACATACATATATATATGTATGTATGTATGTATGTATGTATGTATATGATTAAAAAATGACGACGGCGATTCACGGGTTTTCCGGAGCAGGGGTTTCCCAGGCGACGGGTTCCCGTCCTCCTGACGGCGGCGCCCTCAAAGTCACAGACGAGAGTGCCAAGGTGGGTGCTTGTGACAAGACTAAGGCTTCTGCTGAGGTAGAAGGATGGATTCGCGTACAATGTAAAAGTAAATCTCATTTGGATCGGGGGTTCCATCGTGCGGCATCGGAGCTTCAGGTAAGTTCTCATCTCCATCAGCGTCGATCTGCTAGTAGAGGCGGAGGGAACGTTCGTGGGCGGCCTAGACTCCCCCTCGATCAAATGATCTTGTTCCGAAGCTTAGTGCACCTAAGGTGCTCGACAGAATGGTTGTGCGGCCTATTTCTGCAATTTCAATCAATCCTACAGTCGAAAAGAGATCTTGGGTCGACATCTGTGCCTCTAGGCGCAAGTACGCCGACCCTCTAGTGATGTCGCTAGTTCCCCCTATCATCAAGGAAGCTGGCGTGGCGAAGGTTAAAGTTGTGAATCCTCTCATTGACATTGCTACGTCTCAGTGGCAGAACACCCTTGTTGGTTATGTATTGGGTGATATTCCCTACTTTGGGCAGATCAAAGCTTGGACCGATCGGTTGTGGAGAATTAAAGGGGGGCTGCGTATATTCTCCCGGGATAACTGCTATTTTTACTTCAAATTTGAGAATGTGGAAGATTGTGATAACATACTTCACAGGGGTCCATGGCTATTTGACGGTAGGCTTGTGGTCCTACAGAGGTGGACGCCCACCACTCAGCACGGTCAAGACATCCTCACTGCGGTACCAGTGTGGGTTCAATTTCACAACCTCCCCTTGAGTATGTGGACTCTGCATATCCTGAATATAATAGCAAGTGGGGTTGGTAATCCTATCTGTCTTGACACAGCAACAGCGTCACTGGATAGGATATCATACGCCCGTTGTTTGGTTGAAGTAGATGCTGCTATTCCGCTGTAGAGAAGTGTGTTAGTCGAACATGATGACCTCTTTACTATATCTATTGACGTCAAGTATGAGGGAGAGCCACCTAGGTGTGATAGGTGCGATTGCTTCGGACATTTTGACTCTCAATGTCCCATGGGGGCCCCTGTCACGGAGCACCCTTCAATCCAAATTTTGAAGACCTCTACCACTGCCTCTACTGTTCTCCATGATCCAGCTTCTGTCAAGGAGTCTACAACTTTGTCGGCTGCAGAGACTTTAATTCAACCTATTGTCACCTTGGATCGGAATTCTACAGCTAATACTCAACCTCCTGTGTTAGCTAAGCTCATTCCAACGCCGAGTTCCCTTCTTGAGGTGGGGGAATGTAGTAAATCAGACTGTATTACCGCTAACTGTACACCAATTAATAATCCTGCCGATGTCTGCGCCACCAAAGAAAATATCCAACCCTCTGATACTGTTGCTACGGCATCTGTAGACCATTATAACCCACCTAATTCTCTGGTCCTTGTGACTGAGTCGCCTCCTCAGCGTAGTGAAGGTCCAACAATTCCTACCTGTGAAAATTTGAAGACTCCTGAACCTGAACCTCCTTCTGAGCCTACTTTCCTTAATGAGGACTGGGTTCTCGAACATACTAAGCTTCGGGATGCTGCGCGATCCTCTAGTAATCCCCATGCCCCATCTTCAACTGTAAGACGTAGCTCCAGATGTGCGGGGCCTTCTAGTGCCCTGCCTCCCCCCTAATTTATATTAATGTCAGTCTACTTCTGGAATTCTAGGGGCCTCAACAATGCATCCAGACTTGCAGATTTGAAGTATAGGCTGAGTAAGTATAAGACTTCTATCGTCTGCCTACTTGAGCTAAAGTTGAAGCGGTTAACTCTTTTAGACTTAATAAATGTTTTGGGCAAGATTGGCAGAGCATTGATAACAGGAACCTTCATAAAGGAGGGCGTATTGTTATCTACTCAACCCTGCTGTTTGGAGCTGTTTTACGGTTGCAACCTCTCATCAGCACATTTCCTCCATCTTCAAAAATTCTACAGGATTATTAATTGGTCTCACTGCTGTTTATGCTCTGAATCTGACAGCTTCTAGAGCCCCCCTTTGGGATGATATTACATCTGACTCAAAACTTATGATCAATATGCCTTGGATCGTTGGTGGAGACTTTAACTGCGTTCGCAGCTCCAAAGAAAAGTTGGGGGGGACGCCCTGCTGATGTAAGGGGAATGGATGCATTCAATGCTTATATTGGTAATTGCCAGCTTATTGATTTGAAAAGCATTGGTAGTTATTTCAGCTGGAGTAATAGGCGTATTGGGCCTGGGCGGATATCTGCCAGACTTGATCGTGTTTTGTGTAACGCGTGTTGGCTTAATCTTCTACCATAATCTTATGTGGAGTACTCCTCTGCGGGTACTAGTGACCACTCAGCCATGATTGTTTATCTTCTTGATAAGGTAAATTCATATCCCAAACCGTTCAAATTCTTTAACTCCTGGATCTCTTTGCCTGGATTCCATGATATGGTGCGTAGTAATTGGGGAGGTCTGACATCCCCCGCTTATGCGTGTGTTTGATGCGTGCAATCGTATATTGGGGGCGTGAGATTTAAATATTTGTAACCGTAAGCGCACGGTGTTGTAGTGTGGCTTGGGGGTCGAACTCAGGGAGGCGTGGATGTGCTTGTGTCAAGGAGGATCAAATTCACCCCATGGGCGAGCTAGCCCAAATCGGATGATTGTTGTCACAGTAAATGGAATGCAAGGGATAAACAATATAAAGGAAAACCCCGGGACTTTGGCTTCCACCCTATCGAGTGACTCTCGCCGATACGGCTTACGGGTAGGATAACGATCGGAATTAGGGTCTAATGGTGAGACGTTGCCTCTAAGAGTGGTACCAGCGTCCCATAGGCCCGATATTCCGGTCGGTGCCCAGGATTATATGCCGGACTTCCCGGGTTCGGTCAGTGGGCACTCCCGTGTCCATTAACACTGACCGACTCCGGGAGCACTAAGTTCGCAATGATAACTCCCAACGTCGCATCCTGTCGCTCTCGCGCGCTAAGATTCGACGTCTACGCTAAGGGCCTGAGCTATGGCTAGGGAGTCAACCGCCAAGTTTATTCCCCCTTGGCCCAACGGTCAAAGGCGGTCTTTTTCCCGCCGATGACAATAAAACACCCCGCGTAACCGTTAGATTCTCCATCCCTATCGATTTCCTAGTCCTATGGACGCATCGGGAAGAGCCCACGAAGGGGTTTCCACCAAAATCCCAGATTTGGGAACTACTCACACATATTTAGTAAAAATCAATCTAAATAGAAATCGACCGTTAGAAACATGATCGGGCGATTGAAAAGCAGTAAGAGCGATGCTAATAACACTATATTAAAGTTTGACAAAGATCGGAAAACTTACAAATATCTAAAAAATTACAGCCGTCAAGAGAGAGAAAAAACAGCAAAAAATAACAACTCTCGTTTCTGGAAAACGTAGGGGTTCTATTTATAGAATACGAAATCGCCCGATCGGGTGACCTGCTTCGTTTCTTCGGCAGCGCAGAATAGGACCCCACCCGGTCACCTCGGCACGATTGGTTGAAGGTTGAAGTTGATCGGTTGGATCTTCGTGCCGTCGGGTGAACCGGTCGGTTGATCTCTTCGTGTCGTCGCTTCGGAGAATCGGCTACAGGTGAACCGATCGGGTGAAAGTCACCCGATCGGTTGGCATTCAGCGTCAAAAATCCAGAGAGTTGGGGCGTTTGAACCGGTTACTGAACCGACCGGGTGACTTCTTGGCCGCTCCAACTTGTGTCCGGGTGGTGCACGCGTGCATCACCCGATCGGTTGGAAATGACCAACCGGTCGGGTGAGGGGCTGAAAGATGCGATCTTCGTCGTTTGACCCCCTGGATCATGCGTGACTCCTCCCGTTGCTCCGGGGACTCATGATATCGTCATTTTATGTCCCCTATGCCAGTAAAATCCTACAAAATACGAAAAACACGGAAAAGTGAAAGAAAACAAGAAAACACGAGAAATCGAATATAAGACGGCGGTAAAAAACGGAAAAACACGGAAGAAAATGTGTGCAAATATATGAAATATAAACGCACGTCAAAATCCCCCAAGCTGAACTCTTCCTCGTCCTCGAGGAAGACGAGTGAGAGTAGGAGCTCGGAGAGAGAAAATAGAGAGAAAGAGAGAAAAAGAAAACTATATATCCTAGATCGCCCGTCAGGGCCAACAAAATCAAAAACGACACACCAAGCAAGCAAACGCCAAATCACATCACTAAACCAAGGAATACGAGTCCAGACAAGTGCCGTGGGCCCACGCGGTGAAGCGCTAGTGAGTGTGGTTGTGTGCTAGCAGACGGTGTCACTATCTACGATGTGCGATAAAGCTCGATATACACAAATCCAGGAAATGACCCAAATATCGATTCGAATTGAATAAAGCGGTGAATATATAGTTCAAGCATGCATGAGAATAGAGAGAGAATCAAAACATATCATGCGTCAGGGACTCCATAACTAGGGTTAAGGAAATCACCACACTATAGCCAAGATAATAGCTAAAAAGTTCCTAAGCCAAGTGTTTTTGAAACCGATGGGGGTTGAGATGATGTGGAGTAGAACACTCGGTGCAAATTCTCGCCTTCCCTTTATTCTCGGCAAGAAGGGAAAATATTCACACGGGAATTTTTTTTTGGGTTTTGGGTATTTGTATATTTTTTTGGCTTTTTGGCTATACAACTTTTTTTCTTTTCTTTTCATTTGGGGTTTTTCTTTTCTTTTATCTTTCTTTGGATTTTTTTGGATATTAGGGTATATACATGTGTACTCTCCCAAGTGGGAGAACGGTACACGACGAGGGGATTTGCACCAAGTAAAACAAAAAAGAAATCGGAATATAAACACTTGGGCAAAGGAAACTATTCTCGCTAGTTAGAGCATGTGCTAAATGGGTTATCTTAGTCCTTAGTTGTGGAATCCCGACACATACGAAATGAAGTATACGATATATATATATAGCATGCAGAAACAGACAGGAGAAATAAATACCGCATATTCAAATCGAAGAATGATAATCTAGGGGTCATTTCTGGACAGGTATATAAAGTAAAATCACAAAGTAGAAGTACACCACACAGCTAGGCACGCCCACGACTCAAAAAAAGCTAAGTGGACCCACGATGCATGAAATGCAAGAAGACTCGATATCTTAGGGTTAGTGAATGTGATTATCGATGCCATGCTATGTGTGTGTGATTTTGTGGCAATTCATCATAGGGTTCATCTCTAGGAGAAAGAGATAAAAAGAAGAAAAAGAAAAAGTGGGAGAAAAACGACTCAAATAACGAAGAAAAAGAAACAAATGACGCACGAAGTGCGACTCCCCCAAGCTGAAACTTGCATTGCCCTCAATGCAATAGAATTAAATACGGGAGGGCAATGAATAAGTGGGGGAATACGCATAGACACAAAAATACACGAAAGATAAGAAAATCATACAAACGAAACTGAAAATAAGAAATAAAAATAAAAAGCACACCTCACGACAGAAAAAACAGAAAAGAAAAATAAAGGAAAGAAAGGAAATCACACGACACGACAAATAAACAAACACACAAAGAAAAATAAAACACGACAGCACACAGAAAAAAGTTGACTTCCCCCAAGCTAGATGTGACAATGCTAGCAAGATGATGTGATCGTGAAAATGTAGAGATATGCAAGGGGGAGGTCAGAAAACAAAATGAAATCAAAAAGCAAGAGATGGGGAGTCCTCGCCCTCCTCGGAAGAGGGTGTGGATGGGTGGTCGGGGGAGGCAGGGGGTGTGCGGAGAAGTGGGGAAACAAGTGGAGGAATAGGTGCAGTGGGAGTGTGAATGATGGGTGCAGTGTCGGTGGAGGTGGGTGGTGGTGGAAATACGGCGATCAAGGCGGTGGTAAAGTGGATAAAAATGGGGGGGAGGTGTGATGGTGACGGTAGTGGGTGGTGGTGGTAGAGATCTGGAGCGCACCTGCAATTTCTTGCGGCGCACATAGGCAGTGACGATGGAGGAGGGAGGAGGTGGTGTGGGGGCGACAAAAGTGGTCGTGAGAGGAGTCGTGGATACGGGGATGGGAATAGATGTGGGAGGGAGGATGATCGCCGAGGTGGGGGTGAAGGGTGTGGGGATGGGTGGGATGGTGGAGGAGAAGAGTGTGATGGGGGAGATGACGATCGTCGAGGTGGTGAAGGTGGTGGTGAAGGGTGTGGTGTGGGTGGTGGTGGTCCGTGGAGGTGAGTGAGAAGACGGAGGATAGCGGCCACGTTCTTCTCAAGTGCGAGAAAACGTGGGTGAGTGAGAAAGGAGGACGGTGATGGGTCCGAGGGGACAGAGGACGTGGCAAGAGCACGGAGTCTAGTGATCTCGGCCTCGAGACCAAGACGAGCTGAAGTCTGGCGGCGACCAAAAGAAGTGGACTGACGTGAAGCGGAAGTGGTACCGGGAAGTGGTGTATAAGAGGTGCCGGTGGCAGTGGTCATGCCGGCACAGGACACAAGGCCAAAAAGGGCCTCAGAAAGATCCTCAGCAGTGATAGGGCCAGGAGCACGGGTGGTGTGACTCGAGCCAGCCCCGATATCTCCCCGGGACGCAGGAATATCCTGCTCACCTAAGTGCGCGACAGGGGAAGGTGGTCTGCGTGTGTTCGGGGGAAGGAAAGGAAGGCGCAACCCTGCTAGAAACTCGGGATCGGGCGGAAAAGTCCAATCCGCAACTACGGCAACAGTCATGCGAGCGGGGTTGGGGAGAATGGTGTAGGGGCGAGGGGGTGGCCGTAGTTGAATTTGAAACAGCGATCAGTAAGGGGCTTAATCATATGAATATGCCGCAGGACATCAAGATCTAGACATGAGGGTCCTGCGACGACGGGAAGACCACGGGGGATGTTGATATTAAATTGGGGGTAAGAGGCAATGACAGTGATAATTCCCCCACAACAAATCTTGCCCTTGCGGGCCCGACTAATCTCTAGGAGCTTATAAATAAGCCAGTCGCCGGCATGGACGGGGACAGTAGGGGCCCTAAAGCTAATCCCATCATCATCACGAACGAAGGGGAAAGTCATGGCCCATAGAATGAAAAGATCAGGGATGGTCACGGTGCCTGACTCATCCCTGGGAAAAAATGCTGAGGATATATTCCGATGGGCCGGATGGAATATAGGATGGATGATGGAGGAGGCCTTGGCCTTACCTCGGGGATAGCGAGGGAGTATGGTGAGGCGGAACCAAAAGTTATCGACGTCAAATTCCGGGGGGTATCCGTAGTGTCGAATAGCGTCATTCCCTAGAATAGGGAAACCAAATATACCATTGATCGTATCCAGGTTGGTGCGGATGGTTTTGTTATGCAACCGAAAAATGACAGTCGACCCCGACTCACAAACGAGTGAGGAAAGAAATTCAAGTGTGAGGGACGGGTAGGACAACGCGGTGGTGTTTAGGAAGGCTAACCAACCTAGGTTTGCAAAAAGAGTCTCGACCTCGGTGAAGACACCGAGATCGATAAGCGATTGGGTGTGTGCAAACTTGGTCGACAGATGCCCCCGAGCATCAAGTCTATGGTAGAAGTCTTTGTGTTCTTGGTTCCAAAATTGATACCCGTGCGGGCCCAACATTGGGTCCTCAGGGGGGGATAATAGGTGGGGGAGGGGCCAGTGAAAGTGCACGTGGTGTATTGGGAGGAGGACGTGTTTGTTTACATCTCTTTCGAGACGGTTCCTCCTCCCGCATGATACCCTTCCCCTTATCATAATCCCGGGCCATAGTGAATGTGTGAGAGTGATTCAAATGAGTGTAGAACACGAAAAATTCACGCACACACAAACAATCAAGCGGTTAGAAATTTTAGGGTAAAAAGTAAACTTGGGCAATGGAGCGAAGTTACCCAGCAGAGGATGGAGTTCCTTGCTTGAAATTGACCCAAATACCGTGCAATCGGACTGAGTGTGGAGCCGCGGCACTGTTCTTCAGCGAAAAATCCAGAGATGGGGGATTAAGGTTTGATGAAGCGAAATGGAGGAAAGAGAGGGAGTGAGAACGATGGAGAGATGGAAGGGGTAGGTGGAGAGAGAGGCTAAAGGGGCAGTGGAGGTTGTGGGAGGAGTTTTTCGGCCGTTGGGAAGTCAGAGAAGATGAAACGACGGTGAAAACTGAGAGATCGGGTGAGAAGAAACGAACGGGTGTGGGGGGTATTTATAGGTCTTAAGTCGAACCGATCGGGTGAGTTGTCACCCGATCGGTTGACTATTAGGGCACGATTTTCAGCTGAAGAAACGCTACAGCCAAACCGGTCGGTTGATAACTCACCCGATCGGTTGGCCGCTCCACAGATTTTCCCGAAAGTTTGGTACAGCTCACCCAGTCTGTCACCCGGTCTCGGCCGGCTTCACCCGATCGGTTCGTTGAGTGACTGATACGGCCATTAGCTGATACATCCCAACCGATCGGGTGAGTTATCACCCGATCGGTTGGGGCCTTGTTTTCTGCAAAAGTGCACAAACGACCTTAATCCCTCAACGGAAGTTCTTGCGCCTGGATTTATTTACTAAAAATAGACGAAATAAAGTTAAAAATAGTTCTAAAAATTGAAACAAAGGGTTAGAGCATGGGTTACCGCCCATGAAGCGCATTTGTTTAACGTCGTTAGCTCGATGCCCGTTGATGATGTTCAAGGTGAGCGATACGGGTGATGCACATGGCTTGGCATCGTTTCAGCTTCTCCATTTGTTGCGGTCGGTGGCGACAAGAGAACTTGCTTGACCACTCTCCCTTTGTTGACGGGGTCCGGAGGCTTCTCCTTCATATTGGCGTCCTCCGCCACTCGTTTGAGGATACGGACCTCATCCCCGGCGAGCCTCATGGGCTCTTTGCCTTTTTTTCCTCGTAGGAGGAGCTTTTGGGAATCCGGGAGGGATCACACGTCGAGCGACCGCCTCATCAGCAACATTATTCTTTGGTGAGCCAACTTGCTCTCCAAGATCTCCCAAGTGGTCGGGGGGATTTCTCGAGAGAATTTCCCAGGAGCTTGCTTCTACAGCTCTCTCATCTTCCAGCTCCAGCGCATTGATACAAGGATCATCCGGAGGATCGGGGTACTTCATCGACAATTCCAAGTCAAATTCGAATTTTCTTGGCCGATGTTGAGGGAAAGCTTCCCATTCTTCACGTCTATCAAAACTCCGGCGGTTGCCATAAAGGGCCGCCCAAGGATAATAGGGGTATGCTTGTCTTCTGGCATGTCCATCACCACAAAATCAACCGATACTTGTACTCCTCTCACATCAACGGGGAGGTCGTCTACTACTCCCACCGGGTACTTGACCGAACGGTCAGCAAGTTGTAATGTCATTCCGGTGGGCTCCAAGTCTCTCATCCCTATTCTCTTGTACAGCGATAGGGGCATTAAGCTGACGCTCGCTCCTAGATCGACGAGCGCCCTCTGGATTCGCACTTCCCCAATAGAGCAAGGGATGGAGAAACTTCCTGGGTCTTTGAGCTTGGGCGAATTTGCGCGCTGAATGAGGGCGCTGCACTCCGTCGTTAACACGACCTTCTCCTTTCTGGATCCCCGTGTCACCAAGTCCTTTAGAAATTTGGCATATGAGGAAATTGTCTCGATGGCCTCGAGGAAGGGGATTTTTAAGCTCAGATCTTTCACCATGGCAAAGAATTTGCCATACTTCTCATCAATCTTGGCTCGGGCAAGCCGTTGTGGAAAAGGCACAACGGGCTTGAATACTCTGAGGTTCCCTTCCTCATACTTTTTCTTCTCCTCTCTATGAACTCCCTCCGGAGTAGTAGGCTTTGATGACGAAGCACCGTCGTCATTTAATTTCTCAATTGGTCGTTCCACGACCAACTGTGCTTCCGGTCCTTTGGGGGGCACTCTCGTGGGTATTTGTGTTCCGCTCCTCAAGACGATGGCGGACACGTTCTCATGCTCATGCGTGAGCGCCAAGGTCCGATTTACCCCCCTCGGGTTTACCTCAGGCTGTGGCGGTAATAGATTCTGCGGTCTCTGAAGGTTCGCCACTTGTTACCCCAGCTGGGTCACCTGATCAGTGAGGACTCTCTGTCCCATCTCTAGCTTCAGATTTATCTTCTCCTGGTTGGCGATGTATGGAGTCAAGAGGGACTCAACCGGAGAGATGGCCCTCTACTGGCCATATTGTTGCTGGATGGGCTGTTGATTCCTTGGAGTGTACTGCGTGTACTGTTGTGGAGGTTGTTGCTGCTGAAATTGCTGCTGCTGAAACTGCTGCTGAGGCCTAGCCGGCTGATATATCTGCTGTTGTTGTTGAGTCAGCTGTTGATAAGGCGCTCGGTAGCTAAGGTTGGGATGATTCCGGTTGTTTGGAGAGTAGGTCGGATTGGAGTTGGTTCGTGGTGGAAAAGGCGCATTCCCCGTAGGATTGTAAAATAATGTGCTCGCCTGATCCAACGGTGGTGAGATGTCACCACCGTCGAATTCTCCAAAAACTTCGGATTCCACTGCAGCAATCTGTTGTGAACCGACGCCACCGGTGCCTACCATCAATGCGGAGATCTGGGTCGACAGCAAGTCAAACTTGCTTGACAATTTGTCGACGTCCTCGACCCTATGGATGCCCCCAGATCTAGGTGTGGCTCTCTCGTCACACCACCGCTCATTGTTGGATACCATATTTTCAAGAATCTGTCCGGAATCTTCTTCGCTTCTCGACATAAAGGACCCTCCAGCCGCGGCGTCCATGGAAGATTTCAAATCATCCCTCAACCCATTATAGAACAGATTTATGATCTGCCACTTGGGGAGCTCATGGTGGGGACATCTTCGTCGCATCTCCTTGTATCTCGTCCAAGCTTCATGCAAGCGCTCGTGGCTGGCCTGGGAGAAGGAGGAGATCTCACTCCTCAGCTTCATGGTCTTCCCCGGAGGAAAGAACTTCGTCAGGAAGGCATTCGAGAGCTTCTCCCAGGTGTTGAATGTATTCGGGTCCTTCCCCCTAAGCCACAGCTTGGCCTTATCTTGCAGAGAGAAGGGGAACAGCTTCAGTCGGATCGCCTCAGATGTGACACCGTTTATCCGGAAGGTGTCACATTTCTCCAAGAAGGAGTCCAAATGTTCAATCGGGCTCTCCATGGGTGCACCCAAAAATTGATCCTGCTGGATCCACGTCACCAAAGATGGCTTAAGCTCGAAGCTTTGGGCCGTAATAGCCGGAGGACGGATGGCGGAGGTGGACTCGATAGATGGCATCGAGTACTCCAGCAGGGACTTATGAGGCGGGGTGTTCTCCCCCATGGCTTCAGGATCCTCTCTTCTTCGCTTCTCGGTGGCCAAACGCCTTAGGGTGGCGTTTATCTCTGGATCAACGGGAATCAAGTCGTCGAGACTTCTTGAACTCCTGCGCATGAAAAACAACAAACACCCGTGAAGCGAAAAGTGGGAAAGAAACAGATAAGATAAAAAATAAAAATAAAAATAAGAAAAATGAAAAGGAAAAAGAAGAATGTGAAAATTATCGTGAGGTAGG
Organism: Scilla litardierei; assembly: GCA_030789695.1. Classification (NCBI taxonomy): domain Eukaryota; kingdom Viridiplantae; phylum Streptophyta; class Magnoliopsida; order Asparagales; family Asparagaceae; genus Scilla; species Scilla litardierei. Next base: position 57,781,094 of record CM061142.1, on the reverse strand, counting down.
GATGAGAGCTAGACACAAGGGTTCATGAAATCCTAAAATAACAAGCACGTTGCCTCCCCGGCAACGGCGCCATAAAGCTTAACATCCCCCGCTTATGCGTGTGTTTGATGCGTGCAATCGTATATTGGGGGCATGAGATTTAAATATTTGTAACCGCAAGCGTACGGTGTTGTAGTGTGGCTTGGGGGTCGAACTCAGGGAGGCGTGGATGTGCTTGTGTCAAGGAGGATCAAATTCACCCCATGGGCGAGCTAGCCCGAATCGGATGATTGTTGTCACAGTAAATGGAATGCAAGGGATAAACAATATAAAGGAAAAACCCGGGACTTTGGTTTCCACCTTATCGAGCGACTCTCGCCGATACGGCCTACGGGTAGGATAACGATCGGAATTAGGGTCTAATGGTGAGACGTTGCCTCTAAGAGTGGTACCAGGGTCCCATGGGCCCGATATTCCGGTCGGTGCCCAGGATGATATGCCGGACTTCCCGGGTTCGGTCAGTGGGCACTCCAGTGTCCATTAACACTGACCGACTCCGGGAGCACTAAGTTCGCAACGATAACTCCCAACGTCTCATCCTGCTGCTCCCGCGCGCTAAGATTCTACGTCTACGCTAAGGGCGTGAGCAATGGCTAGGGAGTCAACCGCCAAGTTTATTCCCCCTTGGCCCAACGGTCAAAGGCGGTCTTTTTCCCGCCGATGATAATAAAACACCCCGTGTAACCGTTAGATTCCCCATCCCTATCGATTTTTTAGTCCTATGGACGCATCGGGAAGAGCCCATGAAGGGGTTTCCACCAAAATCCCAGATTTGGGAACTACTCAAACATATTTAGTAAAAAGCAATCTAAATAGAAATCGACCGTTAGAATCATGATCGGGCGATTGAAAAGTAGTAAGAGCGATGCTAATAACACTATATTAAAGTTTGACAAAGATCGGAAAACTTACAAATATCTAAAAAATTACAGCCGTCAAGAGAGAGAAAAAATGTAATGCCCCATATCTCTATATACGTATATATGTACGTATTTTTGGGAGTAAATACGTACGTATATTTTTCGGGAATATGATTGTATTTTTCCTTTAATTATTTAGTATAGGAATTATTTTTAAATGGTTTTAAACTCATTACTTGAATTTAGTAAATGAGAGTATTTGGAGAAATACATGTATTTGGAGTGTATGAAGTATTTCTTCAAGTATTTTTAATTTCTTAAAATACAAAAATCCACATTTTTATTACCATGACAACACATCCTATTAGGTGTCATGTTTTTAGTTAATTAGAGACACATGGCTTAGTAGGTGTAAGAAGGAGAGGGATTTGGGGATTCCTAAAACCTATGCATGAAGAACAAAACCAAGAAAAAGAAAAAGAAAATCTCATTTCACTCTCTCCCTCACTCCCCATTTCTGGCCAAAAATTAGCATGCCCCCTTTCTTTCATTTTTCTTCATCATCTTCCTTAGAAAATACTTCCAATTAGCTCCCCTCTTCAACCTCTAAAAGGCCCCAAAATTCCTTTTCATTCCAACACCAAAAATTAGCCAAAATAGCCAAAAAGCAACCATATGGAGACAAGATTGGAGCTTGAAGAAGGAGACTAGGAGCTCAAGTTCTTCAAGGAATAAGAAGGGCCAAAGAAATATTTTGGAGGACTTTTGCAAGGTAGAAATTCCTTTCACTTAGGTAGAATTTAGTTTTAGGACAAGGAGAATTGAGTTAACTTTTTCATGCTGAAATTTGATCCAGAAAAACTGAAACTTTGACTAAGTTCTGGGGTTAATTGGCTAATGGGAATGCTTTGGAAATTTTATATGTTGGGTATCTCATTGTTATGAACAACTTTCATTCAGATCATTTTGCCAAATTCTAACTGTATGATTTTATAAAAATTCGGATATGCACACTGGTTTTCAATCAAAACTGTTCTGAAATTCCAGTATTTTTATTCTCTGTTAAACTGAGAATATCTCCCAACGTAGATGAAGGAAAAATATGAAAAAAATATATGTTACCCATATTGTAGTCCTTAATAACTTTCATGTTTACAAGTTTTGCAAATTCGGACTGAAAACTAGGGTAAAAATTCAGTTTCTAAAACTGATCTGTTTTTAGACAGTTTTGACACCTTTCAGTAAAACGAGTAGAACTCCATGCACACTTTATAAAATATTATGATCTTGATGCCGTTGGAAAGCTGACTTCAAGATCTTCAATCTGTGATTTTTCTAGATTTTAATTCTGTCTGTAACTTGTAGAAAAATGGACTTGAACTGAACTCAGTTTCTGGTTCAGAATGCTGAAATTATACCTGTTAGGAGAAAATCCACCATAAATCACATATGTCAACTGAGCTTATGAAAATTGGTCAGTGAAAGGAAAACACCCATATCTACAACTTTCGTGAAGGGACCAGACACCAATTCTGACTGTAGATAGGCTAAAAGTGATATTCTTTCTGCTGTAACAGTTTTGACAGATTCATATGCTAATTTTGCTTAGTACTTATCATGGTGTAGTTTTGTTTGAAGTTAAGTTTGTTTGTGCTAATCATGTTTTCAATGACATGCTCTTGATACATGTAATTATGCAGATGGTTCATGAAATATTCGTTAGGTCAATAATGTTTAAGTTCAATTTGTTTATGCTTTTGTGCTCAAACTAGTATGTTCATAACGATGAGTTTGTGATGATATTCCATGAAATTCTTTAATTGAGATGATGATGATGATGATGTGAATATGGTTATACGTTTCATGTATATTATGAGAAATGAGAAAGGGAATGCACAAGGCGATGCATGTCCCAAATATGTGATGAACTGTGGAAAGAAAAGAAATGGAAGATGTTATGTTTCATGAAAATGACTAAGTCCTCTTAAAGGAGGGTGACATGGGGTTTGGGGGAAACACGGGTAAATTAAAGGAGTTAAGGAGCGGACAGATGATATGAATTCTCACCCGCTGTATCACTCCCGGAAGGGCGAGTTGAAAGGGTTGGAGAGGCCGCTGGTGTACCCGTGATGCACCATGACGGTAATTGATGGTTTACTCCGTTTGTCCCACAGAAAAACCGAGCAGGTCTCGCTCTAGTGCCTTGCCCCGTTCGGGCATAGAGTTGCGAGAGGCCCCCTCCGGTGCCCGTGTTGCTGGTTGGGGTACCACTTTTTCACCCACCCTGGGTGAAGTCCGCCTCCTTAGCGTCCTACGGTTTACACGGGTTCCAAATATGTGAATCAACAACTTATAGTACTTGTCTTTAATTTATAAATGTTGTTATCTCATGTCTCCTTACTTTTGTTTACTTTAATGCTGCTATCCCATGGTAATATGTTCCTATGCTTCCTTTCAATATCTGCATTTCATAATATGGTTTCTATGCATGTTTTGCACGTTCTCATAACTAGGTTCGCATGTTGGAATGTGATTATTTTTATGCACCATGAACCTTACTTGTTAGACCACCCTCCCTAGAGGGGTAGACCAATTCTAAAACTGGGTCCTACTAGAGTGTTAGGAATTTCTACTGGGTCACGCGTTGACGTGTCCCCGTTGACTTTCAGGTCATGTGAGTTGGAGATAGCGGCTGGAGCTTTGGAGTTGGTGATCTGTTGTAGTATTGGGTGGTGAGGGGTATGATGAGAGACTTGTACTTTTGGTGTTTCTTTTCGGGTGGACCTTTGTACTTAGAGTCGTGAAAATGAAGATGTTGGTGTATGTATAAGATGTATCAATGTATCAATAAAATGGAATATTGTACTTTTGTTATTTTCTCAGTGTTTTTATTTGTGATGGAGTTTTACTTGTACTTCCCAGCACGTGCGTAGTACCTGTAGCATTCTTTTGTTCTCTTCCTTTCTCTCTTTCTACGTAACACTCGTTGATCTAGGAATACTTGGGACGGATTCGTACTTCACGGGTATCCTGGAGAGTGGGTCGTTACAAAAAACAACAAAAAATAACAACTCTCGTTTCTGGAAAACCTAGGGGTTCTATTTATAGAATACGAAATCGCCCGATCGGGTGAAAAGTCACCCGATCGGGTGACCTGCTTCGTTTCTTCGACAGCGCAGAATAGGACCCCACCCGGTCACCTCGGCACGGTCGGTTGAAGGTTGAAGTTGATCGGTTGGATCTTCGTGCCGTTGGGTGAACCGGTCGGTTGATCTCTCCGTGTTGTCGCTTCGGAGAATCGGCTACAGGTGAACCGATCAGGTGAAAGTCACCCGATCGGTTGGCATTCAGCGTCAGAAATCCAGAGAGTTGGGGCGTTTGAACCGGTCACTGAACCGACCGGGTGACTTCTTGGCCGCTCCAACTTGTGTCCGGGTGGTACACGCGTGCATCACCCGATCGGTTGGAAATGACCAACCGGTCGGGTGAGGGGCTGAAAGATGCGATCTTCGTCGTTTGACCCCCTGGATCACGCGTGACTCCTCCTGTTGCTCGGGGACTCATGATATCGTCGTTTTATGTCCCCTATGCCAGTAAAATCCTGTAAAATACGAAAAACATGGAAAAGTGAAAGAAAACAAGAACAGTCGAGAAAACGAATATAAGACGGCGGTAAAAAACGGAAAAACACGGAAGAAAACGTGCGCAAATATATGAAATATAAACGCACGTCAAGGTCAAGTTGGCAATGCTGATATGCGAAGATTATCTTACTATCTCAAAGATTTGAAAGGGAAGTTGAAAGCTTGGGCTACTCTACAGAGAGCTACCTTTAATGTTAATAATTGCCGCCAGGATCTTGACAATGTACAAGGTGATCCAAATCTCCAGTTTGATTCGAGATTACATGTGCAAGAGAAGTCAGCCTCTTTCAAACTTGCGTATGCGCTTGACCTTGAGGAAGAAGACTTAAGGCAAAAAAGTCACCAGAACTGGTTAACCTTGGGAGATAGAAATTCTAAATTTTTTTACATGGCCATGAAATCCCGCTAATCCTACAATAATCTTGGGCATTTTATTAATTCTACTGGGGTAAGAAGCTCAAGTGCTGAGGACCTTAGAAAAGAAGCCCCACTTTACTACAGAAACCTTTACACTCAGACCGATCATTGGAATGTTTTCCCGAATCTTATTCCCAGACAAAAAATCACTATGGAGGCTTCTAGTTGGATGGACAGAGTTGTATCTGCATCTGAAATCAAGACTGCAGTTTTCCAAATTGGTAAGGATAAGGCTCCTGGACCTGATGGTTACAACGCACATTTTTTCCCAACGGGAATGGGAAGTGGTTGGTGGTGATGTTATCTCTGGAGTTTCTTCGTTTTCAGTTCAGGCATCATGATACCTCATATCAACCATACCTTTTTGACCATTGTCCCCAAAAATTCTCATGCTACGGGCCTTGGTGACTACAATCCTATTGCGTGTTGCAATGTTCTTTACAAAATTATTAGCAAAATTTATGCAACAGGCTTGCCCACGTCATCTGTGATTTGATCTCTCCCAACCAGGTGGCTTTTCTTAAAGGCATACTTTTAGCTGATTGTACCCTAATAGCTCATGAGCAGATCCGTGACTTCAGCAACCCTATGGGGTCCAGAGCTTGTATTAAATTGGATCTTCGCAAAGCTTTTGACAGTGTCAACAGGTCCTTTATCTTCTTTCTCTTGCATCAGATGGATTTCGGTAGCAAATTTATTAATTGGATCTCTGAATGCATCACTTCCCCTATGTTTTCCGTTATTATTGAGGGTTCACCAGTGGATTATTTTTCTTCCAACAAAGGGCTTCGTCAAGGTGATCCCCTATCCCCTTACCTCTTTGTCCTTGTTATGGAGGCGTTTTCCCTACTTATGGCTAGAGCTGAAAGTTCTTGCTCCATTCAGCCTATGAGAAGAGTTGGGGCTATTTCACATCTCCTTTTTGCGGATGACTTGTTAGTTTTCTGTCGAGCTAATCCCTGTTCCATCAATGGCCTAAGGAACTTGCTCACCAATTTTAATCTCTTCTCTGGGCTTCATATTAATTGGGAAAAAAGTTCCGCCATCTTTAGTAAAGGTGTGCGTAATCGCCGTGAGCTTGCAGGAATTCTGGGAATTAAATTGGTCTCCTCCTTTACAACTTAATTGGGATTGCCGCTCTCTTCAAATTACCTAAAGGCTTCTTTGTATTGCCGTCTCGTGGATAAATGCAAGAAGAGGATTCTAGGATGGTCTTCCTCCCTACTATATACTGCTGGCAAAATTGAGTTGGTCCGTTCTGTAATCTACGGTATGGTATCTTTCTGGATGCAAGCGTATCGTCTCCCACCTTCTGTTATTCACTCTATTAATACTGCTTGCAGGAAGTTCATTTGGGGTCCGCTTAACTGTTGGGCCTGGAAGGACTTATGTACTCCTAAGAAAGAAGGCGGAGTGGGCTTGAGACTCCTGGATGACATGAATGTAGCTTATGGAGTTCGCCTCACTTGGCGGGTCCTTGCCACTGACGGTATCTGGGCTAATTTCATGTGTTCAAAATATGAAGCCATTAACAAGGGTTTCTACACAGCGAAAGGGTTGCCCTCTCAATCTGGTACCTGGAAGTTCCTTCTAAAGCAGCGTTGCACCTCACAAAAATTGATAAAACGCACTATCGATGATGGTACTTCAACATCTTTTTGGTTTGATAATTGGCATCCTAAGGGTCCCCTTTATCATCTTCACACTCCCCCACCTGGTACAGAAAATAGGGTTGTCTCTGACTAATGGGCGAATGGCGGCTGGGTCGATGATCACAGCATCAGGTCACTTGTTTCTGATCATCGTGGATTCGGCCTTAACAGAGCCCCCGACGGATGGCAATGGATTCCGGGTCCCATTTGTACCCTCCGCTTGGCATGGGAAGGCGCGCATTCACCTGGCAATCCCTTCAAGTATTACAATTTTGTCTGGCACCCGCACCACGTACCAAAGATTAGCCTGTGTCTTCTTCGTGCGCTCCACAATAAACTGCCAACCAAAGTTTTATTGGCCAACTGGGGAATTACTTTGGATACCGTTTGTGGCCTCTGTGATGATCAGGCGGCTGAGAGTATTAGGCATTTGTTCTTTGAGTGCTCTTTTTCAAGATATATTCTCACTAGATGATTGCTCAAGCTCGGCTATTTGGGTGCTGTTCCTAACTCACTTTCAGATGCATGCGACTTGATCCTTGATCGTTATAACAATTCGGATCCTACAGCAATATTAGCCAAAGCTGCTTTATCTTGCATGGTTTGGCACATATGGAAGCAGCGTAACATGAGGGTATTTGGGGGTAAGCAAGTAGGGAAGACTGTTCTATTTGAGGATATAGAGAAAGATGTTGCCATCGCCCTACGCAATATAGATATGGAAAAAGTAACGGATGTTGCCCCGTTTTCTAATTGGGGTTTCATTGATAATGGCTAATGTATTTGCTAACCTAGTTATCCTAAGTGGACAGTAGAGAGTAGAGGGTGACGACGCTTGTGCCATATCCCCTCTCTCCTTACGTTCTACTGTAATTAACTAGTGTTGTTACATTGTAAATATTTTTGATTTATTAATAAAGATAGCTTTTACTTGTCTATATATATATATATACTAGTCATAACCCGTGCCCTTAGGGCACGGTTCAATTAAAATATTCCCTTTTAAAATCTTAGATTCTCTAATTTTAAAAAAACAACAATAAATAAACCGCAATAATTGTTATTTAGTTCCCCAAAAATCTTTGGTCCCCTCAAAATGTTCTCACCAGAGAATTTAGTTACATCGAAAATTTTAGTATCACCCACAAAATTTAGTTGTCTCAAGATTTAAACAATGCCCTAAGGGAATCGTACATTAAAAATATTCCACCCCCATCAAAATCTTGGATTCCCTAATTTTCAAAAAAAACAATAATTAAAGCGCAATTATTGTTATTTAATGCACCCAAATTTTTAGTCCTCTCAAAATTTAGTTTCCCGTTCTTTTACAACGAATTATAGCACAATTTCTAGACACGACCAACACTAAGTTAATTGAGGGCGATGAAGATTCATCAACAATTACAACCAATTCAACTCATATGTACATCAATTTCCTTCTAAATTGAAATCATTACTATTTTTAACAAAACATGTAACAAATCAGGCTGTTTTCTAAGTTCACTGCAATGTCTACCTCATGCATACCCAAGAAAATAATGCAAGTTATTCTTGTCAGGTTCATTTCTATGTCAATTTGCATTCTACCCAATCCGTTTACATCCAATCCATTTACATCCCTACTCCTTGTACATAAAAATTTGTACACAAACAACAAAATAATGCAAGTTATTCTTGTGATCTCTCTATTTAGAAGAAAAATTCCATAGAGCAAGCTACATACGCATTTACAGCGGTTCTCATATCAAAAGCATATGAAAATAAAAAAATAGAAATAGAAATAGAAGTAAAAGTAGAATAAGCACTTAAATATTTTCTTTTTTAATACATGCAACTATTTTCTTTACTCCCAAAATAATTAAGAAATACCATATATAAGATTACACATCAACATTATTTTTTACTCCCAGAAATTTAGCAAGAAAATTATCAACAAACAGTGCATTCTTTTTGTTGGGTTGTCACCATGACCTCTGGAATCTTCACGATCTCCTTCACGATCTCCCTCCAGCTTCTGCAAACCCCAAATGAATTTCCAGTATTCACCAAGTAAGGCACAACTCTCAGCATGCACACACTTAATTTTAGTGTTCTGTTCACATGGTTACTCCCTCAAAACCATTTAATTCTTGAGTTTGTTCTCATGACACTACTAAACTCATGCCCCAGCACGGAAAAGACTAATCACCTTACTATGCAAGTCTATTCAATTTAAATTGGTAATTTAGAGAAAAGCAGAACCAAGCGTCTCTTCATAATACCTTGACAAAAATCGTCTGGATAGGAACTCAATCTCAGATACATCAAACATACTCCATTATCATATAATCCCACTAAAATCAAGTATACATTATCCAACGAACTAAATTAGACCTTTATTCCCAACAGGACAAATTAAAATGTCATTTTTTCTGCAATGAATACCATGTAAATATGAATAGAGATATTAGTTGTATCTTGTAAGGAAAGCTTTAGTTATTCAACTGATACCATGATACTCATTCAGCACATCAATCAATTAATCTTAACAATAACCAGGGAGAAGTCCACATATAATTACTTTCCAATCACACCATTCCATATACAGAAAGTTCAAAAATTATATCGGTTTCTTATTGTCCACAATTATTTCAAGTTCACATAAACCCCAACTTCACATAAACCCTGAAGTATTTAACATAAAATTAATTTAAATTCACATGATGATTCATACACTGAAATTTTAATAACTGACAATATGTGCAGAAAATCCAAAACATCAAATGAAACCCACAAAGAGAAAAAAGTGAGAAGAGATTCACACCTTCAGTTGGGGATTTAACCTCCCTATTTATAGAGGGTACACTACCTGTTGTACTCTTGGAAAGGCGAAGCCATGTCGACAGTTATGGGTCAGGAGTCAGGACTCAAGTTTCTTCTTCAAACAAACTTCTTGATGGGTGTTGTTTTTCAACTATTCTGGTTGATTTTCAAAGTAGAATATTTGTTAATCACAAATGCTCTTAAGAGTTGAGTAGATATGCATGGAGCAGTTTTGTTTAACTGTTTTGCCCCACATTTTAAATTTTTGTTATCATCTTTGATGCACTGGTTCTTCTAAAAGGGTCACACATTGTTTTGGATATGCATTCGACACTTGTATTGGACACAACTAATTTTTTCTAAAAGGATTATGTGCCGGTATAATTCGTCTTTTTTGTTTGTGTATCCATGTACCTAGGCGATACGTGTGTTTGTATTCAGGCAACTTAGCCTACCAGTGCTATTAACTCTTTAGGCAAAGATAAAATCATTTAAGATATGCTGATAACCTTTATGTGTGACTGAAAGATTTAACTTTTTTTGTAGCTGGATCATTTAGTTAGCCGAAAACATATTATTCATGGATAATTTCCATATATTTAATATCTACATGTTTTCATTTGCTGCCATTTAAAGGGAACACTCTACTCCTCCATTGAGTGATGTACATTTATTACCTTAATTATGGTTTCCTGGTATACTGCTTACATTCATTCTGTTTTCTTCCTTATTTTTATTGTGCATTTGTTCATGGACATTCGAAGGCAATTGAAATTGCCCTTCAAATTTGTTACCTTATGACCATAAATATACTCTTGTAAACCACATTATTATGTGAAATTTCTGTAGCATCAAAGCTGAACAAAATTTTAAATACCCATAGTGTTAGGCTGTTAAGTTATCATTTGTATGCATGTTTCTTAAGGTGCTTTGCTGTTAACCTTCATATGCAGCATTAATACATCCTTTGAGCAATTCATTTTACATATCTCATGTTTATTTCCTGTACATTCTTCTGAGAGCTGATACTCCCACACTTCGCAATTACTACACTACAAAATTTGCTTTTTGATTTTTTGGCAACTTATGTTGCTAATTTTTCACCCAAAGGAAAGTCCAATTTATTTTTCTTGATCACATTGCTGGATACCTATGATTATTCACATTTAAATGCCCATGTTTGCAGCCTGCAGTAAGGCTTGAAAGGCCAGAAGTTGATACAACAATTAGGAGTTGCCAAATTATTATGTAATTCTTGTTTGTAAATTGTAATTTTTGCAGTCTACTCCAAAGTGAAAAGGTAAAATTAGACATGGACATGTATGCATGCATATTATCTATGATGCACATGTCAAACAGCCAAGAAATGGAACATTTAACATCTTCATTATTGGTGTATATACTTTTCTAGCATGCATAGTATATTGATACATGTGTTGCACTTGCAAGTAAAAGCCAATGTGGAAGCTCCACTTGTAGTAAAAGATATTGATGCAAGTCTCTTCTGGAAACTAACTGAAGTCAAAGGAAATTAATAATTGTTTAAAAACTATTTGATTTCTTCAAATTCCTTGCACCACAAAACAATAAGGAAGAAGGACATGCAAACCTCTTGATAACAAAAAATCAGGTCGCTCAAACTAATTCACTTTGATTCCTTTGGCTGTAAAGAAGACCAAAAGGCACTACGTAAGTTAAAAAATTAACTCCTTTAAGTGCAAAAATTTAACAACAAAACACATGTGCATACCTACACACATGCATCGGCAATCTCTTCTTTCTGCGACCGCAATCTAGCTGAAAGTTCCTGCCCAACGAAATGATTGAAAAAATAATATCTTAAAGAGATCAATCGTGATAGTAACCAAAAAACATAAAGTCTCTGACAAATTTTACCCTGAATTCTGGATCCATAGAAACCCCCAGATCATAAAAATTTTAAAATAAACAAATCTGCAGTCACAATCTTGAATTCTGAATTCTGAATGTTTATTCTGTCATTGTTTCTATTAGCTACATGCTGCAGAGCTCATATTTCATTACTTTAGTTAGTAAGAAACAACATTCATGATTCGTCTATTAATTTTCCATCTTATAAAGGTCTTGTCTAAACATATAATTGTAACAATCTTGAATATCAATTCTTAGTTAAATGCTTCTCTTAAGTCAACATGGATGCATAAGCTTATAGCAGGGACACTGCTTTTCTCATTCTTATTTAGTTCTGCCAATAGGTAACCCATGTCACCAAATAGAATCAAAAACTTTTATGAAGTGCAGAGAAAAAAATACCTTGTTTTGAGAGTAGAGGTGTAGGCCGTGGACAAAGACCTGATCCAGACATAAAAGAAGCAGATATTATCAAAATGAAGTACCCACAATGAAAAAGAGTAAGTATAAAATAACCACTATAAAGCAACTTATCGCACAAACAATGGTAATATTGTTCTTTGAGACATTTTAGCAAACACATGACAAATTCTTACAAATATAAAAAGTTAACCCATGTCACAAAATAGAAGCGAATGAAGTGGAGAGAAAGAATACCTTGGATAGAGAGTTTCTTGGATGACAATCATGCATAATCCAAGTATTGCAATTACCATTGCCCAAGTTCCGTATCCATCAATCTCCTAAAGCTACAGCATTCAACATAAAGGCAGTTTTCATTCAAAGAGAGAAAAAAACACCTAGATGACCATAACCAACATATTAAGATCAAGATTCTGAGCTTGGTGAAGAACCATTGTAAAAGCGGATTAGAGCTGAACCTTGAATACGTAGTCTGAAGAATTTGCTGGCAGTTGATGAACGAATTTACAACATCAGCAAGAAAACATGAACGCATGCTGCAATAAAAAATGAAATTTTGAGGGACCATTTACAACATCAGCGAGAAATTTTGAGGGACGCATGCTTGAGATTTGAAATTTTAAAGGACCACTTGCAACCCGAATCATCGAATCAGATCTCTACAAAAACCCAAGCTGTAATAAAAAAAGTGAGCTTATACCTGATGATGGATGATCCAAGCGGCGCTGCGAGGAAGATCCAAGCGGCGCTGCGAAGAAGCTTTCGAGGCTGGAGGAGGCTGGAGGAGAAGAGGCTGAAGTGGAGAAGGCTGAAGCGGAACCCATCAATGAGATTTGGGGTTTTTTCTGGGTAGAATGCGAGGAGGCGTGGGGAGGAGTCTAGTATATTTTGGGAGGATGCGAGGAGGCGTGGCTGAAGCGGAACCCAACAAAATAAATGATTCTTTCTCATCGTACATGACCCAACGAAACCCAAATATTAACCCTCTCTATGGACAGCTGACCCCACAACCCAAGCGTGCTGTGGGGAGGAGAGATAAATTGTTTCCTTTCCTTTTTGAGCTGATCCCATCTAAATTACATCAAACCATCTCAACCGTTGATTTTCCATGGTCAAATCTCAACCGTCTTTTATCTTGTCCTAGTCAGCCCTAGGATTCAAAAAACACTGTCAAATGTATTATATATATATATATATATATATATATATATATATATATATATATATATATATATATATATATATATATATCAAACTTATTATTTATCGCTTGAATCTTTTTATTTCCGATGCATCTTATATTCAAGCTTATCATTATTATTGATTAAGCACAAATTGCGGCAACTCGATTTGAGACTTAGGCAACTCGTAGAAGGTTTCTTAATTACTTGAAAAAGTCTATAATAGTTGACAACCCTATTCAACCCACTTCTAGTATTGTCTGATATACATAGGATCCCATATAAACATGTGTTACATAATACTTGATAACGAAGAGGTAACATCCGAACGCGATGTTAATGAACTTCTCTTAGCAATTAATGATTTATACTGCAAATAGAAATGGCTAAACAAAAGCATAAATCATTGAAAATTTATCATGAAAATTTGAAGAATGAGCATAGTATTTCTATTTCTAATTTAGATGATGCTCAATTAATTAAAGATAAATTAATCATTAAAAACTAAAAATCTTAAAGAGGAGTCAGAAGAAACTTCTTTGATAATGAAAATTTATGTTTAAAAAATACTAAAATAAAAGAAGCAAATTCATTACTCAAAGAGAAATCTCTAGATTTAAATGTTAAAATTGAAGAGCTTGATATGATAAGACTATTTCTTTAATTAAATTGAAGCATGAAGAGATTTCAAATAATGTTAATAAAAAAGATGACTTGAATCTCTCATGTCAACGTGGTTCAAATCTAAAAATGACTTAGATTATAAAAATGAAAAGAAACATGTTAGAAATAAATGCATGTCAAACCATGAAATAAAAATTATGCTTTTTTGTATTAAAAAATGCATGCAATAAGAATGCTAAATCAACTAATTATCATAAAGTGCATCAAAAGCATTTTGAGAAACCACATAGAGAACATCATATACATCATGCTAAAAATCATATGATTTCTATATGGATACCAAAGAACGTATGTAATTTTGATAATAATGCATATATTAAATAATTTATGAATAATGTGTATCATTCTAGAAATTATATGTATATTCATTTTAAGTAATTCAATCTAAAATAAAATTGGGTTCCTATTAAGTGATCTTCTTGAACCCGACAATATTAGAGTATCCTTACTTGATGTTTATCTTATAAGTTACCCAAGTTTAATAAAAAATAATTAAGTTTAAAATATAATTTGATAGTCTTGGATAAGAACAAATTATTCAAAGTCTTTAAATTGAATGATTTACCCTTAATAACTAAATTCAAGGACCCAAAAAGAAAAGGGTACCAAACTCTATAATTTTATTTTCAGGAACCTATTTGAAGGGGGTATACGATTTGATGCAATTCCTAAGAATGGAAGGGGAAGAAATGCAAACAACACTTAGTAGTGATCCCATCTTTTTGATGATGATAAGGGGGATAAATTCATGGGCATCATCAAAATCAACGAAGATGCATCAACTCAGGGGGAGTATACATATAGTTAGGGGGAGTACAATTTAAATTTTTTAAATTTACCAAACATTTGATTTTGATATTTGCATGTTTGTCATCATTAAAAAGGGAGAGAATGTTAGGTATTGGAATCCCCCAATGCATGTTTTTATAATGAGAAAACATCATGCTTTCACTAATATATTTAATAAGTATTTAGGAAAGCAATAGCAAAGGTCGAGAGCATCAACAAAGATCAAAGATCAAAGACCAAGCGTTGCTTGCTCAAGATTGCCCAATCATAGATGACAAAGCAAGATCGCCACCATGCTTGACAATGTGATGGTGTGACTCCAATGCAACTAGATGACTTGAAGACTTTAAGATAAGAAGATGAAGATTAAAGATTACATCAAAGAGAAAACAAGGCAAATATATAATTTGACGTATTATTTTTATTCTTGTCATAAAATCTTTGTTATAGCCTTGAAGATGTCACGCACACATGAAACCTTATGAATTAACTTAGAATTAATAAGAAATTAATACATATCAAAACTATTAGGTTTCCATATGCTAAACCAAGCATTTATATCAGATTAGACATTAGTCGACTAATAGAAGATGGAAAATAACAAGTTTGGCTTGTAGGGATTAGTTGACCAGCGAGCACTTGGTTATCGACTAAACCATGTATCAGTCGACTAACAGTAATGCTCTAGTCGACTAATATTAAATAGAGACTTTAGCAATTCTCTGACCTGACTGATAGTCGACCAGTGTAGACTTGGCAGTTAACTAATCCACCTATTAGTCGACCCCTAATATATGACTAGTTGACTAATTCATGACATAAAACTGACTAACTTTTGGTCGACTGATTAATCGACTAATGAATAACTTCTAGTCGACTAACATCCATTACTCGACTAATAGTTGTTCTCTAATCGACTAATCAACTAGCTGTTGCAATAAAAATGATTTCTGTAAGTAGCCATTTTCTAGCCGCTCAATGGGCATTTTATGGATTTTCTCTCTTAAATTTTCACCTCTATGTATCAGGAAGAATTGTGGGATTTAAGTTATTAAAATAGATGAAAAAGCAAAAGAGAAAACTACTGAAAATTATATATTGCACTAGAGCTCAAGAATTTCCTTTCTCATTCCTCTGAACCAATAGATTTCTATTCTGCATTGCCATTTCCAATTCTCTAAAATAGAAATCATATACCCTTAGCCATATATATTATACACAAGCTCCATCTTCAAGGCTATACGGTTTTGTATTCAATTGATCAACAATGTTTCCCTTGGTGTGAGGTATTGGCATTGGTGTAAAGATGTGGTGTTTCTCTCATTGTGAGAGGGTTGATGATATCAAGTTTGTTGAGGTTAGGTTCATAATTGGCAGCGGTTGATTGCCAAGTAGGGGTGGGCAAAAAACCCGGTTCCATTTTCGAACCCAGTTCCGAACCCAAATTCGATTTCGAAAATTCGGACTAATCGGATTTGAAAACGGATTTGGGTCAAAAAGTGGCAACCGAATTTAAATCGGATGGAAATCTGTATTGAATATCAGTGTCACAGGCCGACCTGAATCCGAATCATATACAACATCGTGAGGCAAATGATCGATTGTTGCGCATGTGCATAGATGTTTTTGTAAAGTCCTTCCAAACAAATATATTTAAAGCACCACTCCTTTTCCAATCTACCGATATATGTGCATCCTCACAAAAACTTTTGTATGTTGGGACTTTTTGGAGAAATAAATCTTCATTTAGTTTTTGTGAAATATCATAGCTACACATATATGTGCATCCTCACAAAGGTATGATCTCCAACCACTGAACTCATACAACTCTGCACACTACACATGTAGACTTCACATATATCCACACATATGGCAGGATACACGGATAGCCATGGACACATACTCGCTTTTACAAGGGGTCAGACACACATAGAACTAGGTACGCTACATAACTCCTACTCACATCAGCTACACTCACATACATACATCATGTTGCTTCCAAACATAAACACATACATATATGTCCTTATACAAACATGTAGACATACATACACTCGCCAATACACACAACTAGACGTACAAGGACATAACTCACCATATTGACCTATATCCTAAGCCTACACACATACCACTAGGCGGTAACTAACCACATACTTCTCCATACAGAGAACATTAAAGTATGTATGCATATACTTAAATAGACATTTACCACACACCCCCCCCCCCCTATACAAACCTACCATCCTAAAAAATACAATCATATTTTATACACATACATGCCTCAAGCCAACTATTTCCATACATACATATACATCTGAGGAGAAATACAGCCATATATACAGGTATACATCCCCAGAACTATACACACAAACATTAGTCACATACAAATCAATCTAAAGATTTCCACTGCACATATCTGTAGTAAATACAATAGGTAGTCAAATACATATGTAGAGCAACCCAAAACACTCACCACACGACAATGCCTATAAGAACACTGTGTGTGTGTGTGTGTGTGTGTGTGTGTGTGTGTGTGTGTGTGTGTAAATCTTCAATTGAGAATTTCGCACTGTGCAAAAATGTTTTTAGTTTTTTTAGAAATTTTTCTCAAAAATTCTTTTTTCCACCTTCATTATATATTGTTATACCTCGCTCAAAAAATAATCGTTGAGAAATAATGTCATTTGGCCTTCGATCAAGGCATTTCAACAAAATCGCATGTTTTGATACTGTTAAATTTGTAACGTGTGGATGGGTGCTCTAATCCCCCAGGGGTTCACCCATTATTTTCCATGGGGTGTATAATTGTATGGATTAAACATAAAAAATATGAAATAAAATTCAAAAAAATAAAAAATAGATTTCTTACGGGCTTTCGCACCGTTTTTTCGCAACGGAAGATTGCCATATATATATATAATGGAATATAGTAGATTTTTTCGTTTCTTTCTCTATAGATTTTAGAGTGAGAAGCTCTCGTCCCTTGGCATGAGGGCGACCCCTCGTCAGTCGTGGCTGCGACTGGATCCGGTGAATCGCCGTGAGATCTGAGCTCACAGGGTGCGTTGGTATTCATCCTAAGCTTCGTATCTTGAGTGGAGAAGTCTCGTCGCTCGTTCGTTCATCAGCGACGACTTGAACGGTGTCGGATCTTGATCGCCGGCAGTAGAATCAGCTTCAATCCTCGCTTGTTCTTGCCTGGTCTGTTTGGACGAATCAAGATCTTGATCGGAGATCTTGATTCGAAGGTGAGTAGTCGACTTCCTGATTCCATTGAATTCAGATCTCGAGCTATTTTCTAATCTTCATTCCCCGCCTCTTACGTATTGAGATTCGTTGTTATTAATCGGAGTTGTGGAAGCTATTCTTGACGGTAACTAAATCATCGTCGACGGTGAAGGAGCATCATCTGCTTCTTCTCGCTATTCGACTGGGAATTATAGGGCGGATCAAGATCTCGACCTGAGATCTTGATCCGGCGGTGAGTCACTGTGCCTATTATTCTTCCCTGAATATTATCTTTGATCTAGTTTTTGAATTGTTCTTCTTCTGAGGTTGAGCACTGCAAATGGAAACCTTTGTTGATGTTGCAAGGAGAAGATCTGATGCTCCAGAACATGTATCAAATACCTCATGTCTGAATTCTACTACTGATGAGTTGAGGAAAGAAGATGGTGTAAATACTAGGCCTAGGGCTGGGATTGATGCAGCTTTGCCGGAGAGTAGTAAAGAACAGTAGAGTAATGGTCCTGTGGTGGAAAATGCGTCTGGAAAGGTTGAAGGGTGGCAAACTATGTATTGGAGGAAGCTGAAGGTTAATTTCATTGATAAAGGGAAATCAGTGAGAGGTGATCCTAAGGTTCGAAGTCATGGGCTCTAGCTAAGGAAGGCCGATCAAAAATGCACCCTGATGTAGCTGCCAGTGCTAGAGATGGAGCGGCATCTTCAAAGGCCAGGAAGGTGTATGATAGGAGGGCACTAAGACCCCCGAGTATGATCAAGATCAATTCCCTAGCTGCCAAATCCTCTTGGTTGGAGGTGTGTACCAATAGGAGGAAGTTTGCGGATTCCTTGGAGATGGAGTTTGTCTCCCCGCTATCAATGAGAAAGGGCTAGCTGTTGCGTTACTTTTGCAAGAGGTGATTACTGAAGCAGTTGGTAGTTGGGAGAACCCGTTAGTAGCATATGTGCTTGGTGATGTACCATTCTATGGTCAAATCAAAGCTTGGGCAGTGAGGATGTGGAAGAAGCAAGAAATGGCAATCTACTCAAGAGAAAATGGTTTCTTCTTCTTCTTCTGCTTCAAGAACAAAGCAGACTGTGATGATGTGCTATGCGGCGGTCCATGGCTGTTCGACGGAAGGTTGGTGGTGTTGCAGCGGTGGGCCCAATGTGGGGTTTGATTGGGATATGCTCTCCACTGTGCCCATTTGGGTCCAATTTCCGAACATTCCCATCAATCTCTGGTCGCTAAAGATACTCAACATCATCGCCAGCATCATAGGGATTCCGATACGTCTGGATAGGGCAACATCATCGATGGAGAGACTGACGTATGCTCGATACCTGGTGGAAGTCTATGCTATAGAGCGTCTTCCAAATTCAGTCACGGTGCAGGTTGAAGAAGGAGAGGTGTTCGATGTTGAGGTCAGATATGAAGGAGAGTCGCCACGGTGCATCAACTGTAAGTGCTTTGGCCATGTCGCCAAACAATGCTCTAATGCAGCTGCGGGCAAGGGTGCAAATATAGGCAAAAGCGAAATGCAGATGGGCAAAAGAGTAGCACACTCTGAGGTTGGAGCAGCTTCTAAGCTGGGAGGGATACATACTGATGTTGAAGAAGGTGAAAGCAGCAGAGGCGCCTCGACAATCATCATGGATGGTTCTAAAGCTAATGAATCAGGAGGAGGTAAGATAAATGCTAGCCCTGATGCTCCTACCTCACCTCCGATTTCTCTATCTATCTCTGTAAAGGGGGGACGGGTATGGGTGTTAGAGATGTTATATAGGCTCCCACTGTTAGGGAGGGGGAGGGATTGAATGGCGCATCGATTCTGTTATCTTCTGATGTGGAGGTGGGGAAAACCTGTAAGGGTGCTGAGGCTGAGAATGCTACTGAGATGTCTAGCAAACTCAGTTGTAAGATTAACCTAGCTGCGACTAGGGAAAATGTGTGTAATAGCAATGGGGATAGCTTGGGGAATGCTAGGAGTAGTTATGGAAAAGGGACAGAGGCGGAGGGATGTAAAAATTTATATGATCATGTTGTTAAACTGGCTGCGACCAGTGAGGATGCATGTAAAAACATTACGGATGTTGACCCAGTAGAGAAGTGAAAAGGAGGGAGGCAGTTGAGCCGCAAAAGTTGTATGGCAATGTGTCCAGATACATGAAAGGATGTAATCCCCCTGATGAGGTGAACTCAGGGGACGATCAGTTGCCAGCGAAAGATGAGGGGATGTACTATTCAGGAGCTTTGGCCAAGAAGGGAATGGAGGCAAGTATGGGAACTGGATTGAAGTTTCAAGCTCTAGGCAAGTCGAAGTTCCACTGAACTGGATTGGGGCTCGAGGATGTCCCTGGAGGAGATAACTGTGTTGTGGATAGTAGGGGGAGGATGTAAGTGAAAATAAATACAATACGGGAGGGAAGGGGACGAGGTGCTTTATGAAGGGGGGATGGGGTCCGGATCTGTCTCTTACTCGAGCATGCTACCCATCACTGACACAAACTCAAACTCCTCCACCATACATAAAAACCGTCCGCTGCCGATACCAACCAGCCAGTTATCGGTGAGTTCACATGAAAGCAACATGCCTTGTTGGAGCAATGTGAATCCGTTTGATGTGTTGAGCAATGGTAGTGCTCGGGCTGAACCGTCCCTCCTTGATGATTCTACGGAATCCCAAGAGACAGAGCCAAATGAATTAACTATTACTAATGATGCGTGGGACATAGAACAATAGATCCTAAAGCAGAACAGCAAGAAAAAAACCGCTAAAGCACACAAGGGTATGTGTTCATCCCAGGGTACTCGGAAGAGTGCTAGATTGAATAGGGTTGAGGTGTCGACCCCCCCAACACTAAATGACTTTGCTCATATGGAATACATGTGGTCTTAACAACGTTGTGAGAAGGAATGAGCTTAAAACTTGGCTTCGCAAGTTTGATCCCTCCCTGGTGGGGCTTCTTGAAACTAAAGTGGTCATGGAGAACTTGAATAGAATTCTCAAATGCTTCCCAAAGAAGTGGCTCTCGGTTGATAATCGTTGCTACCATCAGAATGGGCGCATTGTGGTGATGTATGACCCGGATATTTGGTGTTGTGTTGTGGATAATGTGTCGGCTCAACACATTACTATCCTTTGCTCAAACGTTGCGAGGTTTAGTATGGTGGTGATGTTTGTTTATGCATTCAATAGTGCCCTTGACCGTAGATCTCTTTGGAATTCCATCGTGACCATCTCTTCCAAGTATAAAAATAGCCTTGGTTCATTGGTGGCGACTTTAACTGTGACTTTAACTGTGTCAGATACTCTTTAGATAAAGTGGGAGGGAGGCCGATTAATGAGCACATGGTTAGTGAGTTTAACAGTTGCATTGATACTAGTGCGCTCCTGGAGCTTAAAACTATTGGTAATCCCTTGAGTTGGACCAATCGTAGTATTGGTACTAAGCGCATTAACGCCACCCTGGACCGTTCATTATGCAACTACTCCTGGATTGACAAGCTTCCCTCGTCCTATTATGAATATGTGGTGGGTGGTTCTAGTGATTACTCGTCCATTATTATACATCTTCATGCTTTGGCCTGTACAGATCCCAAACCGTTCAAATTTTTCAATACATGGACTCGTGCTCCTGAATATAGTGATGTTCTTAAAGAGAAGTGGTATAGTAATGTCGTGGGGTGCCCAATGATTCAACTTGTTTCCAAACTGAAAAACCTTAAGGCTGAGTTGAAAAGATTTGGGGTGGACATTATGGATGCTAATGATGTTTCTGGATGTCGTGATGAGCTTGATACCATACAAAATGACCCTGATCTGGGACATTGCGCTGACAGACAAAGGAGAGAGCATATCCTTATCAACCAATTGGCTGATGCTAATGATATTGAGGAAGCCAATCTTGGGCAAAAAGTAGGCAAGATTGGCTGCATCTTGGAGACCGCAACACGCGGTTCTTTTACACCGCTATGAAAGCCAGGCAAAGTCATAACAGCCTTGGGCACCTTATCTCTGTGGATGGTACTCGTGATGATGCCATTAGTAAGATTAAAGTTGATGGTCCCAACTTTTATGCTAATCTCTATAATCAGACAGATTACTGGAGGGTTTTCCCCTACCTTCCTACTAAAAGATTTCTTACTAATGAAGCTGCTTCCTGGGTTGCATGCCCAGTGTAGGAGGAGGAAGTTAAAAATACGGTGTTTCAAATTGGTGTGATAAAGCCCATGGACCTGATGGTTTTAATGGGTTCTTCTATCAGCACTCTTGGAATTATGTGGGCAATGATGTTACTAAGGCTGTCATTAATTTTTTCCATTCGGGGAAAATTCTTCGCCGGGTGAATCATACTTTTCTGACTCTCATCCCTAAAGGACCCAATGCCGTAGAACTTGGAGATTATATGCCTATCCCATGCTACAACGTCTTGTATAAAATCATCAGTAAAGTCCTATATAACAGATTGAAAAGGGCTATTATTGAATTAATATCTTCTTATCGGGTTGCCTTTCTCAAAGATCGTTTATTGGCTGACTATGCCATGCTTGCTCATGAGCATATTCGGGACTTTAATAATCCCATGGGTGGCCGTGCATGTCTCAAATGATCTTCGTAAATCTTTGGATAGTGTGAACAAGGAATTCATCTACTTCATGCTACACCAAATGGGATTTAAATACAGGTTCATTGGATGGATCTGCGAGTGTATTCCCCCCCCCCCCCCTCTTTCTCTGTCATGGTTAATGGGTCTCCTTTTGGTATGTTCCAATCTAATAGGGGTTTGAGGTAGGGTGACCCTCTTTCTCCATATCTCTTTGTGATTGTTATGGAAGCTTTTTCGCTACTTATGGCCAGAGCCAACGCTATGCGTAGTATTATACCATTGAAGAGGGTTGGGGCGGTTACGCATCTTCTCTTCGCAGATGATTTGCTGGCTTTCTATCGTGCTAACACCAAATCTTTTGAGGGTATGAAGGATCTTCTCACTACGTTTAAACTTTTAACTGGTCTTGAGGTCAATTGGAATAAGAGTGTTGGCATTTTTAGCAAGGGGACTAAAGACCTTGGTATTCTTGCAGAAATATTGGGTATTCGACAGGTGCAATCTCTTTCCACTTATCTTGGTCTGTCACTTTATCCTAAATATCCTAAAGCCTTGATGTATGCTCGATTGATTGATAGATGCAGGAACCGGTTGCAGGGGTGGTCTTCGTCTCTATTATCTGTTGCAGGACGCATTAAACTAGTTAGATCTGTCATTTATGGCATGTTGGCTTTCTGGATGCAGGCTTTTCGCATTCCTCAGTCAGTTTTGAGCACTCTTAATTCCATCTGCAGGAAGTTTATATGGGGGAAATCTCATGCTTGGGCGTGGGATGACCTTTATGCCCCCAAGCAGAAGGGGGTGGGGCTTAGAAGGTTTGCTGAATTGAATGGTGCCTATGGTATCAAATTGACTTGGCGAATGCTTACTCATGATGGTATTTGGGCTAAATATATGAGACGTCGGTATTTGAGCAATACATGGTTTTCTCTGGCTAAAGCTAACACTTTGCAATCTGGAACTTGGAAATTTATACTTCAATGCCGAGAATTTACCAAGAAGCTCACTAAACATATTGTCAGAGATAGATCTTCTACTCTCTTTTGGTATAATAGCTGGCTCCCTTGTGGTCCGCTTTGTGACATCTATGAGATTCCGGTGGGAGAAGAAAGGAAAATGGTTTGTGATTATTGGTCGTTGGAGGGATGGGTTAACAATTCTGTGCTTGAGCCTGTTAGGACATCCATTGCTTTGGTCTTTTTGATTTCTGATGAGGACTCATGGAGTTGAAATTCTAAGTCCCCTTCATTGTATGATGCCTGGTCTGGATCACGTGCTATTAGGCCCATATTCCCCTATCACAAGGTTGTCTGGCACCAGGGGCATATCCCAAAAATGGTTATTACTCTGATGCGTGCTTTTCATGGGAAGCTGCATACACGTGATATACTCGCTCATTGGGGAGTGCCCTCTTCTCCTTATTGTGTCCTATGCTTCGATGATGCACATGAAAGTGAGGGTCATATCTTTTTTGAATGCATGTTTTCTAACTACCTCCTTTGCAGGAGTTTCTTAAAGATGGGGATCACTACTACCACACCTTCCTCCCTCCCGAGGATAGGTGACTTATTTCTTACTCACTACCATAAGAAATACAATGTGGGCGTATTGGCCAAGACAGTTTGGTTGCGTTGATTTGGCACATATGGAGGGAGAGAAATAGGAGGATTTTTGAAGGGGTAAGCCGAACACAGACTCGGCTCTTTGAGGACATAGCCGCCGATGTCAGAATTGCCCTGAGGCATATAAAGTGGGATCAACATGCTGAGAGTGCCCCCTTCAAATTGGGGGTTAGTGTTGTTATTGATTTTCTACTCGTTGTAATTCGTTAGGCTCCTTGGGTAGAGGAGGATGTTAAGTATTGGCATGGGATGGCGCATGTGCCATCTTCCTGCATTACTAGCGCCTTCCTGCTATTCCTTGAACCATGTACATATTTTTTGATTCAATAAAGATACACGCATATTCTCCAATATATATATATATATATATATATATATATATATATATATATATATATATATATATATATATATATATAAATATAATGATGGCTATCATACGCCATATGGGATACTTGGTTGTACTTAGGTGCTTTATGTGAGAGGGCGTATGAAAGAGGCTCTCATATGGCGTATGAAAGCAATTATTCTCATATATATATATATATATATATATATATATATATATATATATATATATATATATATATATATATATGTACGTACATACATACATACATATATATGTGTATGTATGTACGTACATACATACATACATATATATGTGTATGTATGTACGTACATACATACACATATGTATGTATGTATATATGTATGTATGTACATACATACATATGTATGTATGTACATACATACATATATACATACATACATATGTGTATGTATGTACGTAACTACATACATATATATATGTATGTATATATATATATATATGTACATACATACATACATATATATATATATGTACTAGTCATAACCCGTGCCCGCGGGCACGGTCCATTTAAGATTTTCCCATGCGAAATCTTTGTTCTCCAAAAAATTATTTTCACAGTAAAATTTAAAAAACCAATAAATTAGCGTAATAATATTTAGCGGCACGGGCGCCTTCGTCGCGGAACAACAAATTCGGCACGGTCGCCTTCGACACGGATTAACAAATTTGACGCCGGCACATTCGACGCGGAACAACAAATTTGACGCACGCGGAAAACAAAATAGCATTAAAAAATTTAGCCGGCGCGGCTGCTTCGGCGCGGGCCCACACCGACGGCACCCACCCTCACCGACGACCCCCACACTTGCTGAACACTAAATTTTTTTATGCGTATTTTTTGTTCCGCGTCGAAGGCGCCCGATATATTTAGTATCTCAGTTGCATTTGACGCACCACATGTACCATGCCTCATAAACTTATGCATCGTTTTATTAGCAAATTTGTCTTGATTTTCTCTAGTTGAGTTGATATCTGAGGATTTCTTTAGATTATATTTTAGTAAATTATTCTATCAATAAGGCAACATTCTAAGTGCAGTCACTATTTGTACTATTTTAATTTTTTTTGATGTTATTTGAAATTTGACAAATGAATCATAATATAAACCATTAACCATGCATAGATCTTAGAGAAAGAAAAAACAAAAAAGCCTAATGTGGCGACAAAAGAATGTGAAGCTGTATTCAATTCGCTCTTGATATCAGAAAACAATTTGCAATTATTTTTTCAATGTTTGATTGGTGCATTGAAATCCAAACTCCCCTTCAAAAGTGTCGAGCTTCACATTTTCTAATTACAACGCAAACAAATTAACAAACTGGCTAAAAAAGTCATATTTTTCCAATTTGATCAGTCCAAAACAATAAAATCCCAACATTGAGATCCTTAATAAACCGATCAAAATGCAATTTGACCCGTCTCAACTACGCCATCACAACGTCATTGCACTTGCTAAGAATCTTTGCTACCTCAAAGATTAAAACTCATCATGCCTGCAAATCAAAACTCAAACAAAAAACCATAAATTAAATCAAAAAATTAAACAAAAATGTACAAAGATCACGCATCAAAAAGATAAAATCTTTCTTTAATTTTTTTTTTCATCAGACAAATAGACAAATAAACTTCAGATCACCAACAATTCATTTTCAGGTTGAAGTTAAGAAACCAACTAACATCCCTCCCAAGGAATTTCATCAAGCCTGAATGATTAAATGATAAAAAAGATCAAACCTTCATTTTATTTTTCCACATCTCTTTTGAACTGAAACACTCATTTTATAATATGCAACACATTTTAATTGTGAAAAATCTATTATAACATGATCACAAAAACAATACAACAAATGACTGCTCAGACATAGAAAGCTTGTGTGTGATCAAATATATTACAATCACAGTTTTTGCAGAAGTAATTGGAATAAGGATAAACTTGAAGGAAACGAACCTCCCCGCCATCAGATTGTTCCAGATTTGTTCCTCATCGCCGGATCCCCATCAAGTAATTATCTATCAAGTAATTACAAAGTAGGAACACTTATGTACAGTTTTTTTATTGGTACAGTGCATATAAAGGTGAAGAAAGTTGAAAATTAATCATGTGTTCCACTATAAAGGTGATTTTAGCATCTTGGCATTTTATAACAGAGGTTAAATCTGTCAACAACACATTTTCTTGTCTTAGTAATTCAAGAAGCATCAAGTAGCAAAAGGTACAAATGATGCACCACAAATCTTAATCCAAACAATTGATCTATAACCTGTGAATTTTGATTTCAAAATACCAACATAAGTATTATTAAGAAACCCCAGAAGGTCAAAAAAAATTGTTGATAATACTGCCCCCCCCCCCCTCCACACGGTCATTTCATCCTTGTTCTGGCCCCTCCAGTCATATCATATCATCCTGGTTCCGCACCTAGACATGTAGCCTGCAAATTATCTCTTCCTGAAGGGTCTAAGGTTCATCCCATGTCTCACTTTCTTACCTGAAGAGCAAGTGAGCTCTAGAATTACCATTTCAGCCAACTTACCAGGCTTGATGATGAATGCAAAGGCTAACCCTGACATAATCTTAGATGGGAAAAAGCATGATCGGTGAAGGGAATGTTAGCTACTGAAGTTCTCATCCAATGGAAGCGGGTAAGGATGGTGGATGGGCCGAGTTAGGATGGGCGGGACACGACTCAGCCCGCCATAGGTCGAGTTTAGCTCGAACCGTGTTGGCTCACAGATCTGCTTAACCCGTCGTGGGATGGACCACGATGCGAGTTGGGCTACCCTTTTTCTGTGGTGGCCCATATTCGGTCCTCCTTACCATTGCAGTGAAGTAGCCTATTGGACCACAGATCTGCCAAACTTGACGTAGTCGAGTATGTCGTTGTTTCCAATTGTGAAGGAAAATATGGACTTGGATAGGTGATATTGGGCTTGTGAACTGCCCAACTGCTGCACCAACTCGGTGCACATTGCAGTGAAGTATCCTATTTGCATGTTCAAAGTGATGCATTGGCCCTGAAATAAGATCGGACGACGATATTTCCATATTTTTAGTATCCTATCATGCTAGTCGTACAGATATTCAGTATGTATATCGAAGTTCTATCTAGCTACTGAATGGACTTACGGTATTCATAGATTCCATTACTCCGGCGCCCCCAGAGGCAAAGCTGACACCTTTGACGAATGCATGGATTCTGTTGGAACAGGGGGCTATAGAGAGGTAAGCCGCGGAAGATGGGACTCCTAGTTTCTCCGCTGCAGCATCCGGAGGATAAAAATGTAGACACCGTCAGTACGATGGGCAATAGTATTTCTTGATTCAATCACGTTTGTTTTCCGAAGAAAGCTTGCAAAAAATTTACAATTATGTGAATGTTCAAACATATCGGTTGTAGCATGAGACGTTAATTTAGAGACATAATTATGTGAGACTTGGGATGTTGGCCTTAGTTCTTTAGTCAGAAATTAAAACCCAAACCCAACCAATAATACTGCCCCCCCCCCCCCCAACCAAAAAAACCCCCAAACCCAAACATGTATTGGGCTTTAACTGATGTCCAAAGATAACACAAAATAACTTAAAACGATGTATTGGGCTTTTCTTGGTGTATTAAATCTTGGAATGCCATTTCTGCAAACATGTATTGGGCTTGAACTGATGCAGCTTTTCAATCAATTAAAGCCAGAGGGAACTACCCTAAACTTCAGGGAATCGATAAATCCAGAGACAAATTCAGCACAAATCCCAAATAATTTAACATAACCTATAATATTCAACCCAACCTTAACCCCAAAATAAACAAAAAGTCACCTCCTTTTCCCTATCAAATGCCGACATTTAACCATCCACTTATTATTTCAACATAAAACTAACTTCCTAATTTACATTGCCTGGATATTTAAAACACTATCCCATTGTTCCTGAGTTCAGCATCCTAAAAATGCAAGTAACAGACAACACCTGAACTTGACATGGTATTAGGTTGTATCAGTCAACACCTGAACTCTGGTCAATCTCATAGAAAACATGAAATGTCTGGGTTCAATTTTGGGTGATATATTCAAACTTTTCCTCTATAAGGCTGTCAAATTTGTGCATCTTTATGTGTTTTAGATTTGGATATATCCTAATGCACCTAATTTGTTCTCAGAGTTCTTTTTTATTTGGTCAACAAACTAATACCAAACCCAATTGACTCAATTATGAGACATTTAAACAAATACCTCTGGTGCAGCTCCTGATGATCCACTTGGCTGCGAAACAACCATATGAACATGCTCCAGAAACATGGATTTTCCCTGATCTGTGAAGTTCTTGATGTATAACATCAGCAAGTCCATAGATTTCGCTCTGTGAAGTTCTCTTCAATGTCTGGCTCGTGCTACACAACCAGTGGTCTCAGAAACACAGCATATACCCAACTTGTCCCCTGCATAACAACAAAATCGTTCTCTAAACAACCAACAAAAATACCTGATTGCAGATAAAATCCAAGATTTTAACAGCTATGAATTTAAAACTTCCATGTATAATAGACTACACGCCATGTATTCAAAACTACACGTCCATGTATTCAAAACTACACGCCATGTATTCAAAATCCAAGATTTTAACATCGGGGCCTGGATACAATTGCAGATAAAAGTCTCAAAAATACCTGATCTGTGAAGAAGTCGATCCGATTACAGATAGAAGTCTCACAAAACATGTTAGCCAAGGTCTGAGGTCTGAGGACTGAGGAGAAAAAATTTAGAAATCCAACCTTTCTCGGCTTTCTTCAACGCCTCACTGCCTTGCGAAACAGGATGATAACCGCGAGAAACCACGGATTGGGAAGCTCTTGGGGAAACATGATGTTGCTTTCTTGGGAAGCTCGAATGCCTGTTGCTCTCCCCAAAAAAAGCATGTTTCCTAAAAAGACTGTTCATCTCCCCACGCAAAAGCAGCTCTCCACACGCAAAAGAAATGGGACCCCCCAAGCTTTTAGGCAGAGTTCCAAGCAAATCTATCTCAAAACTTCATATAAGCCGTTCATTTCTCAAGATTTAATCCAGACCCTCTTTCTATCAACCCCTTTGTCCTAGTCAGCTTGTCCTAGTCAGCCCTAGAATTCAAAAATCGCTGTCAAATGTATAATAGATGTATATATATATATGTACATACATACATACATATGTATGTATGTACATACATACATACATACATACATATGTGTATGTATGTACGTAACTACATACATATATTATATGTATGTATGTATATACATATATGTATGTATGTATATACATATATGTATGTATGTATATATATATATATATATGTATGTACGTACATACATACACATATGTATGTATGTATATATGTATGTATGTACATACATATGTGTATGTATGTACATACATACATATATACATACATACATATGTGTATGTATGTACGTACGTACATACATACATATGTGTATGTATGTACGTACGTACATACATACATATGTATATGTATGTATGTATATCTGTATGTACGTATGTACATATGTATGTATGTATGTACATATGTACGTATGTATGTACATATGTACGTATGTATGTATGTACATACATACATATGTATGTATGTATATATGTATATACGTACATACATACATATGTATGTATGTATATATGTATATAAGTACATACATACATATGTATGTATATATATACATATACATACATATGTACATACATATGTATGTATGTACGTACATACATACATATAGTATGTATGTACGTACGTACATACATACTATATGTATGTATGTACGTACATATATGTATGTATGTATATATGTATGTACGTACGTACATACATATGTATGTATGTACGTACATACATACATATGTATGTACATATGTATGTATATGTATATACATACATACATATGTACATATGTATGTATGTATATTACATACATACATATGTGTATGTATGTACGTACGTACATACATATATACATACATACATATGTGTATGTATGTACGTACGTACATACATACATATGTATGTATGTATATATGTATGTACGTACGTACATACATACACATATGTATGTATGTATATATGTATGAACGTACATACATACATATGTATGTATGTACATATGTATGTATATACATACATACATATATACATGTATATACGTACATACATACATATGTATGTATGTATGTATGTATATACATGTATATACGTACATACATACATATGTATGTATGTATGTACGTATATACATGTATGTATGTATGTATGTATATACATGTATATACGTACATACATACATATGTATGTATGTACGTATATACATGTATATACATACATACATACATACATGTATATACGTGCATACATACATACATATGTATGTATGTACGTATATACATACATACATACATACATACATATGTATGTATGTACGTATATATGTACGTACGTACATACATACATATATGTATGTATGTATATATGTATGTACGTACGTACATACATCTATGTATGTATGTACGTACGTACATACATACATATTTATGTATGTACGTACGTACATACATACTATATGTATGTACGTACGTACATACATATATACATACATACATGTATGTATGTATGTACGTACGTACATACATACTATATGTATGTATATACATGTATATATACATACATATATACATGTATATACATACATATATACATGTATATACATACATATATACATGTATATACATATATATATCTATATACATATATGTATGTATGTACGTACGTACGTACATACATATGTATGTACGTACGTACATACATACATATGTATATATGTATCTATGTATGTATCTATATATACATATATGTACGTACGTACATATATATATGTATGTATGTATGTATGTATGTATGTATGTATGTATGTATGTATGTATCTATGTATCTATGTATGTAAATATATACATATATATACATATATATACATACATAGATACATATATATATATATGTATATGTATGTATGTACGTACATACACATATATATATGTATGTATGTACATAATATATGTGTATATACATACATATATACATACATAATATATATGTACTAGTCATTACCCGTGCCCATAGGGCACGGTTTATTTAATGGCTGAGTTTTTCTCGCCCACAAATTTCAAGTTCCCCCAAATTTCAAGTTTTCCCACAAAATTTCAAGTTTCCCCCCAAATTTAAGTTTTCCCCCAAAATTTAAGTCCCCCCCAAAATTGTCATTACCACCAAGGACAAACTTGCCACGTAGGACAAAGCTTTGTCCTAGTATGATAAGATTTAAAATCATCATAGAACTGGAAAAAAAATGTCTGGAAGGGGTGAGAAAAAAAGTGTGGGTGTGTGTGGGGAGGGTCCATAGGCAAAAATACAAAAACCGGGGTTGTATGTGCAAAATTCCACACCTCCTCTTTTATCCCTCAAAATCTCATCTCTTATATTTTCTCTTATTCAATTTCCCTGTTTTATATAATAGATATCCAAATTCTCTTATCCAATTTCTCATGTCCAAATTCTCTTATCAATTTCTCTTGATAACATCCGTCTTTTATATAATAGATATCCCTTATCCAATTTCTCTTGTCCAATATATCTTATCCAATTTCTCTTGATAACATCACTCGTTTGTAATATAGATATCTCTTATCCAATTTCTCTTGATAACATCGCTCTTATCCAATTTCTATTGTCCAATATCTCTTATTCAATTTCTCTTGATAACATCCCTCTTTTATAATATAGATATCTCTTATCCAATTTATCTTGTCCAATATCTCTAATCCAATATCTCTTGATAACATCCCTCTTTTATAATATAGATATCTCTTATCCAATTTCTCATGTCCAATATCTCTTATCCAATTTCTCTTGATAACATCCCTCTTTTATAATATAGATATCTCTTTTCCAATTTCTCTTTTCCAATATCTCTTATCCAATTTCTCTTGATAACATCCCTCTTTTATAATATAGATATCTCTTATCCAATCTCTCTTGATAACATCCCTCTCTTATAATATAGATATCTCTTATCCAATTTCTCTTGTCCAATATCTCTTATCCAATTTCTCTTGATAACATCCCGCTTTTATAATATAGATATCTCTTATCCAATTTCTCTTTTCAAATATCTCTTATCCAATTTCTCTTGATAACATCCCTCTTTTATAATATAGATATCTCTTATCCAATTTCTCTTTTCCAATATCTCTTATCCAATTTCTCTTGATAACATCCCTCTTTTATAATATAGATACCTCTTATCCAATTTCTCTTTTCCAATATCTCTTATCCAATTTCTCTTGATAACATCCCTCTTTTATAATATAGATATCTCTTATCCAATTTCTCTTGATAACATCCCTCTCTTATAATATATCTCTTATCCAATTTCTCTTGTCCAATATCTCTTATCCAATTTCTCTTGATAACAACCCTCTTTTATAATATAGATATCTCTTATCCAATTTCTCTTTTCCAATATCTCTTATCCAATTTCTCTTGATAGCATCCCCCTTTTATAATATAGATATCTCTTATCCAATTTCTCTTGATAACATCCCTCTTTTATAATATAGATATCTCTTATCCAATTTCTCTTGTCCAATATCTCTTATCCAATTTCTCTTGATAACATCCCTCTTTTATAATATAGATATCTCTTATCCAATTTCTCATGTCCAATATCTCTTATCCAATTTCTCTTGATAACATCCCTCTTTTATAATATAGATGTATGTATATATGTATGTATGTACATACATATATATGTATGTATGTACATACATACATATATACATACATACATATATATATGTATGTACGTACATACATACATTATATATGTGTGTACGTATGTACATACATATATATGTGTGTGTATGTACGTACATACATATATATGTACTAGTCATTACCCGTGCCCATTGGGCACGGTTTATTTAATGGCTGAGTTTTTATCCCCTACATATTTCAAGTTCCCCCAAATTTCAAGTTTTCCAACAAAATTTCAAGTTTCCCCCCAAATTTAATTTTTCCCCCAAAATTTAAGTCCCCCCACAATATCTCTTATCCAATTTCTCTTGATAACATCCCTCTTTTATAATATAGATATCTCTTATCCAATTTCTCTTGTCCAATATATCTTATCCAATTTCTCTTGATAACATCCCTCTTTTATAATATAGATGTATGTATGTATATACACATATATTATGTACATACATATATATATGTATGTACGTACATACACATACATATGTGTATGTATGTACGTACATACATACATATGTGTATGTACGTACGTACATATATATATATATGTGTATATACGTACGTACATACATACATATATACGTAGTTGATTGTGCTAATTCCAATAGCACCACTCTGGCTGATGACGTGATTGCTCCAAGGCTTGACCCGCAGTAATCGAGTTCTGTACCCGTTGCAAATGGAGCTACCTGTTGAAGTAGGCTGTGCCTTCTTGCCAGAATTGTTGTTTTTTGGTTAAAAGCCAGAATAATACAAATGGGGGTATAATGGAAAGCAATGTCATAAGAAATGGTGATGAAGGAGCTCAGGCATCGGACGAAATTTTGAACGAGGCATTCCCATCGAATCCAGGCCATGTTCCCCCTAACCTGCAGGTGAATAAATTGTTGGAGAATTCTCTAACCACTGAAAACCCTTTCTGGGTTTTGGAGCATATTGAATTGAAGGCTGCTTCTAATTCTAGTAAATGCAAATCAGAATGCCCCTTCCTCTGCTTCTAGGAGAAGTTCTCGCCTCGCATACACATATATATATATATGTATGTACATATATACATATATATGTATATATATATGTATATATATATGTATGTATGTATGTATATATATATGTATGTATACATACATACATATGTGTATGTACGTACACGTATGTACGTATGTGTACATATATGTATGTACGTATGTACGTACATATATGTACGTATGTGTACGTACATACGTACATATACGTATGTACGTACGTACGTACATACATATATGTACGTATGTGTACGTACACATACGTACATATATGTATGTACGTACGTACGTACATACATATATGTACGTATGTACGTACGTACATACATATATGTACGTATGTGTACGTACACATATGTACGTACGTACGTACGTACATATATGTATATATATATATATGTATATGTATATATATATATATGGATTTACTGTAGAAAAGGTGATACCTGATCTATTAGTTCAGGTACCAAGACACAAAAAGGTGGAAAGTACAAAAAGGTTGAAAAGTACAAGCCCCGCATGGGCTTGTACTCGTTGTGGGGCCAACCTTTTTGTGTCTTGACACCTGATCTACATGAATCCATATATGTGCCAGTTTGGATTCAGTTTCATCATATGCCTCTCTATATGTGGACTTTGGACATTCTAAATGTCATCGCTAGTGTGGTCGGTATTCCATTATGCCTCGACAAAGCAACGACAAATCGAGATAGAATTCAGTATGCCTGATGTCTGGTGGAAGTAAATGCGAAAAATCCCTTACTGAGGGATGTTTT
This sequence comes from Scilla litardierei, assembly GCA_030789695.1. NCBI lineage: Eukaryota > Viridiplantae > Streptophyta > Magnoliopsida > Asparagales > Asparagaceae > Scilla > Scilla litardierei. The sequence continues at coordinate 57,746,221 of CM061142.1, read as the reverse complement.
GGTCGAGAAGGATGATGGTTCTCAGATATTTGTTGAAGTCAAGTATGAGGGAGAACCCCCTAGGTGCAGTGGGTGTTCCTGTTTTGGACACACTGATGCTCAATGCCCTAGTAAGGGAGTTGTCGAGACTGTTCCTAATCAACCGGAATTGGCTATGAATTCTTCTCCAGCTGTTGATACGCAAGCCATTGACATATTGGCATCCCCTAACCAAGCTCATGCCAATTATTCTACGTGTGTTGGTGCTCCTCCGTTAAGGTCAAAGGTACAAACCGCTAGGGAATCCTCTATGGATAGTGCAGCTACTGCTAATGTGACATGGGCGGGTAGTATGGATCAAGAATCTGCAGATAAAATAGTATTTGATTGTGCTAATTCCAATAGCACCACTCTGGCTGATGACGTGATTGCTCCAAGGCTTGACCCGCAGTAATCGAGTTCTGTACCCGTTGCAAATGGAGCTACATATTGAAGTAGGCTGTGCCTTCTTGCCAGAATTGTTTTTTTTTTTGGTTAAAAGCCAGAATAATACAAATGGGGGTATAATGGAAAGCAATGTCATAACAAATGGTGATGAAGGAGCTCAGGCATCGGACGAAATTTTGAACGAGGCATTCCCATCGAATCCAGGCCATGTTCCCCCTAACTTGCAGGTGAATAAATTGTTGGAGAATTCTCTAACCACTGAAAACCCTTTCTGGGTTTTGGAGCATATTGAATTGAAGGCTGCTTCTAATTCTAGTAAATGCAAATCAGAATGCCCCTTCATCTGCTTCTAGGTGAAGTTCTCGCCTCGCAGGGGGCAATGGTTCCTCATCATCATCCTCTTAAATGTCAGTACTCGTATTGAATAATATGGGCCTCAACTCTTCTGCCAGGAGGAGTGACCTGAAGCATCGGTTTCGTAAGTACCGCCCTTCTATCTTTTGTTTAATGGAAACTAAAGTTGAGTTGTGTAATGCGTCGAGGGTAACCAAATTCTTCCCTCGAGCTTGGGATAGTATTGACAATAGGCTTCACCATTCTGGTGGACGTATTGTTGTACTATTTGATCCCTCCATTTGGCATTTCACCATCCACTCCATCTTCGCTCAACATATCCTGGCCATCATTACCAATGTTGTGGGTCTTACTTTTGCCTTCATAGTTGTGTATGCTTTCAATTAAGCGCCTCTTAGAAGCGACTTATGGGATTTTCTGCGCCAGGATGCTACTACTCTTAATTCTATGCCCTGGCTTATGGGAGGGGACTTCAAATGTGTCCATTTTTCCAACGAGAAGGTTGGTGGCCGTCCCATCGATCATATTGCTATGGATGATTTCAATGATTGCATAGGTTGCTGCTGCCTGATGGAGCTAAAGAGTATTGGTCAACGTAAAAGTTGGAATAATAAGCGATCTGGACCTGGACGCATCTCTGCTACTCTTGATAGAATTTTATGCACTGCTTCTTGGATTCGTCTTCTCCAGTAATCTTTCATGGAATATTTAAATGCTGGGACTAGTGATCATTGTCCCATTCGAGTCATTCTTTAACCCAATGTAAGTTTCCATCCTAAACCATTAAAATTTTATAATGCTTGGGCTTTGCATTTGGGGTTTTCAGATTTACTGCATAAGAGCTGGAATCCGTATATCCACATATTGTATCCCAATGTTTAAAGTTGTTACCAAAATCAAAGTTCTAAAGCAACATCTTAAACATTGGTCTATTGGGTGCCGCAATATTGTTGTTAATTAGCGAATGCACTAGATCATATCCAAAGCAATCCATATTCGTCGCATAATTCTGCCCTACAGAAGCAAGAGCAGGACGCCTCTTTCAGGCTTGCCCAGGCACTATATATGGATGATGCAGATATGAGGTAGAAGAGCCGCCAAAATTGGCTTAGTTTAGGGGACAGAAATACCAATTATTTCTATACTGCTATGAAGGCTCGGCAATGCTACAATAATCTTACTCATCTTATGTCTGCGGATGGAAGGCATAATTCTAATCCTGAAAGTCTTAGAGAGGATGCCCCCTATTCTATGAACGGTTATTTAAGCAGGAGGACTATTGGAACGTATTTCCCAAGCTTACTCCAAAAAGGAAGCTCACTCCTTTTGGTACAGAATATATGGATAGGGATATTTCGGCTGATGATATCAAGGAAGCTGTGTTCCAGATTGGCAAGGATAAAGCTCCTGGACCTGATGGGTACAATGCCTATTTTTACCAGAAAAATTGGGAAATCATAGGGGATGATGTCTCTGCTGCTGTTTTTTCTTTCTTTGAATTTGGATCCATGTTGCGCCAGATAAAGCACACTTTCTTAACCATAATTCCCAAGAATTCCAATGCTTCTAGTTTGGGGGGATTATATGCTCATTCCTGCTGCAATGTTATTTATAAAATCATTAGTAAAATTCTTTGTAACAGGCTTAAGCAGGTTATTTGTGAGCTGATTTCGTCTAATCAAGCCGCCTTTCTCAAAGATAGACTTTTAGCAGACTGCACTCTTATTGCCCATGAACAAATAAGAGATTTCAGTAACCTTATGGGGGCAAGGACATGTATCAAATTGGATTTGTGTAAGGCTTTTGACAGTGTTAGTAGAGAATTCATTCTTTTCATGCTTCATCGGATGGGATTCGGAGTCAGATTCATTAATTGGATATATGAGTGTATTACTACCCTAACTTTCTCTATGTTGATTGATGGCTCGCCCGCAGGATATTTTCCCTTTAATAGAGGGTTGAGGCAGGGATATCCTCTATCCCCCTATCTGTTCGTCATTGTTATGGAGGCGTTCTCTCTGCTGATGGCCAGAGCAGAGTCGTCCCTTTCTATTCATCCTATGAGGAGATCTGGAGATATTTCTCATCTGCTTTTCGCATACGATCTTCTTGTATTCTGCCGTGGAAACCCCCATTCTCTGAAGGGCCTGCAACAGCTTCTTGATACTTTCAGTCTTTTTACAGGGTTGCAAGTTAACTGGAATAAAAGTTCTGCCATTTTTAGCAAGGGTACTCGTAGTCCTAATACCCTTGCGAGCATCTTGGGGATTAAACTTGTCAGTTCTCTTACTACTTACCTAGGCCTCCCATTATCTTCGAATTATCCTAAGGCTTCCATGTTCTCCAGATTAATTGATAGGTGCGAGAAAAGATTAATGGGTTAGTCCTCATCTCTTCTCTCGATTGCGGGAAAAATTGAGCCGGTTCGGACTATGATCTATGGCATGGTGTCATTCTGGATGCAAGCCTATCGTATTCCTCATTCAATAATCCGTTCTATTACATCAGCCTGTAGGAAATTTATTTGGGGCAATTAGCACTTTTCGGCCCGGAAGGACTTGTGCACCCCTAAAGAAGAGGGGGTGGGCCTCAGACTCCTATCTGATCTGAATGAGGCCTCTGGGGTTCGTTTAACCTGGAAATATTTATCTTCTGACAGCCATTGGGCTAAGTGTATGAGGAATTCCTATAAAGCATTTGAGGGCTTTTATCTCTCCAAGTCCAAACCAACCCATTCTGAAACATGGAAATTTTTACTTCGCTGTCATGGCACTTCCCAGAAGCTTATCAAACGTGTAGTGATGGATGGCACCAATACCTCTTTCTGGTATGATAATTGGTTGCCATGTGGCCCCTTAGCTCAGTCTCATTTAGTTCCCCTCGGTTCGGAAAATAAAGTTGTCTGAGACTACTGGTGTGAAACATGGTGGATTAGTGATTCGGGAATTGATAGTGTTCGGCCACTTCTTCAGTCGATGCACTTAGGCCACAGGGTTGATTCTTGGGCGTGGATAGATGGTTCGACCTGTTCATTTCGTGCGGCATGGGAGGGGACCCGTACCCAGGGGGAAGCCTTCCCTTACCATGGTGTTGTTTAGTATAGACGTCATATTCCAAAGATGGCCATTACCCTTCTGAGAGCTTTCCACGGCAAGCTCTAAACCCGTGATATCTTGCATAAATGGGGGGTTACCCCAGATCAGTCTTGTGTCTTGTGCGATGGTGGCTTGGTGGAAAGTATTGATCACATTTTTTTCAATTGCCCTTACACTTGTTATATTCTATGCAAATCTCTGCTTAAATTGGGGATCCATTCTAATGCCCCATCCACCCTGGGAGAGGTGGGGGACCTCTTCTTGGGCTTTATAGTAAGAAGGATAATGTGGGCATCTTGGCTAAAACAGCACTTGCATCTATAGTTTGGTACATTTGGAAACAACATAACATGAGAATCTTTGAGGGCAAGATTAAGGATTAAAACGCTCTTTTTGAAGACATCGCAGCTGCTGTGGTTATAGCTTTGCATGATATTGAGAGAGATCAACCATCTGATATTGCCCCCTTTTCCAATTGGGCTTTTTTAGATGTATGAAATTTATGTATATACTTTTGGTCTCGTTAATAGTAAACTGTACGAGTTTAGGATGTAATGGGTGAAGACGCTTGTGTCATATCCCCATTCTCCTTTAATTGTACGGGTTTACTCTAGCGATGATGTTTTGTATTCTATTTTGTTATAAATAAAGATCACTCTTACCTGTCATATATATATATATATATATATATATATATATATATATATATATATATATATATATATATATATATATATATATATATATATGGATTTTATATATATAAAAATGGTGTGCGATTTTATCGGAGAGGGAGATTCTGGCGATTCTGGCGACCCTGGGATTGACGGCGATAGTCGGAAGGTAAACCTAAAAGATGCTCGTATACCTGACAAATGCCGGCTCGGCATACCTCAGGTGGGAGGCAATACTCAGGCTGGGGGTTCTCACGGAATCGGGGTGAGATCGAATTCTCTTGGAGGCGCAGGGTTCAAGGAGGCTACCTTAGGAGGCAATTGGAATAATGTTCGTTTGGGAATCGGATCTTCTGCTGGGAACAACTTGGGTGAGACAGGTACGTCTGCCAATGGGGGTTTTGGGAATCGGAGACAAGTGGGTGAAACAGGCGATGGGTGGCAGGAGGTTCATAGGCGTAAGAGAGCGCCGTCTAAGACAGTCAATTATCCACGGACGAAGAGCTATTACGGATACGGACATCGACGGCCACCTACCAAGAACGGATTTGTACCTCAATCACGGTTGGTGCAGGGAGGGAATGCACGTAACGTGCTTGATAAATTGCCTTTTAGGCCTTCTACTGTAATCCATGTAGATACAACGGTTGCTAAACAATCATGGCTTGATGTTTGCACTAATCGTCGCAAATATGGGTCAGCTCTGGGTATGTCTCTAGTCCCACCTAAGACACGTGCTGATGGCTCTCTTTGTGTGAGATTTCCTGAAGAACTCGTTCAACGTGGGGCTGAAAATTGGAAGAATACGATTGTTGGCTATGTTTTGGGTGACATCCCTTTCTACAGCCAAATCGTTGCCTGGACTGAGAGACTGTGGAAAGCCAAGAAGAGGGTACAAATTTACAGCAGGGAGAACGGATTTTTTTATTTCCGTTTTGAATCTCAGGAGGAATGTGAATGAATCTTGACAGGGGGGCCCTGGCTTTTTGAGGGCAGACTTGTGGTCCTCAAGAAACGGAGTCTACATATGAGACACGACCGTGATATACTATCCTCTGTTCCTGTCTGGGTTCAACTCCATGGGGTCCCACTTTACATGTGGAATTTAGAAGGCCTTAACATCATTGCCTCTGTCCTAGGCACGCCACTTTGTCTTGATAAAGCTACGGCTCATCTTGAAAGAATCACTTACGCCCGGTGTTTGGTTGAAGTCAGTGCATTAACTCCATTGGTGTCATCAATTGAAGTTGAGATTGGCGATAGCTCTGTCGTAACTATCGGCACCAAGTTTGAAGGAGCACCCCCTAGATGTAGCCAATGTATCTGTTTTGGTCATACGGATGAGCAATGCCCTTCGCAACAAAAGCCCAATGCTGCTATAGAGATCCCTTCAGTCCAAGTTCAACAAACACCTGTTAATGCCGCTAAGGAGATCACTCCTTCTGCACTTAAGGAAATAAGGGTCACTGTAGAAGATGCGGGGAATATAACTCTTGACCCAGGTGCTGCAAGCCAGAACGGGAATGCACCTTCGCCAGATACGGGTATTGATCCTTGCTCCCAGGATTCGAGCATTTGCCCTGAACCGAGCATTCCCCAGGTCCAGGGACTAAAAAGGGACTAAAAGGCATATTGATAGACGGCCCCTGTATTGCCAGCAATGTCGACATCAACAAGGTGAACGTGGGGGAAGTATCTCAATCTTATGAGAATAGTGTTGAATCCATCCAAGTAACGAGACCAGTGGTGCCTGTACCCACCCAGTTTGGCATGGAGCCCGCGGCGGTATTTGTGTCCTCCGATGTTCTGAATCCTGATAAGTCTGTTGACAATGTTACCTCTGAAGTAAGACATAATCTTCACCCGATTCCCTCGCTTCTTGTTGAGATGGAGAGAGAAGATATTGACATTGATAAAGTCCCTGAGAGATTGGCTATTGACAATCCGGAATGGGAGAAGGAGATCGAAGCGCAACTAAAGTATAAGTCTGAAATAAAAGCAGGGAAGCAGAAATTGAGTCTCTGTCAGCCGGTAGCGGTCAGGAGGAGCTCTCGGTCACAGTCTTGTGGTGGACTTGTGAGGCAACAAACTACTACGGATCAATGACAATTTTTTTCTGGAATTCCAGGGGATTGAATAATCAAGTCCGGAGGAGGGACTTGCGAAATAGAATTAGCACACTAAACTCATCTGCTATTATTCTGTTGGAGACTAAAATCAAGTCTCCGGCCTCTAACAATAAGGCTGGGATCCCCACCGGGTGGGATTCTTTGGATAACTCATCTTGTGCTCCTGGTGGGCGTATTCTTATGGGGTTTAACCCCGCGATTTGGAAGATTTCTCTTTTATCTTTCTCGGTCCAGCACATATCTGTTCGCTGCACAAATGTTGGAGGATTTGAGTGTGTTATCACAGGAGTCTATGCTTGTAACACAATAGTGGAGAGAAAAGAGTTGTGGAAGAGCATGGAGGAGGATGTTGCGTTAGTTGGGAACTCAGCTTGGCTTGTGGGGGGGATTTCAATAGTGTCCTCTACACTAAAGATAAGATTGGAGGAAGAAGGTTAGAGGAGTCTACTGTTCGGGACTTTACTGATTGCATCAGAAGATGTTCGCTCCTAGAGATGAAGAGCTCTGGTAATCGGTTCAGTTGGTGTAACCATCGGGTTGGAAAGGACCGTATCTCTGCCCAACTCGATCGCATTTTTTGTAATGTGTCTTGGGTTAATATGCTTCCAAATACCTTCTTTGAATATCTGGATCCTCTTACTAGCGACCACTCTGCTATGGTCGTGAACCTCCATAACCAGGTCTCCTCTCAACCTAAGCCTTTCAAGTTTTTTAACTATTGGGTCCATTGTCCAGGTTACAAAGAAGCTGTTGAATCTAGTTGGTGTTGCCGTGTAAAAGGAACGCCTATGTATCGTCTTACACAAAAATTAGGCATGCTGAAGCCTTCTCTGCGGGCATGGGCAGGTAATCATCATGCGGCTAATAATGTCAAAAGAATTAGAAAGGAGCTTGAGGACATTCGTAAAGACCCTGGCATCCATACTGACATCCCCTTGCAGCAAAAAGAGAAGAATCTTTTGATGGACTTGACCACTGCTATTAAGCTTGAAGAAGATATGTTTCGTCAAAAGAGTCGTCAAGACTGGCTAGCTCTTGGAGATAGGAATACCAAGTTTTTCTACAATGCAATGAAATCAAGAATTAGCCGCAACAACCTATACCACCTTGTTGATATGCATGGAGGCCAAAATAGAGCCTATGATGATCTGAAAGTCAAAGCCCCCTCCTATTTTGAAGATCTATATAATCAGACTAGCTACTGGAACACCTTCCCTAGACTGGTTCCGAAGCGGATATTAACTGATGCGTCCTCAGTGTGGCTGGGCAGGAGGGTATTGGATGAGGAGATAAAGACAGCTGTTTTCCAGATTGGGGCTGATAAGTCTCCTGGGCCAGATGGGTTTAATGGGTTCTTTTATCAACATAGCTGGGGCCTTATTGGAGATGAGGTAACTTCTGCCATAAAATCCTTTTTTTGTTCTGGTTCACTCCTTAGGCAAGTCAATCATACTCTCCTTACGCTGGTGCCTAAGAGTGATAATGCCTCCTCACTAGGGGATTATAGGCCTATTGCCTGCTGCAACGTCCTATATAAGATTATTAGCAAAATAATCTGTAACAGGATTAAAGTAGTAATTCATGATTTGATTTCCCCAAATCAATCTGCTTTTCTCAAAGGGCGGCTTTTGAGTGATTGCACCCTCTTAGCCCACGAGCAGATCAGAGATTTTAGCAACCCTATGGGGGGAAGAGCCTGCCTGAAATTGGACCTGAAGAAAGCATTCGATAGCGTGAACCGTGACTTCATTCTCTATTTCCTGAGGCTTATGGGTTTTCCAGGAAAATTAATTGGTTGGATCAAGGAATGTATTATGACTCCATCATTCTCTGTTATGATAAACAGCTCCCCTGTTGTATATTTCAAAGGTAACAGAGGCATTCGTCAAGGTGATCCTCTCTCCCCCTATTTATTTGTCTTTGCAATGGAAGCATTCTCTATCTTGATTTCTAAAGCTATTAATTTGGGCAATATTCATCCAATGAGGCGTTCTGGGTCCATTTCCCATCTTCTTTTCACCGATGATCTTCTGGTTTTCTGTCGAGCTAATACTGCTTCCTTCCTGGGCATCAAACAATTACTGGAGGAATTCTCTAATTTCACGGGACTACATGTTAATTGGGATAAAAGTTCTGGATTGTTTAGCAAGGGGGTTAAGAATAAATCAAATCTGGCAGATTTGCTGGGTATTAAAATTGCTACAACCATTACTACATATCTAGGATTGCCACTCTCGTCGAAGTATCCAAGGGCTGCTAACTTTGGCAGATTAGTAGATAAATGCAAAAAAAGGATGTTGGGTTGGAGCTCTTCTTTCCTCTCAATAGCGGGACGCATTGAACTTGTAAGGACGGTTATTTATGGAATCGTTGCTTTCTGGATACACGCATTCCACATTCCTGTAAGCGTTCTAAGGACCATCTCTTCATTGTGTCGACGGTTCATTTTAGGCTCATCTCGAGCTTGGGCTTGGGAGGATATGTGCAAACCAAAGGAAGAAGGTGGGGTTGGAATTAGACTATTAGAAGACTTAAATGCTGCGGCAGGGCTGAAGTTAACTTGGCGATATCTCACCTCAGACAGTATATGGGCTAAGCACATGGAAGCTAGATATGGATCTGAGGTTGGACTATTTGCGGTAAAGAAGCAACTTGCGCACTCAGGAACATGGAAGCGTATTCTGAAGAGCCGAACTATTTCCCTTAAACTCATCCGCAGAAATGTAAGGGATGGCAAATCAACTTATTTTTGGTTGGACTCTTGGCTTCCGGTGGGACCATTAAAAGACCTGTTCATTATTCCAGCCGGTGCAATGCTAGCAAAAGTCAGTGACTATTTTGAGGCCGACAAGTGGCGGGATGATTCTGACATTGCGCATGTATTGCCGTTTCTTAGGAATATCAAACTAAAAGCTGGACCGGATGAGTGGGAGTGGGTCCCTAGTGAGCAATTTGGTTTCAAGCAAGCTTGGGAGGGTATTCGACATCGAGGTACTCCATTCCCTTTCCACAAACTTATTTGGTACAAAAATCATTGCCCTAAAATGTCCTTAAGTCTTCTTCGCGCTTTCCGTGGAAAATTGCTTACTAGAGACTTAATAAGCAGATGGGGTCTCAACACTCCAGTGGGATGTGTTTTATGTGATGAGAATATGAAGGAAAATATTTCTCACTTATTTTTTGAATGTAGCTATTCCACCTACATTCTGAGAAGAGCTTTGTTGAAGCTACAGGTATCTGACCTTATTAATCCGATATTACATGATGTGGGAGATTATTATCTAAAGCATTTCAGCGGGAAGAGTACATTGGGCATTCTTGCTAAGACAGTTCTTGCTGCAATGATTTGGCATATTTGGAGTGAAAGGAACCGGCGTATTTTTGATGAGGAAAAGAGAAGCAAAATCCTACTATTTGATGTGATTTCAGCTGATGTTAGAGTTATTTTGCAAGACCTGGAGCCGAATACTGAGGAGGAAATTGTTGCTTTCGCCAATTGGGAATTTAGAGACATGGGTTGAGTCATGTATCTTATTTCTACTCTATGTTTGGGGAGTTTATATAGCTTCATATTTGAAGTGGTTCTTATAGTGGAGAGTGACGGCGCCTGTGCCCTATCCTCTCTCTATCCGTACCATTTCCTATGTGGGCTATTGTTGTAAATTGTATTTTGAATCAATAAAATTAACGCTAACCTTACAAAAATATATATATATATATATGGATTAATATAGAACAGGTGGCACCTGATCCAATGGATCAGATGCAAGACACAAAAAGGTGGGGCCCCACGGGTACAAGCCCATGTAGGGCTTGTACTTCCCACCTTTTTTGTGTCTTGCCACCTGATCCAATGGATCAGGTGGCAGCTTTTCTACATTAAATCCATATGTGTGGGGGGGGGAATATGGGCCTGAGCTGTCAGCGCATGAAATTTTTCATGCGCTGACAGCAATTTAGGGGGTCAAAAAATATTTTTAAAAAAACTGTGTTTTTTGCAGTGTGTTCTCCAACTTGTTAACTAGCTCTCCACCAATTTTCAAGCCGATCCAACACCATTTGAGCCTCCGTTCATCGATTTCAAAAAAAACTTCTCCAGAATTTCGAACTGACAGCGTAACATTTTTGAAATCAATGGACGGATGCTTAAATGGTGTTGGATCGGCTTAAAAATTGGTGGGGAGCTAGTTAACAAGTTGGATAACACACCGCGAAAAAACATTTTTGAAAAAAAATATTTTTTGACCCCCAAATTGCTGTCGGTGCTGGAAATATTTCCTGTGCTAACAACTCAGGCCCATATTCACACACACACACACACACGCACACACACACGCACACACACGCACACATGTATATATAAGAGAATAATGGGTATCATACGCCATATGAGAGTGTATCTCATATGCCCTCTCACATAAAGGGGCAAGTACACCAAGTAAAAATCAGCACCCAAATATAAGCCCATCTGACCCCCCCCACAATCCACACACACACCCTCCCTTTTCCGCTTTCTCCCCTTGGCTTCCTATCGGATCTTTTCTGTTCCTCCTTCTCCATTTTCCTCCTTCTCCATTTTTGTCGTGCAAGTGTGCACGGGGTTTTTCCTTGTGTGTGTGTGTGTGTGTGTGTGTGTGTGTGTTCCTAAATATTATTCCAAAGAGGAAACTTACTACTGATGTTGCGGTTTGGTTGGAAATGAATGTATCTGCTACAGAAATAAAAGAGGATGTTTTCAGATTGGAAAAGATAAGGCTCCGGGTGCAGATGGGTTCAATGCTTTCTTTTATCAGCATGATTGGGATATCATAGGTAATTATGACGTCAATTTAGCTGTTTCATCCTTCAGATCGGGTACCATGCTGCGCCAAATAAATCATATCTTCCTTACCTTAGTCCCTAAAAATTCCAATGCATGTAATATATAAGATCATCAGTAAAATTCTTTATAGCAGGTTGAAACTGGTTATTAATGAGCTGATTTCGCCCAATTAGGCCGCTTTCTTTAAAGGTCGGCTTCTCTTTGATTGCACGCTTTCGGCACATGAGCACATATGTGACATCAGTAGTCCTATGGGATCTAGAGCATATCTAAAATTGGATCTCCGTAAAGCATTTGATAGTTTCAATAGAGAATTTGTTCTTTTCATCCTACATCAAATGGGATTCCATGGTAAATTTATAAGCTGGATCTCTGAATGCATCTCAACCCCATCCTTTTCAGTATTGGTGGATGGTTCTCCTGCGGGGTTTTTATGTCCAACAGAGGCTTAAGTCAAGGATACCATCTATCCCCATACATTTTTGTTCTTGTAACGGAAACAGTTTCTCTTCTTATGGCCAGAGCTGAAGCATGGCATTCTATCCATCCTATACAGAGAACGAGGTCTATCTCTCGTCTTCTATTTGCAGATGATCTTCTGGTATTCTGTCGTGCCAACCATCATTTCGTTAAGGGTTCGAGGATTTATTAAATGCTTTCAATCTGCTAACTGGGCTCCATGTTAATTGGGATAAGAGTTCTGTTATTTTCAGTAAAGGAACTCGTGATCCAGGCAGGCTTACTACTACCTTGGTATTAAGAAGGTATCCTCTCTTTCTGTCTATCATGGATTTCCATTATCGTCTAATTATCCTAAAGCATCCATGTATTCCCGGTTGGTTGATACGTGTACAAAGAGGCTCCATGGGTGGTCTTCGTCCCTTCTTTCCATTTCTGGAAGGATAAAGTTGGTACGCACAGTGATTTATGGCATGTTTGCCTTCTGGATGTATTCCTACCGCATCCCTCCTGTTCTGTGCACTATCACTTCTGCTTGTATGAGGTTTATCTGGGGGAATCAGCACGCTTGGGCCTGGCGAGATTTATGCACCCCGAAGGAAGAGGGAGGGTTTGGGCTGAGACCTCTCACTGATCTTAATGTGGCTTCAAGCGTTCGGCTTACCTGGAGACTATTATTGTCTCATGGGCCTTGGGCACAGTATATGAGAAGACATTACACTTCAGTGTCTGAAGGCTTCTACAGGGCTAAAGCAAAACGTACAAATTCTGGCACCTGGAAATTCCTTCTTCGAAATCGTAGTGCATCTCAGAGACTCATCAAGTGTATCGTTATGGAAGGCACTACTACATCTTTTTGGTATGATAATTGGCTGCCTTATGGGCCTATAGCCCTTCTACAGGAGGTTCCCATTGGGGAAGAAAATAAGCTAGTTTACTGTTATTGGTCGGCAGGGAATGGAAAAATGATCCGCATATCCAGTCATTACTCCCCGTTCTTCAGACTATCTCCATTACTCCTGGTAGTGACACTTGGGAATGGATTCCTGGCGCTGTTTGCACTTTTTATGATGCATGGGATGGCTCCCATATGAGAGGCACCCCATTTCCTTATCACAATGTGGTCTGTTATAGTAACCATATCCCCAAGTTGGCACTTACACTCCTTCGAGCTTTCCATGGTAAGCTCTTAACTAGAGACATTCTTCATGAATGGAGAGTAATTGACAGCCAAAATTGCATCTTATGCGAGGAGGGTTATATATAGATTATTACTCACTTATTTTTTTGAATGCAATTACACTCGATACATTCTTTACAGGGGTCTCCTTAAGCTGAATATTATTGTTCCTGCGCCATCCACACTCACTGGGGTGGGGGATATTATTCTCTCTCTCAACAATAAAAAGATAGTATGGGCATACTAGCAAAACCGGCTCTAGCATCCATGGTTTGGCATATCTGGAAGCAACACAACAGTATGATTTTTGAAAGAAAATGGATGGAGAAAACTATGCTTTTTAAAGCGATTGCGGCGGATGTCCTTATATCTTTGCATGATATTGATCGAGATCATCCCTTGGAGGATATCCCCCTTGCAAATTGGGGTTTTTTGGATGCTTGATACCATGTAATATGTATATATTTAGGCCATGGGTGGGCCTGGAATGGGCTTAGTTTGTAGTGGGTGATGGCGCTTGTGCATTATCCCCTCTCTCTATTCCCAACCTAGTCTTCCCTAGTGGATGTTTTTGTATTGTTTTGATTTTAATAAAGATATGCATTTACTCGTGTGTGTGTGTGTGTGTGTGTGTGTGTGTGTGTGTGTGTGTGTGTGTATTTTGAAAGGTAAGTGTGTGTGTATATATATAAATATAAACAAGTAACTACATCATGGCAAGCACCAATAAGTAGGGCAGATAGGGGAGAGGCTGGGAAGCAGTCACCCTACACAAAAGCTACTAGGTACAGTACAAACCAAGAAAAAAGTGCTATACTGGGGAGGCACATAAAACCGGCCTAAGAAAGCCCCCAGTTCCCAAAAAAAAGGACGATCCATAAGATCAACATCATCCAAGTCACAAGAGACTAAAGCATCAACAGAGATCCTGGCAAAGAGTGCATCCTTGGGGGACGCCCTAGACCTGAAGATCTGGCTATTCCTCTCTCTCCAAATATGCCAGACAGCCGTAGAGAAGACCAGCATGGCGAGCTTGCCCCTAGGTGTGGTTTTCCCCGTGCTCCAACCATCCGTCTCAACTGGTGAGCTTCGACGGTGATGGATTTAAAGAATGAGGGAAAGTCAAGCCAGAGGTTGCATACCGCCTAGACAAAAGAACTGTAATCACCGCGAAAGAAGATGTGACGAGTCATCTCAAGGTGGGAGCTGCAGAGAGCACAGAGGGCCTGCTCCAAGATACCATGCCTAGCAAGCTGATGGGAGGTGGAGAGACGGTCCGAGAGGGTACGTAGCAGAGTAAGGGCGAACTTGGGGGGTGTGCCCAGGGAACTAGATCAGGGACGCAAGGTGAGAGGGAGGGGAGCTGCGATGAATGCTAGACCACGCTGAACAGAGAGAGCAGCCACTTTTCAAAGCCTAAGCCCAGGAATCGGAACCACCTTGGACAGAGACCGATGCAAAGTGTGGCGCCAGATGGGTAATCCAGTCAGGGAGGAGCCAGGTCTCACCATCCCAGAAGTCAGCAACTCGGAAGTATCTCAGGGAGTGGGGGCGGGTACAGCTTGGCCAGGGGGCCGCAAGGGAGCCAAGGATCAAACCAAAAGGAGGAGGAGCAGCCATCTCCCACAACCTGACCTAAGCAAGAAGCAGCAGAATCCCGACACCGAAGAACGTGCTTCCAGGAGCCCGAGTCCAAACCGAGGCCTCATAATGGAAGAGAGGGGTGTGCTTCAGATAAGTATCCAGCATATATGAGGCCCACTGGGAGGGGGATTGAAGGAGCCTCCAAAGCAGCTTGGCACCAGCTGCCACACCAACCTCTCTCAGAGAACGGAGGCCAATGCCCCCCTCACACTTGGGAAGGCACATGTCATCCCACCGCCAAAGATAGAGCTTGGAGCCCCAGATGAAATCACGGCACATGAGGTCAATCTCCGTCAAAACAGAGGCCAATGCCCCCCTCACACTTGGGAAGGCACATGTCATCCCACCGCCAAAGATGGAGCTTGGAGCCCCAGATGAAATCACGGCACATGAGGTCAATCTCCGTCAAAACAGAAGAATGGATGCAAAAAGACTGAATCCAGTAGGACACAAACTATGGATGACAGTACGGACCAAATTAATGCGCCCAGAGGTGGAGAGAAGCCAAGAAGACCATCCAGCAATCTTGGAATTGCATTTGTCAACAAGCCCAGAGAAAAGTTTCGTCGCAGGATACGTGGACGAGAGAGGGAGACCAAGATACCTGACTGGGGGACATCAATAGGGATACCAAGAAGGAGGGTGAGCTCCACGGTCAATGCTACAACTCTTACTGAGCATCAATCTACTCTTACCTCTATTCACCTCTAGACATGTCAGGAGATGGAACAAGGAAAGGAGCATGCCGGGCTCCAAAAAGGAAGTAGCCTCCGCCTTGCAAACGACAAGCATATCATCCGCGAAAAGGAGATGAAAGGGGATACTCAACCCCCCCCCCCCCCCCCCCCCCCCCCCTTAGGGGGCTGGATAGCACCAGAATGAGTGGCATGGTCCATCAGCAGGGTAAAAGCCTCCATAACGATGACGAAGATGAAAGGTGAGATATGGACACCCTGGTGCACTCCTCTGCTACTCCCAAAAAATCCTGCAGGAGACACATTGACGAGGACCGAGAAGGAAGCCGAATCAACACACACATTTACCCATTGGACGAAGGAGGGAGGGAAGCCAAGGTGGAGGAGGAAGGAATAGATGAACTCCTGGTTGATACTATCAAAAGCTTTCTGCAGATCCAGCTGAATACATGCCTTTGCACCCAGGGAAGCAGAGAAGTCATGAATGAGCTCGTGGGAAAGAAGAGAAGAGTCCGAAATGAGCCAATCCTTGATGACAGCCAACTGGTTCTAGGAAATCAGCCCTGGGATCACCTCTGCCAACCGGCAGCTGAGAACTTTGGAAATGGTTTTGTAGACTGGGTAAAGGTGGCACCTAATCTAATAGATCAGGTGCCAAGACACAAAAAAGTGGAAAGTACAATCCTCACATGGGCTTGCACTTTATGTGGAGACCACTTTTTTGTCTTACACCTATCTATTAGATCAGGTGCCACCTGATCTACATGATTCTCTCTCTCTCTCTCTCTCTCTCTCTCTCTCTCTCTCTCTCTCTCTCTCTCTCTCTCTCTCTCTCTCTCTCTCTCTCTCTCTCTCTCTGTGTGTGTGTGTGTGTGTGTGTGTGTGTGTGTGTGTGTGTGCGTGCGTGCGTGCGTGCGCGTGTGTATTCCTACACATACATATTAATATACACTAATACAATTAACCAGCCATTCATATACCCACCGACACATGTATACATATACCATTACATACAATACACATATACACCTACAAATTACACCGGTATGTATATATAAATTCATATTTACTATGTACACACAAATACCATAATCCCTCACATTAATACATACAATAATAATAATATTCCCATATACAAACACACAAATAGATACATCCATATATACCAATACACAGATTATACGAATGTATACATCCCACTATCGGCACATAGGTCACTAATAATAATATAAATATACGCCACTTGCAACCGCACATACATAACACTCATCCACTTATATAGAAATATTGTAAACGTGCAAATATAGTCATGCCAATATACATACCATACTTGTATATCTACGTAAAACACATAGTCATATACATATACTCCAATTCAAACAACCATCCTCATCTACCTGCAGGGAACTCTACACCCCAGGCTTTCTAGTTCTAGGGCTCTATCCCTAGGCTGGACTCCTACCCACCTTAAGACTCAACTACCCTCGAAACATTACATGCACTGCTCTTACGCAGCCGCAGTGAGGAGACCTACATGGGCCACCAAATGTAACGCCCCGCTCTCCATGATACCCGGAAAGTACGAATCTGTTTTAGATTCTCCCAGAATAGCGAGTGTTACGAAGGAAGAAGGGAAAAGAAATACAATTCAATCGGCATGCCACTGCGCACTGCTGGGGTAGTACTTGTAATGTTCCCACATAACAAACAATGTCAAACCAACAACACAGAGAGTCACAAAGAGAACATCCAAGAGACAAACAAGAACGACTATCCTTTATTATCCACTAATGTATAGTTTACATCTCTTATCCAACATCTTATATAACTCACTCCAAACCAAAAAAACCCAAAAAGTACAAAACTCTCATCGTCTCCCCTCACCACCCAACTTACAGCCCAAGCTCTTCAACCATAACTCCAATTCCATCTCCATGCCTCCAGCTCCATAAACCTGAAAACCAAAAATTGGAGAACGTCAACTCGTGCCCTAGTAGGATATCCAAACTCTCACTAGTATGCCACTCCTAAATGCAACTACTGAGTGAACAAGTACTACAAGTTAAAGTGCTAAAAGAACATGGCATGGTAATACATCACTGTATAAAAGGATCAAAGGAAATAAGGCAATTAAACATCCATTACTACACGTCATGAGGTAAGTAAACTGCAATGCAAAAATATTAAGAGATACAACAGTTATTAATAGAACAACAAACGTAACACAGAGGCAAAGTTATAAAGAACTACACAATTAAATAACTTATTTATTTAATTAAATGTCATATGGAAACCTGTGTATGTCGTTGAATATGAGGAACTGGACTCCACCCCAAGGTGGGGTGGTAAGGAGCACCGGTCAGTGGTACACGAGCATTGTTTCCTTAACGGAGCCTCTCACTCCACACATTCCCCCTCATCGGAGTATGGGTAAGGAAAACTCTACAACATCACAAACATCTCAAGGTACGGTAATCACCACAAAGTACCCAAAACTGAGTAAGGTACGTAATATTGTCACAACTAGTCCAGTCCGCATACCCTACTAGTATCCAGTTTTTCTCCAACCCCATTTATCATCTCACCCCCTTTGAGGGGATTGAGTTAATTCCATAATATTCATTACATGTGAAGTAACACCAAGCACATATGCAGAAATTAAAGGTAATAACTACAACAATGAATAACATAAGGGAATAACAAGTAAGTGGGCATTACATGACAATTTCATCTTATCCCAATTACTCTCCTCTTTCCTTTTCTTTTTCATATCAATGTGGGTCATGCACATATGTACCATGCCCTTATCATAGACACATCCATATCTCAATGCATCACATAAGTAATATGGCAAGTGAAACATGGCCACACCACAACATAAAAGAGAGAGTTTAATTACTTTAATCTAGTTTCCAAGGCAATGTCCCACAGCTAGCAACATCATGCTAAATTAATACAAGCAAAGCAAAGCAACATCATGCCCAAAAGCAACCTAAGAATACATGGCTGAAAGTAACATGGCATTTAAACATGGCATATCTACAAATTAGACCATACATAGACATGGCATAATGAACCAAAGGCCATAACCTATTAGCAAAGTGCATGAAAGTGCAAGTAGACACCAAACAGAGCTGTTATCAGTAAGCAATAGGTTGAATTTCAGAAAACTTACAACTAGAAAGTTATATATCTATAACGTTACATTGTCATACAAATTTTCAGAAAGTCCACATGAGTGTGTAAATTGTAATGATCAATATTGTAAGAGATAGAATTTCTGTTTAAAAGCTGAAAACTGCTTCAACTAAAATATTGAATTACTAACAGTTCCAAGCATATCTGGGTTAAAAGAACACCATAAAAGTTGTAGAGTGGGAAGTGTAGATTTCGAAACTGTCCAAGAATGTAGCATTTGCACATCTACAGTGAGAGATAAATCTAAAACATTGGGGTAGTGTCAAAGCTGGCAGAATTCTTTATGATGTAGAAAATGTTTGTTTAACCCTAATTAATGACTGAATTTGTAATATCCCTAAGTGTGAAATAGTAGTACTTGTGTATAATATGTATTGGGTGTATCCATGGTGTATGGTAGACTATAGTTGTATATTTGGATGTATATGATAGTATTGCATTGTATATATGTATTATATGTGTAGTGGTGAAGATGTGATATATATATTTAGCATTTAGTGTACTTGTATATATACATGAATGTATATGAGTGTACACTAATTTGGTATAGCTCATTATATGTTTTTATATGTGTGGATATTATATAGATATGTTTGTGTGTGTATAATTATTAGTATAATTGAGTACTAGGTATATACACTTGAATGCCTACATTATTTTCTTATAAGTAGTGTGATATATATATATATATATATATATATATATATATATATATATATATATATATATATATATATATATAGGAGGGATCAAATGACCCCCAAAAATAACCCCCAAAAATGACCCCCTATCAAAAATCATATGCCCACCATTTTTTCGGAAGATCCGAACCATTCATCTTGATCTCCGCCCTCTAAATACCTGACCCACCAATTTTCAACCCGATCCCATGTGTTTTGCCCGTCCATCAACCATTCGCAAAAGTTCTGTTCATGTGAAACCGTTAAATTTGGGTCGAATGGATGAACGGGCAAAACACATGGGATCGGGTTGAAAATTGGTGGGTCAGGTATTTAGAGGGTGGAGATCAAGATCAACGGTTCGGATCTCCCGAAAAAATGTGGGGCATAGGATTTTTGATAGGGGGTCATTTTTGGGGGTTATTTTTGGGGGTCATTTGATCCCTCCTCATATATATATATATATATATATATATATATATATATATATATATATATATATATATATATATATATATATATATATATATATATATATAATTACATGCGCAAACAGTATGCTGACATTACTAATGGGTTCTATGCTGCCAAAGCCAGGCTGACCCAATCGGACTCCTGGAAATTCATGCTTAAATGCAGAAGATTCTCCCAGATGCTTATTAAGCGTATAGTAAAGGATGGCACGTCTACTAATTTCTGGTACGACAATTGGCACCCTATTGGCCCTCTTCACTTTCTTCATGAACCTCCGGCTGGCTTTGAGTTGTTTCGTGTAAGTCAATACTGGTCTAACAATGGTTGGATAAATGACCCTAGCATCAATTGTATTCGGCATTTACTCCAACCAATAAGGATTACCGATGGTGCAGATGATTGGAAATGGGGACCTGGGCAAACATTTACATTTTATGAAGCTTGGAACGGGTCAATGATGGCTGGCGCCAGCTTTCCACACTATGATATTGTTTGGTTTAAATTGCATGTGCCGAAATTTGCCTTCACCCTGCTAAGAGCAATTCGGGCTAAACTACCAACCCGTAACCTGCTACTCAAATGGAATATTACAAACAGCTCTTGCATCATTTGTGAGGCGAAAGTTGAGGAGACTAGCTCACATCTTTTCTTTGAATGTTAGTTTTCAAGATATATCCTAACGCGAGGGTTGTTAAAATTGAATTACACTGGGGTCGTACCATCATCTATTACCGGAGTGTGTGATCTAATACATGACCAATATAATAAGAAGGACCAAGTGGGTGTGTTGGCCAAGATGTGCCTTGCGTCCATGGTGTGGCACAAATCGAAAGAGCGAAATAAACGGATTTTTGAGAATAAGACAATGAGTAAGACAATTGTGTTTGAGGAAATAGCCTCAGATGTCAAAATTGCGCTCTGCAATATAGACCTATAAGGAGAGACGGATATTATCCCATTTGATAATTGGGGGCTCATTGATGCAGGCTAGTTTTGGCTAGCCCCCTACCTCCAATATCTGCCATGTACTAGCATTTTTATATGTTCAGTGAAAACGGTTTTTGGTAGACTGTAGATGGTGACGACGCTTGTGTCCTCTCTTGTCTCTTTTTATTGACTACCGTTTAACTGGATTTGTACCATTGTACAGTTTTGATATTAATAAAGACTAACTTTTACTTGTCATATATATACATATATATGTATATATATACATATGTATATATATGTATATATATACATATATATACATATGTATATATATACATATATATGTATATATATACATATATATGTATATGTATATGTTTATATATGTATATATATACATATATATACATATATAAACATATACATATACATATATATGTATACATATACATATATATGTATACATATACATATATATACATATATATATATATATTTATATATATATAATGCGCATGCGCTCAACCTCAGGTGGGATTCCTGCGCTCGATCCCTCCCTACTGTCCGATTCGATCCGCAATCATGGTAATATCTTACCTTCTAGTGCAATTACCATCGTGCCCTTTAAACCCTTTTCAAAGCACCTTTGTACTAAATTACCTTTAAGCCCTTTTATACTAAAATACAATCGCAGCCACTTCTTTTGCTCACTCCCGCACAAAACACAGAAGCTGGAGTAGATCTCCAGTTTTGCACTAGGTCTTCAATTTCAACAGCCCACACATGAGATCGCCCCCAAATTCCTGCCATCACACGCTCGTTGATTCCCCTCCTACTCTCCTCCATCAAGGTATGGATGGTCATCATTAATTTACTCGACATCTCATTTTGCTCAACACGCACAACGGGATAAATTTTTGAAGGGGTTTGCACGGTGAGTAATTTCCAACCTTTGGACGATTAGCGCTGGAAATTACTTTCTGTGCACAACGGTCTACGCGGTGAGTAATTTCCAACCTAGTGAAGTGTTGCAATGGAAATTACTCTCTACACAAAATGATTCAAAAATTTAGCTCGTTGTGCGCCTTGAGAAATATGAAATGTCCATCAAAACTTACTAAAGCCGCTCATATAGCACAACAACATAGAGTGAATGGCATACATAATATTGCCCACCGCGCAAAACGGGTGATATGTTTGATTTTTTGATGTATTTGATCTTTTCATCAAATATGATGGTAACAATTAGATCAGATGGCGTACATAATATTGAAATAAGACTAGCTATTATACGCAATGTTTTAACATGATTAGTAATAATAGTGTGGTTTCAACTAACAAGGTGATGTATATCTACTGCTACTTGGATAGACATATATAGTAGTCATGATGTGTAAATATTACTGATATTTTTATTTGTTTATATGTAGAAAATGAAAATCGAAGAGAGTGAACCCTTTGTGCATGATCAGGAGATGCCAAATGAGATTGAAGCTGAAAATGATAGTGCAAACAGCGTATATGAAGATGATAGGCATAGTGATAATGAAAAAGTCAGTCCACATATTGGAATGTAATTTCAAACAGAAGAAGATGCATATCAATTTTATAATACATATGTATCAATAAAAGGTTTTGCAACCTGAAAGGGATCTACGGGAAAGGAAAAAGATTGCAATACCACGAGGAGAAAGTATACGTGCAATAAAGAAGGGTATAAAAGTTTAAAAGATAAGAGAGAGATATGGAGGGACATTAATCGAAGGAAAAATGAGAGAGATGGCTGTATGGCTCAAATGACAGTTCATAAAATCGCTGATGGAGTATGGCGCATAAACACCTTTGATGATGATCATAATTATGAGTTGATAAAAAGCTCATCGAAGATCCAGATGTTACGGTCACATAAAAGGTCGCATATTGACGAAACATGTAGGAATTTAGTTGATCAAATGTGTGGCTGTGGAGTAGGACTTGCAAAGATTGCAAGGATTCTAAATGCTACGAGTAGTAGTAATGTCAATATTACTACGCAACAATGCATCGATCATGGGAGAGTAGCAAGAAAGAACAATATTGGGAAGGAATGTATTAAAGTAATAGAAAAATTTATTAAAACGCAAGCTACAGACTCTCATTTCAATTTTGCTATTGAGCATGATGAAGAGAATGTATGTAGGATTATATTTTGTGCTGATGGAAGGGCGAGGACATCATACAGCCAGTTTGGAGATGTTGTTGTATTTGATGTCACTTATATGACAAATAGATTCATGTTGCCTTTTGCACCTTTTACATGTGTCAATCATCATAAACAGTCTATTTTATTTTGAAGTGCTCTTCTTGCTGATGAGAAGGAAGAATCCTTTGTGTGGTTATTTGGACAGTGGTTAACATGTATGTGGGATAAAGCACCAGGAGCTATCATCAGTGATCAAGACCCGGCAATATGCAATGCAATCAAAAGAGTTTTTCCAAATAAAAAGCACATATATTGCATATGGCATATCAGTCTACATGAAGATGAGCATCTACGTTCATTGCGGTCTTCTTGTTCCCCTGAATTTGATGAAGACTATGCAAATTGATGTAAGAACAGTCAAAATGTTGAAAAGGCTGAGAATTGTTAGGGCATCTTAATGAAGAAGTACCAAAAGGAATTTCAGGAGCCATTGACAGAAAAACAAAAAATTGAAATGAAAGCCTGGAAGTGGTTACATACGATGCATGAGAAAGTACCGCATTGGATTAAGACGTACCTACTGGATACTTTCTTTGCAGGTATGAAAATGTTAATACGATAGAGATTGTTGTAAAAATATATGATCAAAATAAACTAATCATATGGTATTCATTTCTTGTTTTGTGTGTAGGCATGGCGTCCAGCCAAAGGAGTGAAAGCATGAACGCGATTTTGATGGATACGTAAACTGTATGACTCCATTATACGAGTTCATTGATCAATATGATAAAGCCGAAAAATTTCAGCGAGACAAAGAGGAGAGAGAAGATACTTTTTGTATGAGGAACAAACCAGAATTTAGCGGCATGCATGAGTTAGAGGTTCATGCCGCAAAGGTATATACTAGAAACATATTTTCCATTTTTCAAATTCGTTTCAAAAATACTTTATACTGTCGGCATGAAAGGGTGAGCATGGATGGGGATACGACCACATATAAAGTAACTATGCGGATTGATGGAAAGAGCTACTTGCATAATGTTCAATGCAATATATCTACGGGAATGTTCAGGTGTACGTGTGCAAGGGCTGTGACTGAAGGTTTGCTATGCACATAAATTTTATATATCATGAAGCAAAAGTTTGATATGCAAGCCATCCCTGAGAGATATATTTTACCAAGGTGGACTCTAAATACAAGACATAGCATCATGAGTCTTGGGGCCTCTTCGACTAGCACAGTACACAGAGTGCGTCCAAATCAAAGTACTCCACTTCAAACCTGGAGACTTCGTTCATCATTCGATAAAGTCGTGGAGGCTGTTACAAGAGATCCCCTTCTATTTGATGACGTCTTTGGGTGGGCAAACAGTTTTTTGGACCAACATAATATGAATGATAAAGCACAAACTGCTTCTGAAGAGCCAAGCACTCAGGTGGGGTCCAATGCACCTATCAAACAAGAAGTGGGAGTAAATGATGTCATTATGCATGATCCTGCAAAAGCAAGAACTAAAGGCCGACCACGAGTGGCGTCAAGGATTCCATCTGGAATACAAGTCTCACAAGAACAAAGTCAAGCAAGAATAAGAACTTGCAGTGTTTGTGTAGAAAAGGGTCATGACATGAGAACTTGTCGTATGAGTACATCTGGTAGAAAGAAGGTATATTTGCTCAAACATTTACTATTTTATATACTAGTATAAATTATTTTAACATCATTGCTCCATATTCTCTGTAGGAAAAATCTTCGCCCGATGACTTAACAAGGCTTTGATATGAAGGCCGACATTTTTATATACTATAGGTAACAATTTTGTATTAGCTTGGAAGAAATATACTACATGCATCTGTCATGGACATATCAGTATAAATGTGATGAAACTAAACTGGTTCTCTTTAAAAATGGTTATCTGAAAACGGCAGCCTCCTATATTTTAGTCCAAAATGCAGCCATTGTGGCGTTGAATTAATAGGGCTGGGGGTCCAAATTGAATCTTAAAACACAAAGTCTTGATTATAAGCATATGAGGATGATGCCTATCATTCGAGACCTATATCCACTGCTGCGGATCTCATATCTTATAATTTCTCTGTTGCTGCAGATCATGACAATTGTCAAGAAAATTAATGTGCTTAAGGAGTAAGAAGAAGAAGCAGAAGAGCTGAAGAGAATGAAGAGAATGAGGCATGTAGCTGTCCGCGATGAGTAATTGTGGGTAATTGTATACAGTTTTGCTCCGCGCGCACAACGGTTACAACTTTTGCCCGTTGTGCGTGCTGAGCAAAACTTGGTAATTGTACAGGTTTGCTAATAAGCGCACACAACATTCAATAATGTTGCGGATGTGCGTGCTGAGTAATTTGGGTAATTGAAAACAGTTATGCTCCATGCGTACAACGGTTACTAACTTTGACGGTTATGCTTGTTGAGTAAATGTTGGTAATTGTAGACAGTTGTGCTCAGCTCGCACAACGTTCAATGCTGTTGCAGTTGGTGCGAGCTGAGTAATTGTAAGTACTTTAAGTTAGCATCACACAATTTTGTAATGTGATGCAATTGTCTCAAATTTAATGACATTGTATTAAGGTCTGTATTCCAACATACTACAACATTTATGCATTCAAATGTACATAACACAACAAAGTAGAAACTACATATAAACATTTTGCAACATCACAATTTGGAACTGGTAAGCAATTCAAGCATTGGACTATACTAGGGATATATGGATTCCCACCATGAAAAAAATTTCAAATTTGTTGTCATTTATGAGCTGCTCCATCAGCTCCATCTGCGTCACTTGCTGCAAGTATCTTGGCCATCTGTCCCATGTATGCGTTGAAGAAGAATCAGTGATGAACACATAAAAAAAGCATAATTAAGTAAAAATATTGTACATGTAGACTTAGAATAAGATAGAACATTTATTATCATCAAGCAGTGATGTCTGCAACTAAGGATCAAAGAACATATACAAGCAGTGAAGTCTGTAATGAAGCGATTGTGCCTGGAAGAGGTGATAGCTTCAATGACGATGAACAGAACATATGAAGGAGCAAAGAACATCTTCGAATCAATATATATGTGATGTATTCAATTTCGGCATCACGTCACTTGCTGCTAGTATATTGTCCATCTTTGAGTGTTGAAGACGCAGCAGTGATGAAGGAAAAAAAAGAATGTTGTAGAAAAAATATCATATAATTAGAATCAGATAGAATAAGATAGAATAATATCATCAAGAAGTGTAGTGGTTGATGAGGGCTTGTGGGTAGGGAAGCCATTTATAGACGAATTGGACTGGCCATGGATGAGGATGAGACTACAGTAGAGTTACTGGGAGGCAACACAAGAGACCCCGTGAGTCTACAGTAAATTGCTTGTGATTATACATTAGAATGCTCGTAAATCTACAGCAGATTGATAGCAGCCAGATGTTGTTCCTAATAATGTATGACTGTTGCAGTGCGCATTAAGCAAAATTGATAGCCTCTAACAAAATAGCTCAACGCGCACAACCGGCAAAAATATGGCCGTTGTGCACGGAGAGCAAATTATTTATGGTTTATCAAAACTGCTCAAAGCGCAAAACAGGCATATAGTTGGACCGTTGTGCGCATTGAGCAATAGGTATTTTGGATAACACAATTGTTCAATCGACGTAAGTAAGAGTAATATTTCACCAACAATTTTGTAAACTTGTTTCAGCAGCGTAATGCTGGATATAGCGGAATACATTGACATCACAGAGAGATCGTCCATCACGGTATACGTCACCACTCCTTTAACGAATCCAGTGCTTTCTCTATTCGATGCATTAGCTGAAATTTTTTCTCGTAGCATGGTTTTTGCTCAACGTGCATAATAGTTAAAATCTGGACAAATTTTACATGACGTTGTACGCTTGGAGTAATTTTATTCGAATGTAACCCATTTTTCCTCGACGAGCACAACGGGTATAATTTTACCCGTTTTTCGCGCTGATTAATATTAATTCAAAAATAAAATCTGTTACCCCACGTGCACAATCCGTAGGGCGCACTGAGTAATAAAACTCTCCTCTAAACTGTTTTAATACCGCGCACAACGCGTTATAATTTAGGAAGTTGTGCACGCTGAATAAAATCTTATGTATATTCACGATCACTGCTTTGTAGACTCACGGGGTCTCTTCTGTAGACTCACGGTCACTCTACTGTAGACTCATCCTCATCCAATGGGTAGTCTAATTTGTCTATAAATGGCTTCCCTACCCACAAGCCCTCTTCAACCTCTACACTTCGAGTGATGTGATAGGAATGAGGAAGAAGTAACCCTACACTCTACTGTAAACTCATCCTCATCCAAGGGCAGTCCAATTCATCTATAAATGGCTTCCCTACCCATAAGACATCTTCAACCACAACACTTCATTGATGTGAAATGCATGAGGAAGAAGTAACTCGGGTCAAATAGTTGTGTTGGCTTACACGAGGAGTAGCCCCCGACCGTATAACTGGCCAGCCCGCGAAGTCTTCTAAATCATCCCCGACGGTATAGCTGGCTCGCCCCGCAAGGGGGTGCACCCCGACCGTATAACCGAGTAGCCCATGAGGGCAAAGTAAGCTCATTTTCGATCGTATTGTTAGCTCGGCTCGCGAGGGTTTGGCCACCGAGATATCATCATAAATGTGCTGAAATTGGATCTCTTTAAAACTATTCTATGAAAACTGATTTATCCTGTATTTTAGTTCAAAATTCAGCCATTGTGGCGTTGAATTCCTAGGTCTGTGTGTCCAAACTAAAACTTAATACCTAAAGTTTTAATTATGAGCGTATGAGGATAATGCCTATCATTCGAGAAATCGATCTGCTGCTGCCGATCTCATATGTTATAATTTATCTATTGTTGCAGATCCTACCACTTGTCAAGAAATCATTCGAGAAAATGTGTCCATTCAACAAAAATATCTCCTAGTATAGCGAACCAAAAAGGAGAAACAAAAAAGGTTTCGCTCCACCTATGATGCAGGAGCATGCAAAAAGGCGTCCCCAGGCGATTCGTCTTCTCCCGAACCAGTAGGCTACCCAGGGACAACTGGAGGACGGGGAAGCATTATTCGGACCATCTCCTCGAACTCTAGGAAACCCTCCCGGAAGGACCTCTCAATCTTCGGAGCTAAAATGTCCTCGAACGCCCGGAATCCCTTACGGAGAGACTCCGTGATCCTCAGATCCAGGACATCCCCATAACCTCTCTGGACCTTGGCTACGAGCCGAGCGGGGTCCACTTCCCGCATGGCATCTATATCGGCCCAAAGATCTCCTTTCTCCTTTCTATGCACCTCCTAGACGAGGGACAGTGCATCCTCAGCATACTTGGACGGTCTCTCGGTGACAACCCGAGCCTCCATCAAACTTCCCACCTCTGAGGTGAGCTCTGCAACTATCAGTTTGAACTGGTGGGCCTCCTTGGCTGATTGCTCGGCCGCCTCAGCCCTCAGGTGCTCCTGTGCCAAGGTCGCCTCAAGACCATCTACTTCTCCGAGCGGCGATGCGTCTCTACAGCAAGCGTGGACACCTACGAGACGGAAAGGGTGAATGTCGCCCTCAACAAAACAAAAGTAGAAGAAGAAAGGTGTCGACATGCTGGATATGTCATACCAGAGATTCTGTCAGTTTCCTGGAACAAACCTCGGCGAACAAGGAGCGGTCCCTCGGAAGGACATCTCCTTGCGCCAGCTTGACGGCCACGTCGCGGTCGAATAAAACCGACCCCCAACCGGGACATCCAGACCGGCCCCAAGCATAGAGAAGGCTCTACCCGCACTGACCGGGGTACGCTCTTCTTGATGGGTAGGAGAGAACTCCACCAAAACTTGGGGTTCACCACAAAGGCAACCGACGGATCGCGCGCCGCTGGGGGACCACTCACACTCTTCTTATTCTTGCCCTCGGGCCCTTCAGACCGAAGTGAGAGCATCTCTTCCTCTCATCCTGATTCACGGTTAACACACGGGAACCCTGCTCGACGGCCACCACGGCCCTCTCTCCGAGGACGAGACCGGCGGGAGCATCAATCTGATCTGCCACGAAGGGAGAAGGTTTGGCCGTGCCCAAGGGCAGATGGGGAGGAACGCCCACCTGCCTTGACACCCCAATCGGTGGGTCACCTGCAAGAATGTCCTCCCCCAAAGTGCGACCATGCCCATGGCCAGATGAATTCCCCCGACCACCCGAATATCATCGTCGCCGACGGTTTAGTTGCTGAACGTCTTGACTAAAATCCTGACCCACCATCTGAGCAAAAATATGAAAATCAGGGTAACAAGCAATGGGGAAAGCAGAATTTAATAGGCCAAAGGCTTTATACGGAAGGTAACTTTGAATCCAAGTCGTCAGAAGGGGACGCATGTCAAAGGCTCACAGAAGCCAGCACTTCGAATCTTGCTCCCTAAGGGCGGGAGAATTCCAACTTCATGCTACTGACCTTCATTCAATGCGATTGCCTAGACTGAAGTGTACATCAAATCCACACGAATCACTTTCCTCGGACCTAGCCATCAAAAACCGAACGGCCCGAGCAATGGCGGGTAGTTGATCCAGCACACACAAAATGGGCTAAGACGGAACGAATCAATTCCCCGATCCAAGCCCATAGGCATTGTCGGAATTAGGTACCAGCCTAAATCGTACCATAAAACCCAAATTTTTATGCATGTTGTGCTCGTTGTGCACGTTGATGGCCCATTGTGTGCTGATTAGGAAGTTTTGCTCATGGGGAATTGTAGAAAGTTTCGCTTAGCGCGCACAACGTTCATTTCGGTTGCCCGTTGTGCGTGCTGAGCAATTTTGTGTGGTGATTAATTAGTGTCCAGGTGTAAAAGCAAGCTGATAAAAATAAAAGTATCACCTGTACAGAATAAAGAAATAAAATTGCATAGTAATACATGTGTTTTACTATAGCATAATTGAAACCAACAGTACATTAAATCCCTCATTTTTGGGAAAGCATGGATAAATCATAAACACTAAACTAGTATCGACAAAGAAGCTCATAAACCCTATGAAGAGAATAAACCCTAGGTATGTACCTTTTCGATCTTTTGTAAGGGTTACGGATCGCAATCATGCACTAAGTAAAATAAAGACATTGTTAACAATTACTCAACATGCACAACGGCTAATAAATTTTCCCGTGCACATGTGAACGTGGAATGGAAAAAAATGGTTGTGTGGGGTGAGAAATTGTGAGTTTTGATTGGTTGTGTGTGGTGAGCTATTTTGAGTTTTGAGTGGTTGTTCGCAGTGAGCAATTCTGAGGTTTGAGTGGTTGTGTGTGCTGAGCAATTACCCCATGCTGTTTCCGGGGCCGTACCAGTGTATCAACATTGGCCACCGTGATTCGTTCTCGAGGAATAACGCCGATCAAGGCCGAATGATGAGTACTTTCATTTAATGGGGCACGACATTCGGAGCAGCTGATTTGATTCATGCCGCCAAAACTTCTCGCCTTCAGTTGATCTCAACCGTTGCTTTTGGCGAGTTTTCGACGTGTGTCGATCATTGGGTACTATTCCTTCGCGTAATAAAAGAAACTGGAGTTATGAAGCCAATGGATTTTGTGCTCTGATCTCTAGTTAACTCGAGGAAATCTCTTCTTCTTCTTATTGCTTCCATCAAACAAAAATGGCGGGCGGAGCAAACAGAGATTTGACTTCAGAGCTGGAGCGGGCATATGAAGAAGGTCGAAAAAGGAAGAGGTCTGAGGAGGAAGAGGGGGAAGAGGAGGAATCGGAGGAATCGGAGCACCTCATTCTGGAGTTGGGAGAGGCTGGATGCTCATCAAGTCAAGCTACTGGGGCTTTGAAAGGCGGCTCCTTCTGATCCTCGAGTTGGGTCTGAATCTTCTGCCATCCCACCACACGACGGGTGGCCATACGAGGACATTATTCCTCCGGTCCCTTCCGTTGGCCCCATATCTCCAGAGTTCAGCCACCTTCTGTTGTTGAACCGCATTTCACCTGGCCATCATGTGAAGATTCAGGGGGGAGACCTATCGGCCCTCGTTCATCATGGGGATGGACGAGTCAGCCCTCTTGGACTTTGGGACTGGGGCTCGTCTGGCAGAGAATATCACTCTGCCAAAGGATTTCAAATTCATGCATGGGGTCGATCTTGAGAAGATGGCCAACTGCTTCGTTCGCAGTGGCCTTCAGGTTCATTGTCATTGTGCCTTCCTTATTTGCTTCCCCTTCTGGTTTTGCTGATTATCACCATCTGCATGTGATCATTTTCGGTGCATGTCTGCCCCGCAGGGCCCTCGACCTGATCGAGGGGCAGCGCCGGCTGGCGGCTACCGAGAACCAGGCTTATGAGCTCAGAGCTCAGGTGACGAAGCTAGAGGCAGACTTGGGGACGACCATGGCTGCCAAGGCCGTGTCGGATTGGGAGGCCTTGGAGACAAAATCCAGCTTTGCCTCTGTGTCAATCACCAGGAAGCAGGCGAAAGCTCAGTTGGGGAGAGAGCGATCTCAACTCCGTGCTGAGCTTGAGGCACCAAGGAAAGAGGTTGCTAACCTTCAGGTCAAGCTTCTCTAGAAGGGGAAAGAGGTCGATGCTTATAAGGCTCGGACCACCGCTAAGATGGATAGGGTGGAGAGAGCTATAAAGGACCTTTTTACAACCGACAAAGCCTCGTCTTCCTAAATTTTGTGAATCATTACTTTTGTATGACTACTTCTCGAGAAGGGAGTTTTTGCAACAGACCCCGAGTGAGAGCATTTCTTCCTCTCCCCCTGATTCCTGGTCGACATACTGGAACCCTGCTCGACGGTCGACACGGCCCCCTCACCGAGGACGAGACTGTCGGGAGAATGATCTTCCGTATATGATCGCGATGAGTAATTGTGTGTAATTGTATACGGTTTATCTTCGAGTGCACAACGGAATGTTAAATAACACGGTTGTGCGCGATGAGTAAAACTTGGTAATTGTAGAAAGTTTTGCTCAGCGCGCATAACGTTCATTTATGTTGCCTGTTGTGCCCGCTGAGCAATTTTGTGTGGTGATTAATTAGTGTCCAGGTGTAAATGGAAGCTGATATAAATAAAGTATCACTTCTACTGAATAAAAGTCAATAGACGAGGTCTCGGGAATATACAGAAGAGTCATCGTGCACCTCGGGTATATATTGTATATATTAGACAGATGTTGTTCCCAATAATGATCGACTGACGTGGTGAGCGATGAGCAAAATTGTTGACCTCGATCAAAAATTTTAAACACGCACAACGGTCACGCCTTTTGCCCTTTGTGCGCGCTGTGTAATGTATATTACGTTCAATAATTTTACTAAGAAATTTCCATGTTGAAATTTGATTCAAGTTAGCATCAATGTATATATCACCTATCACAATTCTGTAATGTGCTGCAATTGTATCAAATTAATTGACATTGTATTAAGGTCTAAATTCCAACATACTACAATATTTATGCATTCCAATGTGCATAACACAACAAAGTAGAAACTACATCTAAACATTATGTAACTTCACATTATAGAACTGGTATAAAATTCAATTACGGGTCTTTCATATGGATACATGGATTCTGAATACGAGAAACTGTTCAAAGTCAATTTGAACCACTCATGCAAAATGGCATTAATCAACAGCTCCATCCGCGCGGACCATCGTCACTTTCCACTGGTATCTTGGCCTTCTGTCCCCTGTATGCATTGAAGAATAATCAGTGATGAAAAGAAAAAATTCATAATTATGTAAATATATTGTATAATGAGATAGACCAGTTGGTATCATAAAGAATATTGCAACATCACATTTTGGCAGGGGTATGAAATTGTTGACCAGTTGGTGTCTGCACAGATTCTGAGCAGCTTGAGAAAAGTGTGAAAAGTAGCAAGGGACTTCAGATGCCAGTTTGAGCACTTCTGGATGGAAACTGGAACTGCTGGCAATGTAATGAAGCATTCGAGATCATCTGAAGGAGCAAAGAACATCTTCGAGGCCGTATGTATATGATGTCTCCAATTTATGCATCACGTCAATTGCAGGAATTGAATGATTGAATTCTACTTTAGGTGAGAACAAAACTGGATAAATTTAAAATCGGTTGGTTGATTTTTCCACTACTGTGAAATGACAGTGTTTAAATACAAAAGACTAAACAACTTTTCTGAATCCTATGGACTCAACTAGTGGCAACTAATTACGAACAATAATTCAAATAACAGAACGCACAAGACTAGCTAACAACTTGACCTATTCTTACTGAGAGCATGCATAAGCCATTTGCGCAGGTGAGCAGTACTTCCTTTAAGTAATGACCTTGGGATCTTCTTGGCTTATTATGCCACTACTACTAGTATCTTGGCCATATGTCACCTGTAGGCTGTATGCATTGAAGAAAAATCAGTGATGAACACATACAAAACATAATTACGTAAATATATTGTATCATAATGAATATTGCAACATTACCATGTGGCACTGGTATGAAACTCAATAATGGCGCACAGATATGAAATTCTTCAGAGCATAGAGCGCAAGGTGGCTGAATAGTTTTCGAGCAGCTAGGGGAAGGTGTCTGCACAGTTTACGAGAAGGTCCCAAAATCGAACCTTCCAAGATAACTGTCAATAATGAAGCAGTCGAGAACATCGAGTGTTTTTGAAGAAGCAAAGAACATCTTCGAGTCCATATATATGTGATGGATTCAATTTCTGCATCACGTCACTTGCCGCAAGTATATTGGCCATCTTTGTGTGTTGTAGATGAAGCATTCATGAACAACAACAAAATAGCAAGTTGAAGAAAAAATATTGTATAAGTAGAATCAGATAATGGAACTATCATCACAAAGTGTAGTGGTTGATGAGATCTTGTAGGTAAAGAAGCCATTTTTATAGACTACTTGGACATGCCCATGGATAAGGATGAGACTACAGAAGAGTTATTGTGATGCTACAGAAGAGAACCTGTGTGTCAATAGCGGAGTGCTCGTGTATCTGCAGAAATTAGAATAGTGCTCGTGAATCTACAGCAGATTGATACTAGCCAATTGATGTACCCAAGAATGGTTGAGCTTTGTGGTGCGAGTTGGGAAAAATTGTTATTAGCCGCTAAAATAATTTCTCAACGCAAAGAACAGGCAAAAATACATTTGGTTCGAAAACTCCTAATAAATAATACTGTATGGAAAAACACAGCTGACCATATTTTACCTAGGCCCGAGGGCTCGTTTAATGCTTTTGCATGCAGTAGTCAGCCTCACACATTTGCACTTAATGCAGCAGAGTATGTTCCCGTGCATTTAAAGCATTAGACCAATTGTGTTTGTCCAACGCTAACAACGGTCCAAATATATGCCCGCCGTGTGCGTTGAGCAATTTTGGGTGGTGGGTAATTAGCGTCCAGTTGTAAATGCAAGCTGCTATATATACTTTTGCCAGTTATACGCGTTGAATTATTGTTCGTAATGGTAGATAGTTTTGATCAGCGCCCACAACGTTTACTTATTAGGCCAGTTATGCGCGCTGAGTAATTACGGTTACTTCAAGTTAGCATCACGCAATTTTTTTAATGTGCTGCAATAGTAATGACATTGTATTAAGGTATGTAATCCATCAAACTATAACATTTATGATTCAAAATTTACATAACACAACAAAGTAGATACTAAACATTTTTCAACATCACATTTTGAAACTGGTATGAAATTCATGCAAGGGACTATCCTATGGATACATGGATTACCACCAAGAAAAAAATGTCAAGCACGATTCCATGTATGAGCAGCTCCATCAGATCTATTACCATCACTTGCCGCAAGTATCTTGGACATCTGTCATCTGTGTTAGTCTGTATGGGTTGAAGAAGAATCAGCGATCAATACAAAAAAATAGCATAAATAAGTAAAAATATTGTATAATTAGACTTAGATAGATTAAGCTAAAACATTTGTTATCATCAAGAAGTTATGTATGCAATGAAGCTGAACAGAGCATACAAAGGGTCAAAGAATATCTGCAAGATGTGATGGATGAGAATGAAGCTAGTGTGGCGGCAAGAACATCTTCAAGTAGAGATATATGCAATGAAGATGAATAGAACATACGAAGGAGCAAAGAACATCTTCACGTCCATATAAATGTGATGTATTCAATTTCTGCATCACGGCACTTGCCACTAGTATATTGGCCATCTTTGTGTGTTGTAGACGAAGCATTCATGAACAACAAAAAAATACAAGGTTGAAGAAAAAACATTGTATAAGAAGAATCAGAGAGAATCAGATAATGGAACTATCATCATGTAGCGTAGTGGTTGATGAGGTCTTGAGACGAGTTGGACTGACCATAGATGAGGATGAGACCACTGTAGAGTAACTGTGAGGCTACAGAAGAGAACCCGTGAGTCTACAGCGGAGTGCTCGTGTATATACAGAATAGTGCTTGTGATTTTATAGCAGATGGATATCATCTAGATGTTGTTCACAAGAATGTTTGAATGCAGTGGTACGTGATGAGAAAAATTACTGAAACGTATTCCTTTTTACTCAACGGTCACAACGGGCAAAAATACATCTGGTTGGGATTAGCAAAGAGGAAAATATATATTAGCAAATAATAATATTTCTCAAACGTTTACCTTTTTACTCACCGCGCACAACGGGTCATATTGTAACAAATCACAGAATTGTAAATATTTTTGCTTAGTGCTCACAAAGGTCACTACTCTTTCCCGTAGGCCGGTCCGATTAACTTTGAGTAATGGAATACAGTTTTGCTCATACGACAAGTTCTCATGTCGTGAACCTTTTCTCCACAAACCCTGCAGTTATGAGCAGCTCCATTAGCGCGCACCATTGTCACTTGCCGCATGTATCTTGGACATCTATCCCCTGTATTCGTTGAAGAAGAGTCAGTGATGAACACATACAAAACAGAACAGAAATGAATATATTTTATATTTAGAAGCAGAAATAATCAGATGGATCAGTTGTATCATAAAGAATATTGCAACTTCACTTTTTGGCACTGGTATGAAATTCAATAATGGCATTCGTATGAAATTCTTCTGAGCATAGAGAGAAATGAGGCTGCACAGTTTTCGAGCACTGACTGGGTAAGGTGAGTGCACAGTTTTAGAATGAATCCTTGGTGGCACCTTCAGGCAACTGGAAATGTTATGAAGCATTTCAGTACATCGGTTGCTTCTACTGAAGGAGCAAACAACATCTTCAATTCAATATAAATGTGACGTATTCAATTTCTGCATTACGTCACTTACCGCTGGCATATTGGCCATATTTGTGTGTCATAGACGAAGCATTCATTAAGAACAAAAAATAGCATGTAAAAGAAAAAATTTGTATAATAAGTAGAATCATATAGAATCATGTAGAATACTATCATCAAGAAGTGTAGTGGTTGACGATGTCTAGTGGGTAGAGAATCAATTTTTATAGACGAATTGGACTGGGTAAGGAAGAGGCTGAGACTACAGTAGAGTTACTGTGATGCTACAGAGATGAGAGCTCGTGAATATACAGTTGATTGCTCGTGAATCTACAGCAGATTGATACCAGCCAGATGTTGTACCCAATAATGGTTTGCCGTAGTGGTGCGCGTTGGGCAAAATTGTTAGCATCTAAAAATTATCTCAACGCGCAGAACGGGCAAAATTACATTTAGTTGGGATTAGCAAAGAGCAAAATCTATATGTTACATTTGTCAACTGATTTAAATTCTATGGCTGATTAGGACTAGCAAAGAGTGGCTGGGATTTGATTTTGTGGAATGGAGGGATGAGATGTGTTTTAAGAGAGTATAAAGTGGGAATACATTTGGTTGAAAACCTCGTAATAAATAATCATGTATGGAAAAACACAGCTGCCCATCTCTTACATGGCCTGAGGGCACGCGTATAATGCATTTGCCAGCAGTAGTCACCATCATAGTCACACATTTGCACTTAATGCAGCAGAGAAGTTTCACTTGCATTTAATGCATTAGACCATTTGTGTTTGCTCAACGTGCACAACGATACAAATAAATACATCTTTTACGCATTGAGCAATTTTAGTTGGTGATTAACCAGTGACCAGTTGTAAATTCAGGCTGCTATATATATAATTACTAAAAATAACCCGATTTGACCAGTTTTTCACATGTTGCGTATGAAGTGTAAAGTAGTAAATATGTAGTGTATTATTCTTTACAGCCTAGCCTTTTAGGCTGTCTTAGTCTGTAAACAGTAAACTTTGTGTTGTCTTTTCACTTATGTGTCTTGGAAGTGGGGACTTTTGACTCACAAACCAAAGATAATTCAAGAAATGGACATGTATTGTAAACTTTGTATTTTTGGTTACAGCCTTTACAGTCTATCTTGATTTTGTCTTGTGTGTCTTGGAACTGCCAAACAGAAGATATGGACAAAAGTAAGCAGATATGCTTACTAACTAAAACCCCATCAAGAGTCCCGTCACCGTCTTCGCATTATATTTGCTGCAATGTTGAATTATTTATTTGGCATTTCTGACCATTAATTTTCCCCCGATTTTGTGTTTTTTTAATTAATTTGATTTTTTATTGGCCGTTATGCGCACTGAGTAATTAATCATTACGACAGTTTTGCTCAACACGCACAGCCGTGTGTAATTTGATCAGCTTTGCGCGCTGAATTATATTTTCCAAAGGTTTGCCTTTGTACACACCGCGCACAACGGGTCATATTTTAACACATCAAAGAAATGTATATATTTTTACTCAGTGCTCGCAACGGTCACTACTGTTGCCCGTAGGACGGGATGATTAATTGTGGGTAATGGATTATGTAATACAGTTTTGCTCAGCGCACACAACGGTCAGGGCATCTGACTGTTGTTTGCGATGATTTATTATGGTTAATTGCATACGGTTTGGTTCTACGCACAAAAGGGTCACACCTACGTCCAGTTGTGTAATCTGAATAATTGTGGATAACCAGATACGGTTTTGCTCGGCCTGCACAGTGGTCAAACAAATCGATGTGACCGTTGTGCACGCTGAGTAATTGTATGCACACGTAAATAGTTTATCACAACGTATAACATGACGGTTACAACTTTTGCCCATTGTGCGCGCTGGATAATTTATAGATGGGTAAACAGTTTTTGCTTAGTACTATCAATGTCATATATTGATTCAAGTAAGCATCAATGTATATAGCACCTATATCAATTTTGTAATGTCCTGCAATTGTATCAAATTAAATGACATTCTATTAAGGTCTGAATTCTAACATACTACAACATTTATACATTATAATGTACATAATGAATAAATGTAATTTAAAGTTCGGTAAACAGTTTTTACTCAGTAATTTCAATGTCGGACATTGATTCACGTAAGCATCAATGTATATATATATCACCTATATCAATTTTGTAATGTATTGCAATTGTATCAAATTAAATGACATTGTATTAAGGTTTGAATTCTAACATACTACAATATTTATGCATTATAATGTACATAACACAACAAAGTTGAAACTACAGCTAAACATTTTGCAACTTCACATTTTGGAACGGGTATGAAATTCAATCACGGGAATATCCTAATGGTACATTGATTCCCTATACGAAAAAAATTTCAAAGTAGTGCTGAACAGCTCAAGCAAGATGGTATTTATGAACAGCTCCAATAGCGCGCACCATCATCACTTGTCGCACGTATCGTGGCCATCTGTGTCACGCCCCGCAGCCCCAAATAGGGATTGTCGGTGCGAAAAGCCGCGGTATTGAATACCAAGCATAAATGTATACACCAAACATTTTGCAGGCCACTACATCACTGAGGAAAACACGTGCAATAATAATATGTTCTGAAAGTAACCTCTCATGGCCCTCCCACTAGTCTCTGGCCTGATGGGTCAACTGGCGCCTCACCAACTCCACTCAACCGTCTAGAAGAAACCGACACAACGTCATATCATCCTTAGTATGCTGTAACCACTCATCTACCTCGCGGCTACTATCCTTGCCCGAGAAATATCGCGGACGGCGCGCTTTGAACTCCTTGTCCCGCCAGAAGTCTCATCCCGCCGGAAGTCCCTTTCCTTCCCTCTATATGTGGGTGAAGAACAGAACAAATGAATTAGTACCATGTTTTGTAAGAGAAAGAGTAATATTTTGCCAACAATTTTGTAAACTTGTTTTAGCAGCGTAATGCTCGATATTGTGGAATGCATTGACATCACAGAAAGATCGTCCATTATGGTATATGTAACCACTCCTTTAACGAAGTTGGTTAATCTGCATTGTTTGACGTTGGTCATCCAGCTACGAACAGATACAGAAGCGCACCACCATCATCGTGTGTCCCTGTATGAGTTGAAGAAGAATCAGTTATCAACGCAAAAATACATACTTAAGTAAAAATAGGGTATAAAGACTTGCAACTTCATATTTTGGCACTGATATAAAAATAAATCATGGTTATTTCTTCTCAGAAGTATCCCCTTTATAGAACATATGAAGGAGCAAATAACATCTTCAAGTACATATACATGTGATGGCTTCAATTTCTTCATCACGTCAATTGCCGGTAGTATATTGGACATCTTTGTGTGTTGAAGATGAAGCATTGATGAACAAAGGGATAAATTTAGCATGTTGAAGAAAAAATACTGTATAAGTAGAAACAGATAGAATCAGATAGAATATTATTATTAAGAAGGGTAGTGGTTGATGAGGTCTTGTGGGTAGGGATGCCTTTTAAAGACGAATTGGCCTGACCCATTGATGAGGATGAGACTACAGTAGAGTTACTGTGAGTATACAGAATAGAACCCGTGAGTCTACAGAGAAGTGATATTGAATATACAGACGAGTGAATCTACAGCAGATTTAACCAGCAGATGTTATTCCCAATAATGTTTGACCTTTGTGGTGCGCGTTGAGCAAAATAGATGGCCTCTAACAAAATTGTCCAATGCGCACAACGGGTAAAAATATGGCAGTTGTGCGAGTTGAGCAAATTATTTATGTTTATACAATATTACTCATAATTCCATAGAAAGTGATGTTACAAAATGGGACACCATCAAATCCAACAGCGTGACACATGAGTATCATTCACATAGAACAAAATGTGACATACGTATACGCTAACATAATGTGACACCATAACATGCACATTCTCTAACAAAATACAAGACAACATATAGCCCCTAACAAAAGATTGAGGCGAGCAAAATGTGCTCATTGAGCAAAAATGATACCTTCTAACAACATTGCTCGGCGCGAACAACTGGAAAAATTAAGTCTGTTGTGCGCGCTGAGCAAATCTTATAATGGTTAAATAAATTTCTCAAAGCACACAATGGGTAAATGGTTGGACCGATATGCGCATTGAGCAATAATTCTATTGGATAACAAAATTGCCCAATCCCCGTAAGAGTAAATTTTCACCAACATCCCCTTTATTACTCAGCAGCGAGCTGTACCGGTAATATTTTTGCATGTTGTGCGCGCTGAGTAATATTTATGAAACTTGATATCTGTTATATATGGTGATGGTGAAAATACAAAATAAGACAGTATCACTCATTACTAATCATAGTACAGATGTATTTTATATAAGCCAGATACAACAAATTGTGTCATACATCACAAGTAACGTCACATAAAAATGTGACAACCGTATACATAAAAGTATACCATCATTAAACCCAAAACAATATACCAACCAGAAAAACCAAAGAATATCCACCCACAATCACGCTTCTCCATCAATGATCAAAAATACATTATAAGACAAGAGAAAGACTGGCGGAAGGCTCGTCCACCTCAAAAACCTGGAGGTGGTGGAGGTAGTGGAGGTGGTTATGGTGGGGCAACAATATGGATGTCTCTAGGAGAGGGCACCAGAGTCTCCATCTTCTCTTGTATGTTCAACATTAATATGCCCATCATAGTGTCGAAGTCGCTTTGTAAAAGTGAGATCACCAGATTGGTGTTGGAGAGATTTGTTTCAATTACTCCTAATCTATGAGTAAAGTTCACCGGCTGATGGGAGGAAGCTAATGGAGCATATGCAGGACTTACATTGCCTATGAGTATATCCTTAAGCTGACGTTGTTCATTGGTAAGTTTAGATACAGAAGAACTAAGCGTCGCGAGTTTGATACGGAGGGTGTGCAGAACAGAGTCATGACGGAGAGACCTCCCAACCATAAAGCGGAGTCTGTTACTGATGTCCTCGAGTGGAGCTTCTTCAGACGAAGAGGGAACTGGTGAACCTGCCTGAGCACGAGGAAACCCAGGAGGAGGCAACAGGACATTGTGTTCACCTTGCGTTAGACCAAGCGAAAGCACATCCCGATGCATAGCCCATGTGGTGTGTAAACCACATGGGAAGTAAATGCACATGTGGTGCCTGTTCTTTCTAGATTTACTTGGCGTGGCACCTGATCTATTACATCGGAGGCCATATTTTTTGCATCATTCTCTTTATTGATATGGAATCATGTTTATCAGGCAGCAACTGATATAATAGATCAGGTGCAAGACACAAGCGGTGTGTAAACCACATGGAAAGTAAATGCACATGTGGTGCTTGTTCTTTCCAGCTTTACGTGGCATGGCACCCGATCTATTACATCGAAGGCCACCTTTTCTACATCATTCTCTTTATTGACATGGAATCATGGTGAACAGGTGGCAACTGATATAATAGATCAGGTGCAAGACACAAACTGTGTGTAAACCACACGGAAAGTAAATGCCCATGTGGGGCTTGTTCTTTCCAGCTTTGCATGGCTTGGCACCCG
This sequence comes from Scilla litardierei, assembly GCA_030789695.1. Lineage (NCBI taxonomy): Eukaryota > Viridiplantae > Streptophyta > Magnoliopsida > Asparagales > Asparagaceae > Scilla > Scilla litardierei. The sequence continues at coordinate 57,704,457 of CM061142.1, read as the reverse complement.
ATATATTACATCGGGGGCCACCTTTTCGGCATCATTCTCTTTATTGATAGGGAATCATGTTTAACAGGCGGCAACTGATTTAATAGATCAGGTGCAAGACACAATCTGTGTGTAAACCACATGAAAAATAAATGCCCATGTGGTGCTTGTTCTTTCCAGCTTTACGTGGTTTGGCACCCGATCTATAACATCGGGGGCCACCTTTTCTGCATCATTCTCTATGGATAGGAATCATGTTTATCAGGCGGCAACTGATATTATAGATCAGATACAAGACACAAGCAGTGTGTAAACCACATGGAAAGTAAATGCCCATGGGTGCCTGTTCTTTCCAACTTTACGTGGCTTGGCACCCGATGTATTACATCGGGGGTCACCTTTTCTGCATCATTCTCTTTATTGATAGGGAAACATGTTTATCAGGTGGAACCTGATATAATAGATCAGGTGCAAGACACAAGCGGTGTGTAAACCACATGGAAAGTAAATGCATATGTGGTGCTTGTTCTTTCCAGCTTTACGTGGCATGGCACCCGATCTAATACATCGGGGGCCACCTTTTCTGCATCATTCTCTTTATTGATACGGAATCATGTTTATTAGGTGGCAACTGATATATTAGATCAGGCGTAAGACACAGGCGGTGTGTAAACCACAAGAAAAGTAAATGCCCATGTTGTGCTTGTTCTTTCCAGCTTTACGTGGCATGGCACCCGATCTATTACATCGGGGCCACCTTTTCTGCATCATTCTCTTTATTGATAGGGAATCATGTTTATCAGGTAGCTACTGATATAATAGATCAGGTGCAAGACACAATCGGTGTGAAAACCACATGGAGAGTAAATGCCCATGTGGTGCTTGTTCTTTCCAGCTTTACGTGGGATTGCACCTGATCTATTACATCGGGGGACACCTTTTCTACTTCATTCTCTTTGTTGATCGGGAATCATGTTTATCAGGCAGCAACTAATATAATAGATTAGTTCCTAGACACAAGCGGTGTGTAAACCACATGAAAAGTAAATGCCCATGTGGTGCTTATTCTTTCCAGCATTACGTGGCTTGGCACCCGATCTATTACATCGGGGCCACCATTTCTGCATCATTCTCTTTATTGATAGGGAATCATGTTTATCAGGCGTCAACTGTATAATAGATCAGGTGCAAGACACAAGCGGCGTGTAAACCACATAGAAAGTAAATGACCATGTGGTGCTTGTTCTTTCCAGCTTTACGTGGCATGGCACCCGATTTATTACATCGGGGGCCACCTTTTCAGCATCATCCTCTTTATTGATAGGGAATCATGTTTATCAGGCGGCAACTGATATAATAGATGGGTGCAAGATAGAATCGGTGTGTAAAACCACATGGAAAGTAAATGCCTATAAGGTGCTTGTTCTTTCCAGCTTTACGTGGCATGGCACCTAATCTATTACATCGGGGGCTACCTTTTCTCCATCATTCTCTTTATTGCTAGGGAATCATGTTTATCAAGCGGCAACTGATATAATAAATCCTGTGCAAGACACAAGTTGTGTGTAAACCACATGAAATGTAAATGCCCATGTGGTGCTTGTTCTTTCCAGCTTTACGTGGCATGACACCCGATCTATTACATCGGAGGCCACCTTTTCTACATCATTCTCTTTATTGATAGGGAATCATCTTAATCAGGCGGCAACTGATATAATAGATCAGGTGCAAGACATAAGCGGTGTGTAAGCTACGTCGAAAGTAAATGCTTATATGGTGCGTGTTCTTTCTAGCTTTACGTGGCTTGGCATGACACCCGATCTATTAGATTGGGTGACACCTTTTCTGCATCATTCTCTTTATTGATAGGGAATCATTTTTATCAGGCGGGACTCGATCTATTAGATCGGGTGACACCTTTTCTGCATCATTCTCTTTATTGATAGGGAATCATGTTTATCAGGCGGCAATTGATATAATAGATCATGTTCAAGACACAAGTGGTGTGTAAACCACATAGAAAGTAAATGCCCATGTGGTGCTTGTTCTTTCCAGCTTTACATCGGGGGCCACCTTTTCTGCATCAATCTCTTTATTGATAGGGAATCATGTTTATCAGGCGGCAACTGATATAATAGATCAGGTGCAAGAAATAAGCGGTGTGTAAACGACATGAAAAGTAAATGCCCATGTGGTGCTTGTTCTTTCCAACTTTACATGGCATGAAACCCGATCTATTACATCGGGGGCCACCTTTTCTGCATCATTCACTTTATTCATATGGAATCATGTTTATCAGGCAGCACTCGATCTATTAGATTGGGTGATATCTTTTCTGCATCATTCTCTTTTTTGATAGGGAATCATGTTTATCAGGCAGCAACTGATATAATAGATCAAGTGCAAGACACAATCGGTGTGTAAACCACTTGGAAAGTAAATGCCCATGTGGTGCTTGTTCTTTCCAGCTTTACGTAGCAGGGCACCCGATCTATTACATTGGAGGCCACCTTTTCTGCATCATTTTCTTTATTGATAGGGAATCAAGTTTATCAGGCGGTAACTGATATAATATATCAGGTGTAAGACACAAGTGGTGTGTAAACCACATGGAAAGTAAATGCCCATGTGGCGCTTGTTCTTTCCAGCTTTACGTGGCATGGCACCCGATCTATCACATCGGGGGCCACCTTTTCTGCATCATTCTCTCTATTGATAGGGAATCATGTTTATCAGGCGGCACCTAATATAATAGATCATGTGCAAGACACAAGCGGTGTGTAAACCACATGGAAAGTAAATGCCCATGTGGTGCTTGTTCTTTTACAGCTTTACGTGGCTTGGCACCCGATCTATTACATCGGGGGCCATCTTTTCTACATCATTCTCTTTATTGATAGGGAATCATGTTTATCAGGCGGCAACTGATATAATAGATATGGTGCAAGACGTAAGCAGTGTGTAAACCACATGGAAAATAAATGCACATGTGATGATTATTCTTTCCAGCTTTACGTGGCATGACACCCGATCTATTACATCGGCGGCCACCTTTTCTGCATCATTCACTTTATTCATATGGAATCATGTTTATCAGGCGGCACCCGATCTATTAGATCGGGTGACAAATTTTCTGCATCATTCTCTTTATTGATAGGGAATCATGTTCATCAGGCAGCAACTGATATAATAGATCAAGTGCAAGATACAATCTGTGTGTAAACCACATGGAAAGTAAATGCCCATGTGGTGCCTGTTCTTTCCAGCTTTACGTGGCAGGGCACCTGATCTATTACATTGGGGGGCCACCTTTTCTGCATCATTCTCTTTATTGATAGAGAATCATGTTTATCAGGCGGAACATGATATAATAGATCAGGTGCAAGACATAAGCGGTGTGTAAACCATATGGAAAGTAAATGCCCATGTGGTGCTTGTTCTTTCCAGCTTTACGTGGCATGGCACCCGATCTATTACATTGGAGGCCGCCTTTTCTACATCATTCTTTTTATTGATATGGAATCATGTTTATCAGGCTGCAACTGATGTAATAGATCAAAGACAAGACACAATCGGTGTGTAAACCAGATGGAAAGTAAATGCCCATGTGGTGCTTGTTCTTTTACAGCTTTACGTGGCTTGGCACCCGATCTATTAGATCGGGGGCCACCTTTCTACATCATTCTTTTTATTGATAGGGAATCATATTTATCAGGTGGCAACTGATATAATAGATCAGGTGCAAGACACAAGCGGTGTGTAAACCACATGGAAAGTAAATGCCCATGTGGTGTTTGTTCTTTCCAGCTTTACGTGGCTTGGCACGGCACCCGATCTATTAGATCGAGTGACACCTTTTCTGCATCATTCTCTTTATTGATAGGGAATCATGTTTATCAGGCGACACCTGATCTATTAAATCGGGTGAATCCTTTTCTACATCATTCTCTTTATTGATAAGGAATCATGTTTATCAGGCGGCAACTGATATAATAGATCAAGTGCAAGACACAAGCGGTGTGTAAACCACATGGAAAGTAAATGCCCATGTGGTGCTTGTTCTTTCCATCTTTACATCGGTGGCCACCTTTTCTGCATCATTCTCTTTATTGATAGGGAATCATGTTTATCAGGCGGCAATTGATATAATAGATCTGGTGCAAGACACAATCGGTGTGTAAACCACATGGAAAGTAAATGCCCATGTGGTACTTGTTCTTTCCATCTTTACGTGGCATGGCACCCGATCTATTACATCGGCGGCCACCTTTTCTGCATCATTCTCTTTATTGATAGGGAATCATGTTTATCACGTGACACCCGATCTATTAGATCGGGTGACACCTTTTCTGCACTATTCTCTTTATTGATAGGGAATCATGTTTATCAGGTGGCAACTGATATAATAGATCAAGTGCAAGACACAATCAGTGTGTAAACCACAAGAAAAATAAATGCCCATGTGGTGCTTGTTCTTTCTAGCTTTACGTGGCATGGCACCCGATCTATTACATCGGGGGCCACCTTTTCTGCATCATTCTCTTTATTGATAGGGAATCATGTTTATCACGTGGCAACTGATATAATAAATCAAGTGCAAGACACGAACAGTGTGTAAACCACATGGAAAGTAAATGCCCATGTGGTGCTTTTTCTTTCCAGCTTTACATGGCTTGGCACCCGATCTATTACATCGGGGGCCACCATTTCTGCATCATACTCTTTATTGATATGGAATCCTGTTTATCAGGCGACAACTGATATAATAAATCAGGTGCAAGACACAAGCGGTGTGTAACTCTACCCGAAAGCAAATGCCCATGTGGTGCTTATTCTTTCCAGCTTTACGTGGCTTGGCACGGCACTCGGTCTATTAGATCGGGTGACACCTTTTTTTACATTATTATTTTCTTGAAATGAAAATGACCAAATTATTGATGCCAAGGAAGTTGTACATTAGAATGAGCAACCAATCATCTTTACGGCCTGCTTGCGGCGCAGACCCCGTTTTTTCCTTCATTGCTTCTGCACCCATCCAATATATAGACATGTACGGCTGTACCGTGTACTTTTTGGAGAAAGTGGGATTGTCTCATGTTGTAAGGTTTTAGAATCATTAGAGAGAGAAATGGAGGGTTGGGTTAGAATATTCTGAGAATATCTCCTATACAAAGGGTGGGAAATGGAGGAAGCTCCAACCCAACTCTCCATAATTGATAAACACACACACATCAATTTCTATTACTTAATAATACCCCATCTAACCCCAAAATGTAGGGTATGGGCATTAAAACCAGGTATGTTTAGCACTCCACCTACCATGAAAAAAACTGGAGGTTGCTACATTTTTTTAATACATCGGAGGTTGCTACATTGACTCTCCAAATTTGGATGGCCACTGTAGCAAACCGACAAATTTTAACCAGTTTTGCAGAGCGGTTGGAGGAGGGAAAACGCCATATTTGGCGTTTTCCAATGTGATTGGAGATGATATACCCGGACATTTGTTGTAGCCTGTAGGGAGTTGTCGACATACAAATTGACAATTTCTAAATGCACCTCAAAAAATGAGGTGCTTGTTAAAATCAGTGTAAGATTTTGCTAATTTTGGATGAAAAAGAAGGTAATTGGGCCTCATGAAGTGACATAGGCACTATTTTTGTAAGAAACATAGTACATGCACCTCATTCATGAGGTGCAAAGAGCATTGGCCTACAAATATGGGAAAAATATCAAAGTAACTGTCACATCATCTACCATATTTAGTTAAATTATCACCTGCCTACCACATTCAACGGGGATGGAAAGTGGAGTTGAGAATATCTTGTGGGGCCTGCTAAACCATCTTGTGTACCTTCGCGTTGGAATGTTATTATGAACTGGGCAAGTTGGAGTCTTGGACGCATTAGGTTTGAACTTTGCAATGAGGAAAATGAATAAAAAGGAAAGTCTATCGTCATTCCTCTGTGGGGTCCACTTTCACTTACCATCGTGTTGCCATTAATACGACGAAAATTTATAAATAAATAAAATGGAAATTGAGGTATTGATTTAACGAGACGGATGAGGTGAGATGTTGGTGGGCCCACAAAATGGAATTCGATGGGTCATCCATCTGTGGGTAATTTGATTGAGAAAATTTTTCCTCGTAAGAGCCATATCAGCGAATATTTGTATCCATTGTGACAAGTAAAACATTTATGGCACGTTTTGCACGTTAAGCAATATTTCTATGTGAAGCTAAAATTGTTCACCGCACACAACTGTATACAGTAATGCCATTTGTGTGCGATGAGTAAAATTCGTATAATAAATCAAAATCGGTCATCGCGTACAACGATCCAAATTTACTCACATTATGCGTGTTGAGAAATTATGTTTGCTCACCGTGCACAACGGTTCAAATATTGGCCCGTTGTGCACGTTGAGTAATTAAGTTTCAGTTATTTATACTTTTAATAACAACCGGAAGAGCGAGAGAGATTGCCACCCAAAATGCCGCACACAGCAAAAATTTGAGTTGCCGCCAAATTCGGAGTATTACTGTAGCAGACTGCAAAAAACCCCTCGAAGGCCTCATAAAATCCCTCCATCCGTCTGTTCGAGTAGGGGATATATATCCCGCCAAATTTGGGGATATATAACCATTCGTCTTTATTTGTGCCTTCACTGCAGATATGGCTGAGATATCGTGTCAGTGGGATGAAGAAACTGTGCAAGGTCATCTTCAGGGGAAGAAGAGACGGTGATGTTGTAACGGTCGGTTTCCGATCGTACTTTCTTTGTGCACGTGCTCTTGATCGTGCACGTGCTTATTTTAGACTCTATTTGATTTTGAACATTATTGTATGATATGTCGTTGTGATTGTCTCTGAGGGTATTAGATTGTGGAACTATTTTGGAACGACATTTCTCGAGTCGTTCTTCCGCGATTCTATCTTTTTGATGTGACGTCACGACTTTCTGTTTTGACGCTAGATGTTTCTATTTTTAGTTTCATCTCTCGACGTCGAAATTTAGATCCGTCTTCTTCGTTCTCTTTCTTTCATCGCCCCGATCACCCCAATATTTATTTTACAATTTTTAGACTTAATTTGACCTATTTTCCATTTTGAGTAAGTTTTAAATAATTTTAAACATACTTTTATAAGTATTTTAATTATAATAAAATTCCTATTTAAATATAAAACTTTAAATAATTTTTGACCAAAATCCTAACTATTTTGGCCGCACACATCTTTGCGTGAGGGAGAGATGAGAAAGTTTGATTTAAATTAACTATTTTAATTATTTTAATTATTTTCCTTGAGCCCTAGACCAACCCCTAGCTCTATCCTATTTAAATAAGCCCTAGGCAAGCTTATTTTCGCAGCCACCCAAACCCTAGCCGATGTTTCCTCTTCCAAAGCTTCTTCGCAACTCCGTTCAGCCGTCGCCAGTGTCTGACCGAGGAAATCCTTTGATTTCCGTCGGTCTGACCAAGAGAACAGCCCGCACCGCTGCTTCGTCCGCACCGCTGCACCATCGCATCGCATCGCCCTGTGTCTGACCGACCCACCCCATCGGTCTGACCGAAGCCCCGCCCCGCATCCGCATCCGCTCCGCAACGTTGCAACTTGCAACGTTGCAACCCCTCTCCGCAAGCGCTGCGACCGACGGCCCCCATCGGTCTGACCGATCCCGCTCCCCGCATCCGCACGCTGCAGCGCTCCGTTGCAACCCCGCTCGCTGCAAACCCTGCACCAAGCGCCCGACCGACCCGCCCCAAGTGTCCGACCGAGGACTTTCTCCGCACCCGCCGCTGTGACCGACCCCGCTGCATTGCACAAGCCGTCCACAATGTCTGACCGAGCCAAACCCCCGCAGCGGCTAGTGTCCGACCGACGGCCAATCGTCGCAACGTCGTTTCTCCCGCACCAACTCCTGTTGTGGGCCCCCCAAGTTCTCCAGAAGTGTTGTGGGTCCCCCATTGACCCCTAGCACTGCTGTGGGTCCCACTTGGGTGTTCTACTTCGTGGAATTGCTGTCTACGACGTTACGACACGCCATAGGCCTTCGTCGCAAGTTTCAGCTTTTGGGAAATCGTGCGTGGACCAGATTTGACGCTGAGGAGTTCTTCGTTCAGACACGACTTCCATCCAACGACAAACTCCGGTAAAGGTTGGTCCCCCGAACTCGTAGAAACCCCCACAATAGCTAATTGAACCCTAAACTAAAGGTCGACAATTTGAACTAAAATTTATTTCCAGCACCAGTAAAACGTTGTACAAACATCGAAAATCGACGAACGGACTTTTGACTGTGCATATAGGATAGATTTGTCAATTAGGCTGAACATCAAAATGTGACTTTTGACGTATAGGATAGTCCCGATAACCTAGAAACGAACCCTAATAGGATTTGATGAAATTGAGACCTGACACCGTCGCCGTGGTGCTATTTCAGACGGACTTCCGCGGACGAGATGCTTGGACGAGACGCTTCCAGAGGACGACACACTCGCCATCGCAGGCAAGTGTATCCCACTTGCACTTTTGGCCGTGCTTAGGCCTTAGTTGGTTAGAACTGATAACTGTGAATAAATAGAACCGGACGTGAAATGATAGCGTCCGGGACGACCCCTGACGGCTCAGACTTGACGACAAAGTCTGAGCCTGACAACAACAACTTTTGACATTGTAGGGCTATCATGTGTGTGCGTGTGTGTTGACACCCTAGAATAACCCTTCCCGTCTTGTCCCGTCCCGTCCCGTCTTGCACAGCCTGCGGGCAATAGGGCACTCGTCAAGCTAGAGCGAGTGATCCCTTGTACTGATACACAACCCAGAGGGCAATAGGGCACCCACCAAGCTAGAGTGGGTGATCCCTTGTCGTGATACACAGCCCAGAGGGCAATAGGGCACTCGCCAAGCTAGAGCGAGTGATCCCTTGTCGTGCTTGTCTTGTCTTGTCATACTTGGGGTTTGGGGTTGGGTTGAGCGTGCGCACGGCAAGAGTGTCTGATCCCCCTCGAACCGTAAGGCGTGAACCCTTCTGTGTCTCACTTGTCTTGCCTTGTCTTGTCCCGTCACGTCCCGACTTGTCTTGACACCTGTAGGTTAGTCCCGTAGTTGGTAGCACACGCTACGACTACTACTTGCTACGCTCTACTTTCCTGCTGCGTTACTTCTTTTTGTTACTCAGTTATAACCCCAGCATGCTAATCAACCAGTAAACTGTTGTTTAAAAGTTGATACACTTGCAGTAGAGTCTAACCACTTTTTTGTAGACTTTACCTGATGTACAGTTTCCTTCTTTGGTGTTGTACGTCAGGTGTTAAGCCAGAGTACGTCGACGAGGCTGACTTGCCAGCAGACGGAGAGCTGGAGGACGTTGATCCGGAGTACGACCCAGAGGAGGACCAGAGTTAGAGGCCTCTCATTGCTGATCCAGAGTTTCTTTCTCAGTTTAGATTGGGTGTGTAGCACCTTTTGTTTTTCTTGATTAGGTTGGGTGCTTGCACCGGTAGTTTCCTTTCTGCAGTTGTTGTCGTTTCCAGCGTTTTAGACTTTCCGTACTTTGGAAGTTATTTTTGTAATAAAATAAAATGATATCTCTTTTCAGTACTTTTATTGTTTCGTACTAACATGCAGGGACCTGTTCCTTCGTTTTGGAATACCACAGACGCTTATTGGGTCTGGGCTCTCAGCACCGGCCTAAGCGGGCCTTTGTCACGCTTCGCCTCCGTCCTTTTTGGGAAGCGGGGCGTGACAGGTTTTAGTGGTGGCCCATGCAGGTCCCACCCTTCTGCAAATACGGAACAATCGAAGTATTGAACTTCATTTTATTATCATCCAGTAATTGTACGAGTCTAATTTATGTCTTTCTGTCAATAGGATGGCAGGATGACGTACTACCCGATCGGGGAGCTCAGGAGATGGAATTCAGGAGGACCAGGGCGGAGAGTTCCGTCAGTTTCTGGGTGCGATGCGGGAGATGCTGGATGTGCAGCATCAGTTGGTTCAGCAGTCCCAGCGTGCTGCCCAGGCTGTTCCAGTTGCACCTCCTCCTCCTCCACCTGCCCCTCGAGCAGCTCCAGGAGTGAAGCAGTTCAATGAGCTCCAGCCGAGGACATTTTTGGGGAAGGAGGGACCCCTAGCTGCTGATGAGTGGATCCAGAGCACTGAGGAGAAGTTAGTTGATGCGAAGATTCCTGACGATACCCGAGTGGAAATAGCGAAGATGCAACTGATGGAGAATGCAAGGAACTGGTGGCGCATCGAGGAGAGGCGTCTTGAGAAGCCAGTGGATTGGAAGACCTTCAGATCGATGTTCAAGGACAAGTATTTCACCAAGTCTGCTAGGAGGGAGCTGTTGAGCAAGTTTATAGATCTGAAGCAGGGGGATATGACTGTCGATGAGTATGAAGCTAAGTTCGAGATGCTGAGTCGTTTTGCCCCACATATGGTAAGGAAGGAGGAGAAGCGATCTGATCGCTTTCGTCAGGGACTGCGTCCGAAGATTCAGGCTTCTATGACTTTGACGAATTTCACAACTATGAGAGCTGTGCTAGATGCTGCGAAGAATCATGAGATCATAGCTCTTCTGCCTGACCCTTCAGCTGATAAAGGGAAGCGTCCGATGGAGCAGTACCGGCCACCTGTTAGGCCAGCGATGAGGCCAGTTCAGACGGTACCATTTAAGAGGCCTGGGGCACCAATTCAGATTCAGGGCAAGGGCCCGTGCCACTTTTACGGAAAGCCTGGACATGTTCAGGCCAACTGCAGGAAGAAGATGGGACTATGCTTAGTTTGTGGAGATGCCTCGCATGCTGCGAATGATTGTCCGAGAGCTCGTCATGTTGTAGTTGGAGCGCCAGCCCCGCTGCAGATGAGAGCGCCTGCTCCAGTTCAGAGAGGACATGCTGTTCGTGGACCACCCTTGGCGCCACAGAGGCAGATGTTTCAGAGAGCAGCGCAACCCCAGAGGCCGGCTTATACCATGACAGCTGTTGAGACTGAGGAGCTGGATGGAGTTATTGCAGGTAACTCTTGATTCTAGTCTTTCTTTTATAGTTAGATCTTATTATTTGTGTTGTTTGTTGACTTGTTTGTTAGAGTAGCTTGGTTTGACCGTAGTTCCTTATATCTTAGGCACCATTCTAGTGTCCTCTCACCCGGCCTTGGCTTTGTTCGACTCCGGTGCATCTATGTGCATCATATCCCGGAGGTTTGTAACAAAGCACTCCATTTCCACCCATACACTTCCTAAGTGTTGGGACATCACCACAGGGAACGGAGTAGTGACAGTGAACTTGGGATGTCGATTGATTTCTTTGGTGGTCAGAGGACACGAGCTCTTTGCAGATTTCATTGTCCATGATCTGCCACACTTCGATGTCGTTCTTGGCATCGATTGGTTGGGAGATTTCCATTCCTCGATCGACTGTCACAGCAAGAGGGTGGTGTTCCGGATTTCAGGCCATCCGGAGTTCGAGTTCCGCAGCAGAGATGAGTTGCTTGGGCCCATCAGATATCAGGCCAAGCCGGAGGTGCCGATTGTTGCAGCCATGCAGATGGAGATGGAGATCGAGCGACCAGCAGTCGTCAGAGACTTCGATGACGTCTTCCCAGAGGATATCTCAGGGTTGCCACCTGACAGATCTTTAGATTTTGGTATTGATCTTATGCCGGGAGCGCAGCCGATATCGAAGGCGTCGTACCGTATGGCTCCCGCTGAGCTCGAGGAGCTGCAGAAGCAGTTAGATGAGTTGTTGCAGAAGGATTTCATCCACCCTAGTGTGTCACCATAGGGTGCACCAGTGTTGCTCGTGAAGAAGACGGATGGGTCCCGTAGGATGTGCGTGGACTATCGAGGGATGAATGTTGTCACCGTGAAGAATAAGTATCTGCTGTCGTGCATCGGCGATATCATTGATCAGCTTGGAGGTTCGAGAGTCTTCTTGAAGTTGGACTTGAGGAGCGGATACCATCAGTTGAAGGTGAAGAAGGATGATATTCTGAAGACAGCATTCCGGACGAAGTATGGGCATTATGAGTTCGTGGTCATGCCTTTCGGTGTGACCAATGCTCCAGATGTGCTCATGAATTTGATGAACTTGATTTTCTACGACTTCCTGGATAAGTTTGTCATTATCTTCATTGATGACATTCTTATTTATTCGAATTCTGGGGAGGAGCACAACTGTCATCTGAGGACAGTGCTGGAGACGCTGAGGCGACATAAGCTTTATACCAAGTATAGCAAGTGCGAGTTCTGGCTAGACAGAGTCGCATTCCTGGGGCACGTGGTGTCCGGTGATGGCATATCTGTGGACCCGGAGAAGGTCAGAGCAGTCAGAGATTGGCCGACTCCGCAGTCAGTGTCAGACATCAGGAGCTTCCTTGGTTTAGCAGGCTATTATCGGCGGTTCATTAAGGATTTCTCGAAGATTGCAGAGCCGATGACGAAGCTGACGAGGAAGGACGTGGAGTTTCTTTGGTCAGATGCTTGTGAGGAGCCTTCAGTATCTTGAAGGTGAGATTGACCACATCACCAGTGTTGGTAGTATCGGATCGAAGCGGAGGCTTCGAAGTATATTGTGATGCATCAGGGAAGGCCTAGGATGCATCTTGCATCAGCATGGCCACGTGGTCGCGTATGCTTCTCGTCAGTTGAGGACTCATGAGAAGACGCATGATCTGGAGTTGGCAGCAGTGATTTTTGCACTGAAGATTTGGAGGCACTTCTTGCTAGGTGAGAGTGTGAAAATTTTCACCGATCACAAGAGCTTGAAGTACATCTTTACGTAGAAGGAGCTCAACATGAGTAAGAGGCGATGGTTAGAGCTCATGGCTGACTACGAGATAGACTTGCAGTATCATCCCGGGAAGGTGAACGTAGTGCCCGATGCTTTGAGTAGACTTCCCACTGCAATGATGCATACGGCTGACTGGAGGATTCAGCTGGAGCTGAGAGAGATGGATTTGGATGTTGTCATACCTGGTGTAGTTCATTCATTCATGAATTTGCAGATTCAGTCCACGATCGTGGATCGGATCAAGGCAGCACAGGCAGGAGATCCAAAGCTGCAGAGGATCAGGAGGCAGGTTGAAGCTGGACTTCGGACGGAGTTCGTGATTCATGAGGATGGTTCACTGTGGTACGGCAGTAGACTCTGTGTACCTGCAGGTGATGTTCGTGAGGAGCTGTTGAGCGAGGCTCATAGCTCGCCATATTCTATACATCCTGGAGGCACCAAGATGTATAAGGACCTCCGTCTGAACTATTGGTGGATTGGCATGAAGAGGAGTGTGGCACGGAGCGTTGCCAAGTGTTTGATATGCCAACAGGTGAAGGCTGAGCACCATCGTGCTGCTGGGTTGCTGCAACCGCTTCCTATTCTGGAGTGGAAGTGGCAACATATTACGATGGATTTCGTGACTGGTTTACCTCGGACCCCGAGGCAGAACGATGCAGTCTGGGTGATCGTAGATCGATTGACTAAGTCTGCGCACTTTATCCCATTCCGAGTGGGCCAGTCTACGGAAGCTTTGGCTAGGAAATATCTGGAGGTAAAATTTCTTCCCTACTTCTCTTTAAATTTCCTCGTGGAATTAGTCGTGATGTTGACCATGTACGTGCAGGAGATTGTGCGCTTACATGGAGTCCCCGTGAGCATCATGTCTGACAGAGATACGAGGTTCACATCTCAGTTCTGGAGAAGTCTACGGGAGAATTTGGGTACAAGTCTGAGTTTCAGCATGGCGTACCACCTGCAGACTGATGGCCAGTCCGAGAGGACTATTCAGATTCTGGAGGATATGCTGCGAGCTTGTACGCTCGATTTGAACGGATCGTGGGAGGACCATCTCCACTTGGTGGAGTTTTCATATAACAACAGCTACCAGGCGAGCATTGGCATGGCGCCGTTTGCTGCCATATATGGGAGAAAATATCGATCACCACTGAGCTGGGATGACATTGAAGATCGAGAACTGTTGGGTCCGGAGATGATAGTGGAAGCTGTGGATGTCGTGAGGGACATCAGGGAGAAGCTTAGAGTTGCACAGGATCGCTTCAAGCATTGGGCGGATGCCAAGAGGAGACCCTTAGAGTTTCGGCCTGGAGATCATGTCTTCCTGAAGATTTCTCCGAACCACGGAGTTATTCGTTTTGGGAAGAAGGGAAAGCTAAGTCCGAGGTATATTGGACCTTTTGATGTGCTAGAGCGTGTAGGAGCAGTGGCCTACCACCTTGCTCTGCCACCGTCTTTGGAGGGAGTTCACGACGTATTCCACGTATCTCAGCTACGTCGGTACGTCAGTGATCCGTCGCACACGGTTGATTTCTCAGAGATTACAGTTCGCCCGGACCTGACATACGACCAGCAGCCTGTGCAGATCTCGGACCGTCGACAGAAGCAGTTGAGGAATAAGATAGTCGATCTGGTGAGAGTGATGTGGCGTCACGGATCACCTGGAGAGTCCACCTGGGAGCGTGAGGATGATATAAGAGAGCGCTTCCCGCATCTTTTCCCGAGCGGTGCTTGATGTTGATTCCGAGGACGGAATCATTTCTAAGTTGGGGAGGATGTAACGGTCGGTTTTCGATCGTACTTTCTTTGTGCACGTGCTCTTGATCGTGCACGTGTTTATTTTAGACTCTATTTGATTTTGAACATTATTGTGTGAGATGTCGTTGTGATCGTCTCTGAGGGTATTAGATTGTGGAACTATTTTGGAACGACATTTCTCGAGTCGTTCTTCCACGATTCTATCTTTTTGATGTGACGTCACGACTTTCTGTTTTGACGCGAGATGTTTCTATTTTTAGTTTCGTCTCTCGACGTCGAAATTTAGATCCGTCTTCTTCGTTCTCTTTCTTTCGTCGCCCCGATCACCCCAATATTTATTTTACAATTTTTAGACTTAATTTGACCTATTTTCCATTTTTGAGTAAGTTTTAAATAATTTTAAAACATACTTCTATAAGTATTTTAATTATAATGAAATTCCTATTTAAATATAAAACTTTAAATGATTTTTGACCAAAATCCTAACTATTTTGGCCTCACACATCTTTGCGTGAGGGAGACAGGAGAAAATTTGATTTAAATTAACTATTTTAATTATTTTAATTATTTTCCTTGCGCCCTAGACCAAACCCTAGCTCTATCCTATTTAAATAAACCCTAGGCAAGCTTATTTTCGCAGCCACCCAAACCCTAGCCGCCGCTTCCTCTTCCAAAGCTTCGTCGCAACTCCGTTCAGCCGTCGCCAGTGTCTGACCGAGGAAATTCTTTGATTTCCGTCGGTCTGACCGAGAGAACAGCCCGCACCGCCGCTTCGTCCGCACCGCTTCACCATCGCATCGCATCGCCATGTGTCTGACCGACCCGGCCCATCGGTCTGACCGAAGCCCCGCCCCGCATCCGCATCCGCTCCGCAACGTTGCAACTTGCAACGTTGCAACCCCGCTCCGTAAGCACTGCGACCGACGGCCCCCATCGGTCTGACCGATCCCGCTCCCCGCATCCGCATGCTGCAGCGCTCCATTGCAACCCCGCTCCGCTGCAGACCCCGCACCAAGCGCCCGACCGACCCGCCCCAAGTGTCCGACCGAGGACTTTCTCCGCACCCGCCGCTGTGACCGACCCCGCTGCGCTGCACAGGCCGTCCACAGTGTCTGACCGAGCCAAACCCCCGCATCGGCTAGTGTCCGACCAACGGCCAATCGTCGCAACGTCGTTTCTCCCACACCAACTCCTGTTGTAGGCCCCCCAAGTTCTCCAGAAGTGTTGTGGGTCCCCCATTGACCCCTAGCACTGTTGTGGGCCCCACTTGGGTGTTCTACTTCGTGGAATTACCGTCTACGATGTTACGACACATCGTAGGCCTTCGTCGCAAGTTTCAGCTTTTGGGAAATCGTGCGTGGACCAGATTTGACGCTGAGGAGTTCTCCGTTCAGACATGACTTCCATCCTACGAGAAACTCCGGTAAAGGTTGGTCCCCCGAACTCGTAGAAACCCCCACAATAGCTAATTGAACCCTAAACTAAAGGTCGAAAATTTGAACTAAAATTTATTTCCAGCACCAGTAAAACGTTGTACAAACATAGAAAATCGACGAACGGACTTTTGACTGTGCACATAGGATAGATTCGTCGAAATGTGACTTTTGACGAATAGGATAGTCCCAATAACCTAGAAATGAACCCTAATGGGATTTGATGAAATTGAGACCTGACACCGTCGCCGTGGCGCTATTTTAGACGGGCTTCCGCGGACGAGACGCTTCGAGAGGACGACACACTTGACATCGCATGAAAGTGTATCCCACTTGCACTTTTGGCCGCGCTTAGGCCTTAGTTGGTTAGAACTGATAACTGTGAACAAATAGAACCGGACGTGAAATGATAGCGTCCGGGACGACCCCTGACGGCTCAGACTTGATGATGAAGTCTGAGCCTGACAACAACAACTTTTGACATTGTAGGGCTATCAGGTTTGTGCGTGTGTGTGGACACCCTAGAATAACCCTTCCCGTTTTGTCACGTCACATCCCTTCTTGCATAGCCTGCAGGCAATAGGGCACTCTCCAAGCTAGAGCGAGTGATCCCTTGTACTGATACACAGCCCAGAGGGTAATAGGGCACTCACCAAGCTAGAGTGGGTGATCCCTTGTCGTGATACATAGCCCAGAGGGCAATAGGGCACTCGCCAAGCTAGAGCGAGTGATCCCTTGTCGTGCTTGTCTTGTCTTGTCATACTTGGGGTTTGGGGTTGGGTTGAGCGTGCGCACGGCAAGAGGGTCTGATCCCCCTCGAACCGTAAGGCGTGAACCCTTTCGTGTCTCACTTGTCTTGCCTTGTCTTGTCCCGTCACGTCCCGACTTGTCTTGACACCTGTAGGTTAGTCCCGTAGTTGGTAGCACACGCTACGACTACTACTTGCTACGCTTTGCTTTCTTGCTGCGTTACTTCTTTTTGTTACTCAGTTATAACCCCAGCATGATAATCAACCAGTAAACTGTTGTTTAAAAGTTGATACACTTGCAGTAGAGTCTAACCACTTTTTTGTAGACTTTACCTGACGTACAGTTTCCTTCTTTGGTGTTGTACGTCAGGTGTTGAGCCAGAGTACGTCGACGAGGCTGACTTGCCAGCAGACGGAGAGCCGGATGACGTTGATCCGGAGTACAACCCAGAGGAGGACCAGAGTTAGAGGCCTCTCGTTGCTGATCCAGAGTTTCTTTCTCAGTTTAGATTGGGTGTGTATCACCTTTTGTTTTTCTTGACTAGGTTGGGTGCTTGCACCGGTAGTTTCCTTTCTGCAGTTGTTGCCGTTTCCGGCGTTTTAGACTTTCCGTACTTTGGATGTTATTTTTGGAATAAAATGAAATGATATCTCTTTTCAGTACTTTTGTTGTTCCGTACTAACATGCAGGGACCTGTTCCTTCGTTTTGGAATACCACAGACGCTTATTGGGTCTGGGCTCTCAGCCCCGGCCTAAGCGGGCCTTTGTCACGCTTCGCCTCTGTCCTTTTTGGGAAGCGGGGTGTGACAGATGTAGATGCTACCCGTTCCCTTCATGACATGGGGGATGTGCGACCGCAGTTGCCTGAGACTCATCTAAAGGATACGTGGCCATGGGGATGTCTTATTCCGGCAGGCTATGTCCCCCGGAGTACGAGGGGGCATTGATGTTGAATCTGCCCACTGATGTTCCATCGGAAGGTACTTGGAGGAACCGTCACCAACCCTTCTTCCCTTTCTGGGACGACGAGTCTGCATTGTTGGATAGTGGGGTGGCCAGTCGGCTGGTGGATATCTCCATCCTTTCCACTGACCAAAGTGTCCTGTGTCAAATTGACATTGAAAGGATTGCTAACTCAGTCGTTTATGGAAGTTACCAGGTTAAATACTAATGTCTTCTCTTTTTGATGTTGCCTTACTCTTACTGATCCTTGATTCACTGCAGATATCATTGGTCGAGGCAGAATTGCGTTGCAGAGTGGTACAATTGTTGATGGCCGAGCGGAAAAAGGCTGCTACATTCGAATCTCAAGTTAAGGATTTGAAGGAGCAGCTGATGAAAGAGAGGGACCGCAGATCTCAGGCAGAGTGGGAGGTTGCAAAAGCTAAAGATCGGACGGCCTCAATGTCAACGGTTTGGAAGAGCTCCAAAGAGCGATAGTACATAGAGAAGAGCAGTCTACTGGCTCGTATTACCGAGTTGGCTTCCTCCAAACTCGATTGAAGACGTGAGGCAGGAGGTGTTGGGGGATGTATGCCCTCAGATCATTTGTATCTAATGCAAATGATATTTTAAGCTTGGATAGGGACTATTTTGCAAATGATGCAAAGTGAGTTAAATGTGTCGTAAATTGTTTACGAAAATATTTAATATAATAAACATAAGGAAAGGTTACCTGTAAGACGGAAACGTCCCGGTGTAAACACAGGTTCGAACGGCGTCCAAATCGGACGCCAAATGCGAAAGATATGCCCAAAATCATCTAAATAGAACAAATCAGTCAGCCCAGAGCTACCTGGGCACAGCCTGGGCCTGTGCGCCTTGGGACCAGGCCCAGGCTGCCTGGGCCTGGGCGCCTGGCCCGCCTGGGCCAGGGCAGCCGACCCAAGGCACCAGGCACCCAGGGGGCCAGGCGCCTGGGCTTGGGCAGCGCCTAGGCCCAGGCCTGGGCAGCACCCAGTTTAGCCCTTTTATGCAGTGGGGCCCACACGGTGGGCCCCAGTTTTGGGTGCAGAACCCTAGGGCAGAGTGCAGATTTTGATGGCTGGATTTTGCACGAAAATTATGCTTAGGCTGATCTTTGGATGATCAATTGAGGGATCAAACGGACTCCGATTGACTTGCAGTTTTTTCCTACATGTTCACCATTGAACGCCCTTCGATTTTATAGGTGTATCAATCGTGAAGCTCAACGGTGAGAGAGTTAAAATTCATGGAAGTTTAGCCTTTGTGAACAGCAAACTAACTTGATTTATTTAACTCCAAACTTTAGTCCCACATCGGAAGTGGAGTAAAGGGGATGGGTCAGCCGCCTATATAGATAGGAGTCTGCTCCCCTCCTCAAAACTCGTCCCAAGTTCTAGATCTGAGCGGCTCCCAAAAATGTTGGAGCACGCTCGGATCTATGCTTAAATTAAATATTCTCCTCTCCCTATAATTTCTACCTTACTCCTGAAGGGCTCTAGCAATGCCACGAAGATGTTCGAATCCGATCCGAAATCTTGGCGAAGGTTTACACTCGGGTGAAATTTTCTTCGGTGCGTAGTTGGCTCTGCAACTAGAGGATTGCTCACCTCTGGACGCGGAGCAGTTCGAGGAGCGATTCGACGTGGAACAGGGAGCAGCTCGGAAGACGGTGCGGTACACCTTGCCTGTACCAAGGCAAGGTTCCAGGTATGTGATTTAGAAGCTTTATTTTAATTATGTCGCAGTAGTATAGATCCTTCTTGGGGTGGTCAGATCCACCTCAAGTTGGCATAGATCTTGGCTAAGGGTCTTGATTTTCCTTAGGGCTTCGTTAAAAATTTTAATGATTTTCATTCGCTATGCTTTCTTTTGCCTCTATTGTTCGTCCAACTTAGGACGGGCATAGAGATTTGTGCCCTGAGAGTCCATCAAAACCCAACATTGGTATCAGTGCTTAGTCTGCATAATGATCTAAGACTGCGACATTTTTAAAATGATGAATGCTTTTAAATGCATGCTAAAAAAATTTATGCGAAATTGTTAAATATGAAACCGTTTCCATTTGAGATGTTTTTTAAAATTCTTTTATGCAATAAAATTATTTTTGAAACATGGAAATTTTATGATGATTCTAAAACATAGTTTATGTAATGAAAATTATATGATAATTTTTTTATGAAACTATTTTAAGTTTTAAAAACATGCTTTTAAATTTAAGTGTTAAATTTAGTTGCACATTAATTATTTATAGGATAATTTTTTAATGTGTTAATGCATGTTTAATGAAAATGTGATGATGGTTAAATAGTTATAAATCTTTTATGCGATATTTAGATTAATAATTGCTAGCTAATTTTATGGTTGATAAAGTTAGATTATGTTTTAATGGCCATGCTTCATTATGTAATAATTGTTGAAACCTTTTAGGTTAACCATTAAAAGCTATTTGAAATTTATAAGATAAATTTTAATGACATTTTAATTGTTATTATAATATTCTCATTAAAAGACTACACTTTAAAGTGTTGTAAACGATTTATTAAAATCATAATAATGATTAGGATAGCACATGAACCTTATAGTTGATAAGGATTTAATAAAAGTTATTAACAAATCCTAAAATTTTGAATTTTAAGGATTCAACTAGTTGATAGGATTAATTAGTTGTTAATAAAAGCTTTTTAGTCTATGGCATGCATATAAAAATGACAAGCTGCATTCAATGGACCATGATCCGGTCAATGTGCTTGGCTAAGTTTGTTGGATCACCATAGCTAGTCTACGGGATAAGTGATCCTGGCTTAGTCAATTCCTTGGCCATGTTCCGCTGGACCGCAATGATGCGAATTGTGATTATATGACACCCTGGACTATATCTAAGTCAAATACGTTAATAATCTTATTCAAGGTTAACCGTAGCCCTCCTTATTTTAGAGGTTGGCAACTATAGGTTCTTTGATATAGTTGTTGAGTCAACTCAAGCTATGTCATAGACACTTTATGGTAACCAACTTCTCTATACATGAGATGTAGTCTAGACTTGACCAAAACCGTCGTGTCGTGAATACACCGAGCATCTGCGTAAGTTAGGCTAGACACGAAAACAAGGGTCCGACTAGATTAGTCTTTGTGATTTATTGAGTCAACTCAAGGTCATAAGTGACTAGGGGTAAAAACCGATAAGGGAATCACATTCGATGTGATTGTTGAAGAGTCATCTACCGATCGCAGAGTTAAGCAACCTGTTGAGTCAACTCAAGGTTGGGAGACTCAAGGTAGTTGGGTCCCTTTCCCATTATATTTAATTTTAATTAAAGCGTTCATTAATTGGCTTAAAATGATCGCAAAAATAGTAGGAGGATATAGATTGATAAAAACCATTCTATCTATATTTAATATTGAACATATGCTAAACTATGGTAAGTTCTAAGTTTACCAATGGAATCAAAATATAATATTCTAAGAGAATAAGTTAACTGGTCAAAAGGGCCGTTTAATGGAATATCAGTTAAATTCTAATCGATAGAATTAACTATATTCTCGTTGACATTAAAATGACCTTCTTAAGGACAGACTTAAGGACTATGATTTCATTAAGTTCTGAGTCGAACAAAATAAATGCACGCTACATGTCACTCGCCTCTATATGAGGCAGCTGGAATATATTGATGTTCAAAATTAAGTTTCTCCATACAATTTGTTGAGTCAACTCAAGGTTGTATGGAAAACGATTTCGATCCGCAAGGTTCAAAAGTTCAATCAAACTGTTTGATTCAAAGATTAATGCAATAGCGGTACAAGACCATGTATCCAAATTAGATCTTGAGTCAAGCAACCTGTTGAGTCAACTCAAGATTGTGAAGCTCAAGTGTTTGGAAACGTTAGGAGTTTGTACAGCTAGTAATTTTGTTGTGACATTTAATATCTAAATGAGATTTAGAAAAGGAAGAATGCACTCAAAAAAGTCAATCGAGATAGATAGTTTTATTTATCATTAGTAAAGGCACAAGTAAGAGAAACTGAAAATGTGACATATTTGATGTCACGATTTCATAATAATTGTTATACAAAAGACGACTGACACATTTTTGACGAATGTCGTCACCTTGCTTCTGAAGCAATGTTTTGTGTTAGTAATTTGTAATAACTATTATATATTAAATGTTAATATATGAATACACAAGATAGTAATAAACTTATATGGCAAAATAGACTAGGCCGTATCAAAGAGACTAAGCTTCACAAGTCATATAAAGAGGAGTCTGACCTCTTGTATTATGAAGTCTACGGACACTTGTGAATCTTATTCTCAAAGGTATGTTGGCCGAAACTCCTTCTGTAAGACAGTGGTAGAGCGAGTTGTTGCACTCGCAGTCTTGTACATACTGATGTATCCGGACCCAAGTTTAAGTTAGCCAGGATAAGTTGTTCTTATTTTATTGAGACATGTGTTCTTGATGAAACACAAGTCTGATAAAATAGAGAACAAAATGACAGAAGTATTTGAACTGATTCGATAAGATTGAAAAGTCGAATACTTAGCTGTATAAATCTTGCGTAAATAAAAGAAAATGTGTTTTTCCCTCAGGTCAACTGTCTTAACATTTGGATGTGCTTGAGAGCAAGAATCGAATTTTGTTAGACATAATGTGATTCATGGCAAGTTGACTCTGAGTTACGATCCTCCCTCTGGGTTAAGTCCCAGATTATAATGCCTTGGTTCTTGATAAAGTTCTGTGAGGACATTATCAATAAGATATTCATCAAATCAATCTTTAGGAAGTTAAAGATTACTTGAGTCTTGTGAGACGAAGAGTCGAGTTAGACATCATTGTCGATGATGGTTTAAAATAACTTCCAGAATGAAATTCAGAGAATAGACTTTGATTAACAACTTGATGCAATAGGTCTGTGCACATAAATAAAGTATGGACTGTAGTTTACGTGCCCAAAGAAATTGTTTCTTAATGTCTGCAAGTAAATCTTCGAGTTTAGAAGATTGGTGCAAAAAGAAAGTAGTGACGTACAGCTTACGTTGGTTGAGAACGTTTTCATCATAATTCCTATAAATGGATTATGATGAAACTGTCTCGCGAGCTGATGCGTACAGATCTACTCGGACCGAACTTGATGTAAACGCTCATGATAACCATGAAAACTAGATCATTCATTCATAGTTCGTTTTCTAAATATGATTTAGAAAAACGAACATAAATGTATTAGCCAGAGAGTTTTCAAGGTCAGTGGGAGCAAATAAAACACATGCGAGACATCAACGGGATGGAACATATTTTGATAAAATGGTCAAAAGAGCTTGACACTTTTAAATATGAACCATCTAAAATGACCAATAACTTATTAAAATTATTTTCGTAAGGTACGATAAGTTGGATGAGATTCAAGAATATTAAATGGATTACGAAGGACCAAAAGAATTATTTGGATAAGCTTCAAATGGTTGGTCTAAAATGAACATAGAAGAACATATTAAGTCTATACAGTAGACGGTTTAGCAGATCCACTCACGAAGGCTCTACCGCATGAAGTCTGGAAAGACTTATGTGTAAATATGGTATAAGATACTGGGATAAATGGGCCTGAGTGCAAGTGGGAGATGTTTGGAGACGTATGCCCTCCAGGCATACATCTCTGTGTAATTGTACAAACATCTTGTTCAAAATAACAGTAAGATGTTTGGTATAAATTTATCTAAGTTAATCATAATGTAGTTATCATTAGATATTAACTTAGGTAAAGTCCTGAGACTTAATGCAAGGTCAAACATGTATCGAGATGATTATCTCGATCATGGAGAAATGCTTGACCGTCTGTAGCATAAGTCTAAAAGGGTTCGTGGTCATAGATGTTTCGAGAAAAGGATATCGAAACATCGGATAGACCAATGTGTCTTAGTATTCACCGTATATCGGTGACGATGATCTCATGATCGTTTGACTTGGCGAAGTCGAAGATGAGACACATGTGCTCATTGGAGAATGAGTTCACTGAACGACCCATAAGAGTTATCATATGGTTATGGTTGACAAATCTGTCAATGATAACTCTTAGTGATGATAGGCAAGTTGGTCTTTGACTTGAGGTCATTGTACAAACCTGTACGTGAACGGTGTCACTTAGATATCTAACCTAGCTTCGAGGCAAGGCCTGTCGAAAGGTCTTTGGTTGGGTGACACTTGAAGCGTACAAGGAGAATAATGACCAAGAGAGGATTCATCTCTCCTGGTCAATGGGAGTTAGTGTCGTAGAGTTAGTTCGTTCTTTAGTGAAAACTCTGGCCAGAGTATGTTAGAAGTTGTCCAATATTATTTGACTAAAGATTGATGGAAACTAACCGACTTCAAGCTATTGGGGTTGACAGTTTGACTATACCCTAGCCTTGAGTTAAACGACATAGTTTTGATGAAGATACTAAAACTGCGGAATTCATCACGGACATAGTCAGGGTGGTCCCGACAATACTCATGCCGTTGAGTTAACCACATAAGTATGATTCTGAAACAGGGACGGCAACTGCTGCTCGTGGTCACTGTCGTCTGGGGCTTCGAGCCCTACCTGTAGTAGGGTCAGGCTGTAGGTCTCACACAAAGTGCGACTTTTGTCTACTAATAGGTAGAAACATTAGGGAGAATATGTATTTGATGCAAGGGATAGAATACTGCACAGAGTTTGCAATTATCTTCTGCATTCGGGATAAATGACCCTAAGTACATGTGGGAGATGTTGAAGGATGTACGCCCTCAGATCATTTGTATCTAATGCAAATTATATTTTAAGCTTAGATAGGGACTATTTTGCATATGATGCAAAATGAGTTAAATGTGTCATAAATTGTTTACGACAATATTTAATATAATAAACGCAAGGAAAAGGTTACATGTAAGACGTCCCGGTGTAAACACATGTTCAAACGGCATCCAAATCGGACGCCAAATGCGAAAGATATGCCCAAAACCGTCTAAATAGCACAAATTGGTTAGCCCAGAGCTGCCTGGACACCAGGCCCGCCTGGCTCAGGTAGCCTGGGCCTGGGTGCACTGGGCACCAGGCCCAGGTGGCCCGGCCCTGGGCGCCCGGCCCTGGGTGCCCGGCCCGCCTGGGCCTGGACGCCCGGTGACGCACCCCGAACTTACACCTAAATTCCACCTAGCGGTGTCACAGTCGCTAGGCGTAGTATGTGTAACGACCGGTTTTCTTGGTTACGTTATCCGTATTTCCTTTCTCTCGTGTACTCTTCCGTAACCGTAGTTAAGCGTATCGGTCCCCGTACACATATCAGCTTCTAATATTTTTCATAATTAATTATTAATAACATTATTTATAAGGGTCACTTAGTTAAATATTTTATTATTAATGTTATTATTTTTAGCATATCTTTTACGAATAATTTAATTCAAGTTTCAAATTTTATTTTTAAACTTTTAAAATTCAAATGGAGCTTACCATTATTAGACCCATTTAAATCCACTGATTAGCTCTTATTTCTCCTAATTAAACCCATTTACTACTATCAATAAGAATTTCAAACTTCCTTCATAATCAAACTCTTGCCTATTCTCGGACCTAGGCCGCACCCAGCAACGTACTCACGCCCAGCACAATATTCACACACACCACAGCTGTAACAAAAAAGAAAAAAAGAAAAACAAACTTAAACTAACAAAACATGAGGCTGGGATTACTCACGTGCTGCCCCCGGAACTAAGCCCCACACCCTACAATTCTATTATATTGAGCCCTAGTACAGGCTAGCCCTCCCTCATTATTTTAAAAAAAACCTAGGGCACTTCAACTACAGCAGCCCTACCTCATTTGTTTTAAACCTAGGTCATTTTTTTCTCCCTAGAAGCCGCAGCACCCGCTCCGACAACCGGACACAACCCTCGACCCCTCTCCACTCCCGACTCCAACGTCGACCACCCCACACCGACGCAAGCACCCCCACACCGCCTCTCTCACCGCCCTGGAAAGCCTTGTCGTGCCTCTCCGAACCCTCCTCCCTCGAATGTGGATGCCGCCTCGCCGCCTGCAACAACTCTGGCGCCACTGTCCGCCCCCAGTCACGAAGCCCGCGCCTCCAGCGCCTCCTCAGCCTCGCCAAGGACTGACGCCGCCGACCCACACATCCTCTCACCTCACAGACCTCCCCTTCCTCTCGTCGACCCGCCATCTCCCCGCACCACATTCAACCCGTCGTCCATCGAGCTTCTCTCCGATCAACGAGTCGCTGACCATCCCATTCCCTCCACTCAGCCGCCAACAAGTCAGTGCCGCAGCCCTTCCTCTTGCAGCGACGGCCACAGAGCACCCCCTCCGCTCAGCGACACATCCCGAAGCCGCCGCCGTGCACTCCCCTTCTCCGACGCGTCCTCAGGCCAAACGCCGCCCCGACCAAGCCTCGGCACCTCCCAACAGCCGCAGGCCACGCTACCTCCCCTCTCTCCGTCACTCCCCGTCGACACCGAAGCCACTCACCTCCTCTGCAACGAGACATCATCAAGGCGAAGGTGAGTTCAATGTAGGCATGCATGCGGCTTGTTAATAACTTAATACACAGACTTATTTTATTATTAATTTTAGACTGTGATAGTTAGATGATGTGATACACAGACTTATTTTGATAATGCACAGTGTTATATTTTAGTACTTACAGCACGTGGGTGCTTTTACATATGTTATTTTACTCAATGGAGATGGGTACACAAATTTTATTATTTTCCCACGCACTGTACCTTATAATCAGTAAGTTAACAATAAGGTTAGTATATCAGTTATACTTATAATGTTAGTTACAGGTGGGTGTTATAGTAGGTTAACAATTCTATAGGTTAGTAGCCTAAGTTAATAATTTGTTGTTAATCTAGGATGATAGTAATTTTAGTAAACACTGTTATTTATTATTCTTTAACCAAATGTGTTAGTGGTAGCATGACACTGCTAGTCTAAGGTTATAACATTATATTTTACACTCTGGTGATTACTCCACGAGAATCTTTTGCTTATGTTATAATTCATTAACGCAGATAAATCGCATCTCCCAACGCGATCACTTGGCGCCCGAAAATTTCATGACAGGCAAGTGTGCAATTAAATATGAATTTTTGAAGTTGATTAATAATTGCGTCTTTTGCTTTAATGTGTATATCTTGAAAATCGTGTGTATAACGGCACATGAAAATGTTTTAGACCAAAAATGCGACACTTTGACATACAACTCGACAATGATTAAATTTAAACATTGGCAAGTAATTCGTTCATTGTAAAGTGTTCATTACACCAACCTGCTCAACCTTGTTTTTATTGTAAACATTGTAAAACGAGAATATTGACAACATCTAAGTCATGTCCATCTTGCTTGGTCATTAACGAGAGTGACATCGTGAAATCGTGCGCCTCAAAGGTGAACTCGTGATATCTTGATGTCGTGTGAGTCGACTAGGCAGGCTCGTGTTCCGGCAAACTTTTGGGTGGGGTTAGGGTTGAGCGACCACTAGGCGTATGAAGGGTACTCTCCTCAAGAGCACCACCCGCATGCGGTGGGTTAGCGTCAATCACGGTAAGCCCCCGTGAGAGGAACGACCTTCTCATCACGACCTACAGGCGTGAACCCTAGATTAGAATGCTAACTCTTGACATGAAAACTTGCAACGCTAACTTGGTCATCTTGATAATTGAAATGCTAATGAACTCGGAGGAAATCTTAACTTTATTCTTGCAACTGTTTAGAACCGCATGTTAGGGATGTTGTTTCTGTTTCAATATATACGTTAATGTTAAATTGCTGCAGTCATTTCTTTAAAGTATTAAATGCTTCTTAAATCCATATCACCTGTATATCTTGCCTTGGGATGCTAATCTTTTCTTGCAGACCTTGCTGACATACATTCATTGTTGGTGGATGTATGTCAGATTCTGAGCTTGTGTACCCAGAGGATCCGTTCGTGACGCCTGATTTAGAGAGCCAGAGTTCACCGTAGACGCCGAGTCGCTTTCTGTGAAAGACTGGATCCCCTTTTCCATCACTATTTTGATTTTAGCTTTAGTACCTTGTAGTAGGACTAGTGTTTTTGTTGTAGTCTCTTTTTGGCCATGTTGAGGCCCTGTTGTCTTACTTCTTGTACGAACAATTCTGGAAGTGCTCTTTTTAATTTAATGAAATTTTTTCTGATTGTTCTGATACGCAAATGCAAGGGCCTCTTCTGTGTTTTTATCACAGACGCTTATTGAACTCGAGCTTCACCGCTCCAGTTCAAGCGGACCGCGTAACGTTCTCGCTTCCGGTGTCTTTTGGGAAGCGGGGCGTTACAGGTTTTAGTGGTGGCCCATGCAGGTCCTGCAACTGCGAAATTCAGAACAATGAGAACACTTTTCATTAGCCAAAACATCCAGAATTAGTTCGTACGCAAAATTACTCAAATGCCTTGTCTCAATACGATAGGAACCCAATACTAGGATAATCGGAAGAGTTAGTTAGACGCTTGTGATCGTTAGTTAGACACCCTTGCCACGACTTAGAATTATCTCGAGAGTCACCCTAACGATTGATCATCCAACTCTGACCATATTAGACTTTTGAGTTCGTTAGTCGTTCGCTTAGATTTATCGAATCTAGGGCCCAACCGAACGTAGCGATCATCGCCGTGCGAGTCGAACCTGAGACGCCTGCAAGGAGTAGACTTCGGAGCGTTATATATTCCAGATTTATAGATAAGATCTCGATCCCGATCCTTAACGAACCCTTATCTCGGCTTCCCTATCACAGTCTAGTTCGTCGTAGAACCTTAGTGCTAAACTTTACTCAACCCAATGATTATTTTTCCCCCGGATTTTACTATTTCCTAATCATTACATTTCCATAATGATGATCGTAGGATGCCATTGTAGCGTATTCACGGAGTTATTTTTTTTGTCGTCCTTACGTTTCAATTGTCGGACCTATTCCTTGTCCTCGATTCACATAGACTATTCAGGCCCCCATCTTTAAGCTTAAACTTCCCCATTGCAGATCCAGGGTCTTTTAAAAAGTATTTTCGATATTTCTCGTATTGAATTCTTCGCTAAGTTTAAAATCCTTTCGAAAACTTTTACTTAGATTTCCTACCCTTCAGTCGACTTGAACCCAACCTTGACTATGAAACTCTTTCGACGCATTCTTTAGTTACTATCTCATAGCAATTTTCCAACATACATTTTCCACGCTTTTACTTCGCATAGCCTTGTATAGCTACTCTATTTTCCTCATGCAATGAATTTTTTTAAAAAAACAAAATAAAATAATAAAATAAAAAAACTTTATTTCTAATTCGTTAGTTCAAATGTCACCTCCTTTTCTTACTAATGTATTTCGAAACGGTCATTGATACATACTTTTAGAATACGTTCCTAAGTTAAATAGAACTTCAAAATCTTGTGTGTTAGTTTTATAATCATTGTCTTCAAATATTTTAAGAAAAGAAAATTTTCTGTTTTCTTTTTTCAAGCCTATTTTTCATTTGCAGAACAAGCATTACAACACTATGCACATATTACTCTTCACCTGCTATTTGGCTAACCATATTTTACGTTTTAACTCCTACCGTATACTCACTATTTTACGTAAGTTATAACGATGTTATTATTCTTACACACTCTTTATCTTCTTACTCTTGTTCATACATATTTTGTCTCACCCAACCGACTAACCTCTTATCCATCTCACATTCGGAACCGTCCATCACAACATTAACTCGTTGCCTCATCCAACTCTGAATCCTACCATATTACTTAGTTACCATATTAGTGCTTATCTTTGCTTATGTCAGCCTTAGTTTAAGTATAGTGGGACCATTTAGCTTGATTGTGGTGTTGTAGTGCACGTATATAGATAGTGAGCGTGGACTCGTGTGTGCGAATCTCGATATACCACTTATGTATGAGTATGCTTACCCTGAGTATATTAGTATAGTGTGATTATCTATTGTGTCGTATGTGCATGTATGTACGGTAATTTGTGATATAAATGTATATAGTCGAGTGTAGAGTAGTAAGTGATACATTTATACTTAGGCGAGTGATTAGCCTTATCACTATAGAAATCTTTGTGTATTAGATTTAATATTGGCTAGTTACTAGGAGTACTTGTACCTTAGTCGTACTTGTTAATGATTGTAATTATATGCTAGTACAGTGATATGCACGTTAGGTATAATGATAATATGGTACGTATAGTAGTATGTGCAGTTTTATTATGTGATTTATATGTTAGTATGTCTGGCGTGTGCTCGCGCGTATATATGTATGTGATTAATTATAAGTGTGTGTGTATATATATACATTGGATGAATAAGTGTGTTTCATGTACAGTAAGATTGTAATATTACCCCTACGGATGATGTATGAGCATGTGTGTACCAGGAAGTATGTATAGTCGTATGTTTGTGACTACGTATATGGATTTATGTAATAGTATACTAGCCCTATGTAAACTACCATGGTTGTATATACCGGTGTGTGTATATTTGTCCTATATAGATACAAGATAGGCGTTTAGTAGAGTAAGTAGGTATCTGTATGTGAAATGAATGCATGTATAAGTACTTGAAAATGTGTGATATATGAGTAAGTATATGCATATGGATGTGTATTGTTTGATTATAATGTATGTATAACTGGGATAGAATGACCTTAGCGTCTAAGTCCGCTCACTCCTATGTCGGCCTATTTAAGGAAGTCTGAGGACGGACTTGATCCTAAGGTGGGTAGATTACGATGACCCTAGTACTATGAGTAAGACGTGTATAAATTTGTATATGGTGTAAGGTATTACGTGCATGTATATACGTGTAGTGATTTGTATTATAAGGTGTATATGGTAATATGCGGTATGTAAAAGTGATTGCATGATTGGAATGTTAATTGACAAAGAATGATTGTATTTTTATTAGTGGTATGTGTATGTGACATGTGGTACTATATCAGTATAGATTGTGAGTGTATAAGACGTATGGTATTACTTTGTGTTTTGGTAATATGTGAGTGTGCAAAGTGATGGCACCCTTACGGCCAGTAAATTGTTGTGGTGGCGTAGTAAAGTGTTACTATCCGCCCGAATATAAAATTGGTCGGATTGCATTTATAGGATGGTATTATATTAAACAAGTTATGTTAATACGTAATTAGTAATATGTGTATGTGTATTGTCACCACTATTAGCATGGACGTTGATTAGTATTATCAGCAGTACTATTAGTATGGATATGAGTATTAGAAATACTATTTAGATATGGCATGATGTTTATTTATGGCGTGTATATATTAGAAGAAGAGATGCGAGAGTTACCCTTACGTTTCCCGGTGTCTTAGTCGATAAGATTCCGAGGACGGAATCATTTTTAAGGTGGGTAGGATGTAACGACCGGTTTTCTTCGTTACGTTATGTTGAGTATTTGACTCCCCGGATTTGGTTTTGGATGATGAGCAAACATAAATAATTCATGAACTAATAATTTATGAGCGTAGTTATGGAGATCGTCGCCAAATTCACGAGAACACTCAAAGCGGCATCTCAAGACTTCTCAAAGCTCGTATTCAATGCCTAAAGCTTCGTTGAAGCTTTTGGACCATTTTGGAAGTCATGAAGATTTGATCGAAGCTCTCGAAGACCGTTCCTTAAGGTTTTATTTATAGTCTTTTAGTTTTGATCTATAGAATGTTAAACCTTGAGTATATCTTACATTTCTATCTTCATATCGCTCCTATCTTAGAGCTAGGATCTTAGTAGAAGTCCATACAATCTTTCTCGAAGCATCGCGCTTCGATTCAGGACTTCTTGTGCATGTTAGTTGGTTCAAGAAGAAGAACCAACTGACTAGATGGTGATCTAGTCGGTCGGCAAAGCTTCTTGGACTGACTAGTTTGCTTTCAAAACTTCATGCTCCTTACTGTTTATACTTAGTCGGTCCATGTTGACTCTCCGACCGACTAGTTGGTAAACTAGTCGGTCAGTGCTGCTTCTTAGACCGACTAGTTGAGCTTTACTGTACATGCCAATTTTTCTCCTGAGTTACTGTTTATCGTTAGTCGGTCTAAGAACGTTTGGCGACCGACTAGTTGATGATCTAGTCGGTCAACATTTGTTCTTGGACCGACTAAATCAATTTGTATTCAGACTATTTGTTTTTGACTCTTAGTCGGTCTAAGTTCACTGACCGACCGACTAGTTGTGAAACTAGTCGGTCAGAAAGTCTTCTTGGACCGACTAGATTTCTAGCTCTGAAATTCAATCCGTTCACTGTTCGTCACTTAGTCGGTCCATGTTGTTTGACTGACCGACTAGTTGATGAACTAGTCGGTCAGTGGTTGTTCTTTGACCGACTAGTTGCTTCAGATTTCTAACCGTTGGGATTTGACCTAACTCGTTTTTATGGGACCCTATAAATACGAAGCTTGGTCATTTCTCTCAAGGTTAGAGCTGCTATTAAGAGATTCATTGAGATTGAAAGAGTTAGAGATTCTCACTCATTTCCAAAGCTCTCTCCCTCACAAGAAATCCATTCTCTCACTTTCTAGAGCTAGAATCCATCTTGAGAGAAGTTTGTTCTTGGTGAGCCTTTCAAGCTCTAGCTTGATTCAAGTCTC
Source organism: Scilla litardierei (assembly GCA_030789695.1). Taxonomy (NCBI): domain Eukaryota; kingdom Viridiplantae; phylum Streptophyta; class Magnoliopsida; order Asparagales; family Asparagaceae; genus Scilla; species Scilla litardierei. The sequence continues at coordinate 57,672,141 of CM061142.1, read as the reverse complement.
CAAATCACTCCTAGGCACCCATTGCTGCTCATTTCAGTGGTGCTAGGTCTTGGTGACTTCCTCTTCCTCAAATCCCTCCTTGCACCTATTTGGTAAGAAAAACTCAAGGTATAGGATTTGTGGTAAGATTGTTTATTTCATTATAAACTCATTTATTGCTTTTGATTCTCTCGGTTGTGAGAGAAGGTTGTGATCCCGGGTTGTTGGATTCACTATTGCCATTGCATGTATGATTTGATCTTGTGAAGGTTTTTCACAAGATATCATAGTGGAAATCTTGGGTTAGGGTTTCTAATCTAAGTATCCGGAGGGGATCCGGGTGGTTGGGACGTAGGATCACCGGGTACAAGTCGGGGAGACTTGGGTGGATCCGAACCCAGTAATATTATATTGTTAGCATTGTTAATTTTGTTGTTGTCATCAATTTAAGCTTCCGCAAATTGATTTGGTAGTTGTTTGCACGATAATTAGGAATTATACTCCTTGTTATTTTTAAAGTACAATTCACCCCCCCTCTAGTACTTGTGCAGTAGCTTGTAGGGTATTACATTTGGTATCAGAGCCAGATACTTAGCTATGTCTGCCAACGACAACAAGGCCGTTCGTCCACCTGCGGATTATGGATCCTTCAGGAACTGTGAAGGAGCGTCTTCGGTCATGGAAGGACATTCCTCGACTAGGCCTCCATTCTTCAACGGCGTCAATTATGGATATTGGAAATGCCGGATGGAAACGTTCCTCCGGAGCGCCTCATTGTGGAGAATTACCATGTAGGAATACAATGTGCCTACCGAAGAAGATTTTGACAAGTGGACTACCGCGGAGGTCGCCGCGGAGATTGCGAATGCCAAAGCAATGAATGCTTTACAATGTGCATTGGAACCCGAAGATTTTAATAAGATATGCACATGTAAGAGTGCATATCAAATTTGGAATTCGCTCCTCATTTTGCATGAAGGAATGAGTCAGGTAAGAGATTCTAAACTCGTCGTAGTCAATAGAGATTACGAATTGTTTCATATGGAACAGGAGAGAAAAGATGAAGGAGTATTATGCTCGCTTTGTCGACATAATGAACGAGTTGGAAGCTCTCGGCAAAACCTACACCCAAAAGGAGAAGTGTTCGAAGCTTATCGAAGGACTTCCTTCTTCTTGGGAGAAACGTACCTTCGCCATCGAGGAAGGTAATGACATGAATAAGTATACCGTAGTTCAATTGATGGGTACTTTGATGTCATATGAGGTACGCAAAGATAGCAAGGTGAAGTTACAAGAAAAGATGAAGTCCTATTTGAACCAAGACGTGCCTAAGAAAAAGGCGATTGCGTTCAAGGCGGCTCCATCCACCTCTACCGATGATGAGGACTCGGAAGAAGAAATGGACATGGAATCCATTGCTCTCATGGCAAAGAAGTTCAATCGCTTCTTCCGAAAGGGTAACTTCAAACAAAAATCTAAATTTACTTCTACTAACGCTTTCCACCTTTGTGCTTTAAATGCAATAAGCCAGGACACATCAAAGCGGATTGTCCTCAAAACAAGCAAAAGGAGAAGTGGAAGGCGTCGAAGTTCGACAAGACCAAGAAGTACAAAAAGGGGTACAAAAAGGGACTTGTCGGAACAACATTCACCGACTCCGAGGATTCCTCAAGCGGAGAGTCGGACGATGAGAAAGTGGAGCAAGCGCACATGTGCTTCATGGCAAGAGAGGAGCATGATCAAGGATCCTCCTCTTCCGATGATAGCGACAACGAAGGCGATGAGGTAACTATGGATGACCTTAGGAATGCTAATTCTCAATTATGGTCTAAGTATACTAAATTAGTAAATAGGTTTACTAAAGTAAAAGATGACTTAGCTAGCATTCAAACCTTGCCTAAAAATATCATCACCAACAACGACACCGTTATTAAAGGGTTAAGAAATGAGATTATTGATCTCAAATCTAAACTTGAACATGTTAGCATTGAGGATTCGGAAGAACATAGGATAGCGGATTTGACTTCTCAAAACTCGACTTTGAGTATTGAGAATGAGAGTCTTAAATCTCGTGTTTATGTGCTCACATCGCAAGTATCCAATTTGGATACTTCTATGCGTTCTCTCACAGAGAAATATGAGAACACATTAGGCCGAATTAATAAATTCAATAAGGGTAAGGACCATTTGGATAAAATCCTAAGTGGCTTACTTCCGGCCAATCACCACATTGGCTTGGGGTATACGATGGGAAGTTCATCCAAATCGGCCACTACTTTTGTTAGGCCAACTTTCGGTGACTCAACGAGTGGTAGCAAACACTCTATTGGTAGTTCTTCTACCAATGGTGCTTCCACCTCGTCCACACCCTCTTTTGGAAAGAAACCCACTTTGGGTGGACCTCCAAAGAAGGGTCATGCCTACATGTACACAAATACCATGCCACGTAGGAACACACGTCCTACTCCACCGGCTCACACATATGATGATTTTTATGCTACACGTCCACGGGCACGTGCACACAATGTGAGACACCCTCATGCACGTGTTCCTCCTCATGCATATGTTCACCCACATCATCGTATGAATAACTATCCATATGCACCATTTCATCATGTTCCTTATGCCTATCCACGACATGCATCACGTAGAAACCAACAACGCATGCATGCACCCAATAGGATGAGGGCTCCCAACATATTCACTATTTGGAGCCCAAAGGACACAAGCATGTATGAAAAACAAGTTTACATGAATGCTTATTTTTCGGATGTTGTGCATAGTAGAAATTATGTGGGGAAGTCTAAGTCCAATTGGACTTGGCTTCCAAAGGTCTAACCTTTGAGGACCCAATGACCTTGGGTACCATAAAATGATATGATTATCTTTAGGTACTCAAGAAAAATAAGCGGAGCAACAAAGTTAAATTTGGCTCCAAGGATGGGTGGATACTCGATAGCGGGTGTTCAAAACACATGACGGGCGATGCTCAATTGCTTTCCGGAGTGGTGCCCATTGCTAATGGGAACCGGGTAGTCTTTGGAGGCAACGAGAGCGGAACCATCGTCGGTGTTGGTAAAGTGGGTAACCCATCTAAACCCTTAATTAGTGATGTTTATCTAGTTAATGGTTTAAATCATAATCTTATTTCAATAAGCCAACTTTGTGACAAAGGTTACAAAGTTAGCTTTGCGAAAGGATTGTGTCATATTTTGAATGATAATAATAATTTATTATTTTCCGGCACACGCCATAAAGATATTTATATTTTGGATCTTCCTAAGTCTTATGAACAATGTCTCGTTGCCAACACAAGTGAACAACACTTATGGCATCGACGCTTTGGACATGTGAACTTTGGAACACTTTATAAGCTTTCAAAATTAAATTCCATTAAAGGTTTTCCGAAGCTCGTTTTTTAAAAGAAAAGTTTTTGTGATTCTTGTCAACGTGGCAAGCTTCCTAAATCTTCATTCAAACCTAAGAAAAGCATTTCTACTAAACGGCCACTAGAGCTATTACATATAGATTTATTTGGGCCAACTAGAGTTGCTTCCTTAGGAAATGCAAGATATGGACTTGTCATCGTAGATGATTATTCTAGATTTTCATGGGTATTTTTCTTATGTAATAAAAATGAAGCTTTTGAAAACTTCACAATATTTGTGAAGAAAGTACAAAATCTCATCGGAACCACCATTGTCACTATTCGTAGTGATCATGGGGGTGAATTTGAGAATGAGTCTTTCTCAAATTTTTGTGATGATCTTGGAATTACTCACACGTTTTCTTTCCCTCGCGCACCCCCTCAAAATGGTGTTGTTGAGAGGAAGAATAGAACGCTTGTGGAGTGTGCTCGCACTATGCTTGATGATAGCCAACTTGGTTATCAATTTTGGGCGGAAGCGGTACACACCGCTTGTTATGTGTTTAATAGAATACTTTTGAGGCCCGGCACCAAACAAACTTGTTATGAATTGTTGTTTGGTAGATTGCCTCAAGTTAAACATTTTCGTGTTTTCGGTGCAAAATGTTTTATTAAAAACACTTATGAAAATTTGGACAAGTTTGATCCGAGATCGGATGAGGGGATATTTGTTGGGTATTCCTCACGTAGCAAAGCCTACCGGATATACAACAAAAGATCCTCTACGATCGAGGAATCACTACATGTCTCTTTCAATGAGAATTTTACTACTACTAGAATTTCAAATGATGATGATTCTATGGATGTTTTATGTGATTCGTTTGAAAATTCTAAGTCTATTGATTCAATTGATTCTATTGATACTAACCTAACTAATGAGGTTGTTGAGAATGTTTCTAGTGATCAGGGAATTCCCAAACGGCTTCATACGGTTCGTGACCACCCCCATGAGCAAGTTATTGGCAATATTCATGATAGAGTCAAGACGAGATTGCAAGTCTACCACTTCGCCAATTGTGCCTTTACCTCATCGATAGAGCCAAAGAATATAGTTGAAGCGTGCGAAGATAGTGCTTGGATCCTTGCCATGGAGGAGGAACTCATTCAATTCGAGAGGAATGAGGTATGGGAGCTTGTTCCTTTGCCATCGAAGAACCACACCGTCATAGGGACAAAGTGGATCTTCAAGAACAAAACCGACGAAAACCAAGTCGTCGTCCGGAACAAAGCTCGGTTAGTAGCTCAAGGCTATCGACAAGAGGAAGGTATCGATTTCAAAGAATCCTTCGCTCCGGTAGCTAGATTAGAATCAATTAGACTATTATTGTCTTTTGCATGCCATAAAAATTTTAAATTATTTCAAATGGATGTCAAAAGTGCATTTTTAAACGGAGATGTCGTTGAGGAAGTTTACGTTTCTCAACCTCCGGGCTTCATAAATGAAAAATTTTCAAATCATGTTTTTAAACTAAAGAAAGCTCTTTACGATTTGAGACAAGCTCCTCGAGCTTGGTATGATCGCCTAAAGAATTTTCTTTTGGATTTGAATTTTAAAATGGGCGAAGCCGATTCTACACTTTTTGTTAAGCATGCAAATAATGATATTTTATTAGTTCAAATTTATGTTGATGATATCATTTTCGGTGCTACTAACTTCACTCTTTGCGAAGAGTTTTCTAATGTGATGAAGGAACAATTTGAGATGAGCCACATGGGCGAACTCAAATATTTCTTAGGTCTCCAAATTCGCCAATTGAACGATGCAATCTTCATCCACCAAACAAAATACACGGTGGAGTTGCTAAAGCGATTTGGAATGGAGAATGCCTCCGGGAAAAAGACTCCTATGAGCACTACAACGCATCTTGATAAAGATACGGGCGGAAAAGATGTAGACATTCGTCTATATCGAGGTATGATAGGTAGTTTACTTTATCTTACCACAAGTAGGCCCGATATTATGTTTGTCGTTTGTATTTGTGCTCATTATCAGTCTCAACCTAAGGATTCTCACTTAGTAGCTGTAAAACGTATTTTTCGCTATCTAAGTTACACTTTAGATTTTGGATTACTTTATCCGAAATCTAGCACATATGAGTTAGTCTCATATAGTGACGCTGATTATGCGGGATGCAAATCCGATAGGAAGAGTACTAGTGGCACTTGCCATTTTATAGGAAATTCTCTTGTCTCTTGGTTTTCCAAGAAGCAAAATTCGGTATCACTTTCAACCACCAAGGCGGAATACATTGCCGCCGGTGCTGCTTGTGCCCAGGTTCTTTGGATGAGACACACACTAAAGGATTTTGGTATTCATTGTGATACTAGCCCTATCATGGTGGATAACCAAAGTGCTATTTGTCTTTCAAAGAATCCGGTGCACCATTCCCGATCTAAACACATAGATGTCCGACACCACTTTTTAGATGATCATGTTGCTAAAAAGGACATCATTTTAGTGTACGTTGAAACCCAAAAGCAAATCGCCGATATTTTCACGAAACCCCTAAAGGAGGACTCCTTTGTGCGGTTGCGTCGAGAATTGGGGATTATGGGTGAATCCGAGATATAGGACTCATGTTTCATTCAATAATCTTGCATGCTATTATATTTCGCAATATTTCATTCATGCTAGATTTATTGGATTTTTCGGGATTTTATGTGATATTTTTGAATTTTTGCTCGAATTTATATTTGAATGTCGTATTTGAGATTTCGATGTTTAATGGGGTAGTTTAGATGATTTTTGAGAGGATTATGATGTTTCGTCCAAGTGTATTTAGGAGAGAACTTAATTATCAATTTTTGGATTCATCTAGTCGGTCTCAGTTCATCAACCAACCGACTAGATCTTCATCTAGTCGGTCAGCTAATGAACTCAGACCGACTAGCTCATTCTCTAAATTTTTGAACTCCTTTAGTCGGTATCAGTTCATTCACCAACCGACTAGATTCGTAACTAGTCGGTTAGTAAAAGAACTCAGACCGACTAACTCAAGCTATTAGGATTTCCTCTCCAGCTTAGCTCTTTTAGTCGGTTCAAGTTCACTTATCGACCAACTAGATTTAGTTCTAGTCGGTCAGTATTTGAGCGTAGACCAACTACTTCTCGTTCAGGAAATCTTCGACTGGTCTCTGTTTCCACTTAGTCGGTTCAAGCTCGTTAACCGACCGACTAGATTGTCATCTAGTCAGTCAGCTTTTGCACATTGACCGACTAAGTGATCAGGGGCAGTCTCGTCATTTTGTGATTTTGACCGACTTAAGTTCATCTTAACCGACTTATCTCTCATTTAGTCGGTTGCTCTTACATTCTCCAGCTCGAAACCCCCAAACCCCCGCTCGAGTCCTTTTGTTTTTCGATCAACTCCGGCCAACTTCCGATCATCCGCCGCCGTCGATCACTCCTCCTAGGTATATCTCCTGCTCCTAGGTCTCATTTTCTGATCTAGGGTTTGTTCTAGGTCGATTTCATTCTTGGGTTTGATCTTTTAGTTCTTTTTGAATTCTTTCAGCTGTTAGGGTTTCATTGCTTAGGGTTGTATCGATTGCTTGTTCTCGTTGTGCCACGATCATGGCAAAGACGAGGATTCCTATCACTTCCTCTGGGGCATCCCCCATGACCATAGAGGCTGCGACCGCATCGAACCCACCTTAGCGTAGGGCCAAGACCACTCGTGCCCCCTCTTCATCTTCACCACCGTTGAAGAGGAAGAGGACTTCCAAGCCCAAAGCCAAAACCCAAGCTTCCCAAGCCCAAGCTTCTACAGCCCAACCGAAACCTAAACCTAGAAAGATAGTCGCTTCCCCTTCCTCTTTTTAGGACGCCACCTCTGATTCTGACGCTGATTTTCGTCCTGAGGAGCAGCCTACCCATCAGGAACCCCCTCCTCCACCTCCTCCTAAGACCCGTAAGGCTAAGGGTAAAGCCCAGATGCCAGTAGGCGGTGTTGATATATCGTTATGTCGTGACGACCCTCAGTGTCTAGCGGCTTACAACCGTATAGAGCACTGCCCATTGCTATTGGAGCATTATGTTCAGTTCTCTGACTTTCTTGGCCTTGCGGATCTTTTGTCCTATAGCGGACTTTTGGACTATCTTAGATATGACCCTAAGGCGAACCCACGTCCCTATCCTCGCCTGGTCAAGCTCTTCTATGCCAATTGTACCCGGGGTCAGTATGATGAGACCCACTCCATCGAGACATCTATTTTAGGGACTCCTATAGTCCTCACTGCGGAGATCTTGGGGGAGTTGATAGGATGCTCATCGTCTGGCCTCCTCCCGTCTGACATTTCTATAGACGATATCTCCACTCTCCATCAACCGACCCTCGCTGATATCTTCCAGGTTATCCCTCCTGCTTTCATAGGCGTCCCTTCCAAATCATTCAAGCCGAATGCTTGGGTGATTAATCTTATCTTCAAATCGTGCCTATTGCCCAAGTATGGATCTTCCTCACTTCCGTCTCAGCCTTTTCTGAAGTTGATTTACGCTCTCTTTATGGGTAGCTCGCTTAACTGGGCTCGCATTATACTCGACAAGATGGATTCTTTCGAGTGTGTTCGTAAGTCTAGTAAATCGGCGCACATCCCATATCCTTGTCTTTTGACCGTGGTATTCCGTCACTTTGGTGTTCCTTTGCCTCTGGATGATGAGCGTCCCCTCGGTCCACCCCTGAACGCGACGGCCGTCAAGAAGTCTCTTGCGGCACTTCGTCACGTCCAGCGGTCGACTCCTTCTGCATCCCAGGCCACACCTTCAGCGTCTGCAGCCCCTCCTCCTACCACCACACTAGATGATATCGTTCGCTTACTTCGTCGTCACGAGTCTCGTTTGGCTCGTACCGAGGAGGTTGTGTGCCGTATGGCTAGTGTGATGGGTATTCAGCTTCCTCCTCCTGTTTCTGATGATGAGGAGATGGATGACGAGGAGATTGATGAGCTTGTCACCTCTTTAGCTCGTGGTGCTGAGGCCACTACTGGTGCTGCCACTTCTTCCGGTGCTCCAGAGTCTTCTGCACCAGTGGATCAGACTCCTGTTGATGCTGCTGCTGCTCATGTTGACGTCACTGCTCCTGTTGAGCCTGCTGACGTCCTGCTGATACTCCTACCGTTGAGCCTGTCGTTGCCTCCACTCCAGCCCCGACGATCCCTTCTGTTGACACACCACTACTCGCAGCAGAGCCTGAGTCCACTCCCTCGACTGGACCCACAGAGACTGCTGATCCTGCCACTTCCTCCTGAACGTCAGTTTGGAGGACTCTCCGGTGATCATTGGATGACACATCTTCTTGAGAGTGTTTTGGGTTAGGATAGAGTTGGGTGGTGTTTTGATATTTTTGCTGTATTTTGGATTTTGGATGTCGGTGTATTTGATGTATTTTGGATGTTTGATGATAGTCTGTCGATGATGATGTTGTACTTTTGTTGGTGATATAGATGTTGCACTTTATATGATGTAGTCGATGTATTTTTGCATGTACTCATGATATTCTTATATATATACATCGATGTTCTCCTCTTTCTTCATTGTGCACAATTAATATTCATTCAATGTCTATGATATGTGATTTCTTCGCTCGACGATTATAAACTTGGTTGAATAGATTTTATTTCTATGATTGCATAGAATTGTTTTCCATGCACAAATTTAACCAAGAATATTGAGTATTGAAGAGTACGTTTCTTTATTCAATAAGTGAAGTTATATTTGGTATTTTGATGATTTTAATTTTCGTTTTTCGAAAATGGACAATTTGGCACGCTTTGATTTGATTTCATCTATTTTCCCTTGGTGTCAATTTGGTCCATCGTCATATTCTACGACTCCCGATGTTGGATTCTCTTTATCCTTGTTGTTGTCGTTGTATGCCCCCCATTTTTGGGATAATGCCAAAGGGGGAGAGATAATGATAATGAATAGGGCAAATGAAAATTTAACTCAATTTCCAAGAATCTAATTTGATATGTTAGATTCAGGGGGAGTAAAGATATATATAAGGATTTTCAAATCCGATATTTCGATAATCGATTCTCATTATATATCTTACTCGTCTGATTGATGTAATTTATAAATACTCAATTTGGGAATTAACGTGTCATCAATGCAGGGGGAGTAAGTATTTTACATTTGAATCATTATTTTTGATTATTATTTATGTTGGTTTGTCATCACCAAAAAGGGGGAGAATGTTGAGTATTGGACTCCCCGGATTTGGTTTTGGATGATGAGCAAACATAAATAATTCATGAACTAACAATTTGTGAGCGCAGTTATGGAGATCGTCGCCAAATTCACGAGAACACTCAAAGCGACATCTCAAGACTTCTCAAAGCTCGTATTCAATGCCTAAAGCTTCGTTGAAGCTTTTGGACCATTTTGGAAGTCATGAAGATTTGATCGAAGCTCTCGAAGACCGTTCCTTAAGGTTTTATTTATAGTCTTTTAGTTTCGATCTATAGAATGTTAAGCCTTGAGTATATCTTACATTTCTATCTTCATATCGCTCCTATCTTAGAGCTAGGATCTTAGTAGAAGTCCATACAATCTTTCCCGAAGCATCGCGCTTCGATTCGGGACTTCTTGTGCATGTTAGTTGGTTCAAGAAGAAGAACCAACCGACTAGATGGTGATCTAGTCGGTCGGCAAAGCTTCTTGGACCGACTAGTTTGCTTTCTAAACTTCATGCTCCTTACTGTTTATACTTAGTCGGTCCATGTTGACTCTCCGACCGACTAGTTGGTAAACTAGTCGGTCAGTGCTGCTTCTTAGACCGACTAGTTGAGCTTTACTGTACATGCCAATTTTTCTCCTGAGTTACTGTTTATCGTTAGTCGGTCTAAGAACGTTTGGCGACCGACTAGTTGATGATCTAGTCGGTCAACATTTTTTCTTGGACCGACTAAATCAATTTGTATTCAGACTATTTGTTTTTGACTCTTAGTCGGTCTAAGTTCACTGACCGACCGACTAGTTGTGAAACTAGTCGGTCAGAAAGTCTTCTTGGACCGACTAGATTTCTAGCTCTGAAATTCAATCTGTTCACTGTTCGTCACTTAGTCGGTCCATGTTGTTTGACTGACCGACTAGTTGATGAACTAGTCGGTCAGTGGTTGTTCTTTGACCGACTAGTTGCTTCAGATTTCTAACCGTTGGGATTTGACCTAACTCGTTTTTATGGGACCCTATAAATACGAAGCTTGGTCATTTCTCTCAAGGTTAGAGCTGCTATTAAGAGATTCATTGAGATTGAAAGAGTTAGAGATTCTCACTCATTTCCAAAGCTCTCTCCCTCACAAGAAATCCATTCTCTCACTTTCTAGATCTAGAATCCATCTTGAGAGAAGTTTGTTCTTGGTGAGCCTTTCAAGCTCTAGCTTGATTCAAGTCTCCAAATCACTCCTAGGCACCCATTGCTGCTCATTTCAGTGGTGCTAGGTCTTGGTGACTTCCTCTTCCTCAAATCCCTCCTTGCACCTATTTGGTAAGAAAAACTCAAGGTATAGGATTTGTGGTAAGATTGTTTATTTCATTATAAACTCATTTATTGCTTTTGATTCTCTCGGTTGTGAGAGAAGGTTGTGATCCCGGGTTGTGGGATTCACTATTGCCATTGCATGTATGATTTGATCTTGTGAAGGTTTTTCACAAGATATCATAGTGGAAATCTTGGGTTAGGGTTTCTAACCTAAGTATACGGAGGGGATCCGGGTGGTTGGGACGTAGGATCACCGGGTACAAGTCGGGGAGACTTGGGTGGATCCGAACCCAGTAATATTATATTGTTAGCATTGTTAATTTTGTTGTTGTCATCAATTTAAGCTTCCGCAAATTGATTTGGTAGTTGTTTGCACGATAATTAGGAATTATACTCCTTGTTATTTTTAAAGTACTATTCACCCCCCCTCTAGTACTTGTGCAGTAGCTTGTAGGGCATTACACGTTATCCGTATTTCCTTTCTCTCGTGTACTCTTCTGTAACCGTAGTTAAGCGTATCGGTCCCCGTACACATATCAGCTTCTAATATTTTTCATAATTAATAATTAATAACATTATTTATAAGGGTCACTTAGTTAAATCTTTTATTATTAATGTTATTATTTTTAGCATATCTTTTACGAATAATTTAATTCAAGTTTCAAATTTTATTTTTAAACTTTTAAAATTCAAATGGAGCTTACCATTCTTAGACCCATTTAAACCCACTGATTAGCTCTTATTTCTCCTAATTAAACCCAGTTACTACTATCAATAAGAATTTCAAACTTCCTTCCTAATCAAACTCTTGCCTATTCTAGGACCTAGGCCGCACCCAGCAACGTACTCACGCCCAGCATAATATTCACACACACACCACAGCTGTAACAAAAAAAGAAAAAAAGAAAAAAAAAACTTAAACTAACAAAACATGAGGCTGGGATTACTCACGTGCTGCCCCCGGAACTAAGCCCCACACCCTACAATTCTATTATATTGAGCCCTAGTACAGGCTAGCCCTCCCTCATTATTTTAAAAAAAACCCTAGGGCACTTCAACTACAGCAGCCCTACCTCCTTTGTTTTAAAACCTAGGTCATTTTTTTTCTCCCTAGAAGCCGCAGCACCCGCTTCGACAACCGAACACAACCCTCGACCCCTCTCCACTCCTGACTCCAACGTCGATCACCCCACACCGGCGCAAGCACCCCCACACCGCCTCTCTCACCGCCCAGGAAACCATCGACGTGCCTCTCCGAACCCTCCTCCCTCGAATGTGGACGCCGCCTCGCCGCCTGCAACAACTCCGGCACCGCCGTCCGCCCCCAGTCACGAAGCCCGCGCCTCCAGCGCCTCCTCAGCCTCGCCAAGGACTGACGCCGCCGACCCACACATCCTCTCACCTCGCAGACCTCCCCTTCCTCTCGTCGACCCGCCATCTCCCCGCACCACATTCAACCCGTCGTCCATCGGGCTTCTCTCCGATCAACGAGTCGCCGACCATCCCATTCCCTCCACTCAGCCGCCAACAAGCCAGTGCCGTAGCCCTTCCTCTTGCAGCAACGGCCACAGAGCACCCCCTCCGCTCAGCGACACATCCCAAAGCCGTCGCCGTGCACTCCCCTTCTCCGACGCGTCCTCAGGCCAAACGCCGCCCCGACCAAGCCTCGGCACCTCCCAACAGCCGCAGGCCACGCTACCTCCCCTCTCTCCGCCACTCGCCGTCGACACCGAAGCCACTCACCTCCTCTGCAACGAGACATCATCAAGGCGAAGGTGAGTTCAATGTAGGCATGCATGCGGCTTGTTAATAACTTAATACACAGACTTATTTTATTATTATTTTTAGACTGTGATAGTTAGATGATGTGATACACAGACTTATTTTGATAATGCACAGTGTTATATTTTAGTACTTACAGCATGTGGGTGCTTTTACATATGTTATTTTATGCAATGGGGATGGGTACACAAATTTTATTATTTTCCCACGCACTGTTCCTTATAATCAGTAAGTTAACAATAAGGTTAGTATATCAGTTATACTTATAATGTTAGTTACAGGTGGGTGTTATAGTAGGTTAACAATTCTATAGGTTAGTAGCCTAAGTTAATAATTTGTTGTTAATCTAGGATGATAGTAATTTTAGTAAACACTGTTATTTATTATTCTTTAACCAAATGTGTTAGTGGTAGCATGACACTGCTAGTCTAAGGTTATAACATTATATTTTACACTCTGGTGATTACTCCACGAGAATCTTTTGCTTATGTTATAATTCATTAACGCAGATAAATCGCATCTCCCAACGCGATCACTTGGCGCCCGAAAATTTCATGACAGGCAAGTGTGCAATTAAATATGAATTTTTGAAGTTGATTAATAATTGCGTCTTTTGCTTTAATGTGTATATCTTGAAAATCGTGTGTATAACGGCACATGAAAATGTTTTAGACCAAAAATGCGACACTTTGACATACAACTCGACAATGATTAAATTTAAACATTGGCAAGTAATTCGTTCACTGTAAAGTGTTCATTACACCAACCTGCTCAACCTTGTTTTTATTGTAAACGTTGTAAAACGAGAATATTGACAACATCTAAGTCATGTCCATCTTGCTTGGTCATTAACGAGAGTGACATCGTGAAATCGTGCGCCTCAAAGGCGAACTCGTGATATCGTGATGTCGTGTGAGTCGACTAGGCAGGCTCGTGTTCCGGCAAACTTTTGGGTGGGGTTAGGGTTGAGCGGCCACTAGGCGTATGAAGGGTACTCTCCTCAAGAGCACCACCCGCATGCGGTGGGTTAGCGTCAATCACGGTAAGCCCCCGTGAGAGGAACGACCTTCTCATCACGACCTACAGGCGTGAACCCTAGATTAGAATGCTAACTCTTGACATGAAAACTTGCAACGCTAACTTGGTCATCTTGATAATTGAAATGCTAATGAACTCGGAGGAAATCTTAACTTTATTCTTGCAACTGTTTAGAACCGCATGTTAGGGATGTTGTTTCCGTTTCAATATATCCGTTAATGTTAAATTGCTGCAGTCATTTCTTTAAAGTATTAAATGCTTCCTAAATCCATATCACCTGTATATCTTGCCTTGGGATGCTAATCTTTTCTTGCAGACCTTGCTGACATACATTCATTGTTGGTGGATGTATGTCAGATTCTGAGCTTGCGTACCCAGAGGATCCGTTCGTGATGCCTGATTTAGAGAGCCAGGGTTCACCGTAGACGCCGAGTCGCTTTCTGTGAAAGACTGGAGCCCCTTTTCCGTCACTATTTTAATTTTAGCTTTAGTACCTTGTAGTAGGACTAGTGTTTTTGTTGTAGTCTCTTTTTGGCCATGCTGAGGCCCTGTTGTCTTACTTCTTGTACGAACAATTCTGGAAGTGCTCTTTTTAATTTAATGAAATGTTTTCTGATTGTTCTAATACGCAAATGCAAGGGCCTCTTCTGTGTTTTTATCACAGACGCGTATTGAACTCGAGCTTCACCGCTCCAGTTCAAGCGGACCGCGTAACGTTCTCGCTTCCGGTGTCTTTTGGGAAGCGGGGCGTTACAGTATGGCTCCTAGGTGTTAGCTCCGGGCTCTATCTGCAAGCGATCGGTGTCAAATTATAGTATAAAAGATGTCGGATCCCACAGGGATGGTGACAGTGTATTTGATGTCTCAGATTATTTTTAGATCTCGAAGTGAGATAGCTGTCGGTTTGGAAAGATTGGTTGTGATGTTGTTGTTGACTTGATATTAAAGAAAACTAGGGTTTTAGGGATCACCGTTAAGACTGTCGGAGATCGACATTGGAATGGGATCCTTACATTGCATTAGGGTTAGGGGATTAGTCTCTCAATTCATACCACTCTCGTGAGTTAGAATTTCGAAGTATTTCGGTGGCTCTCATTGACACAATGGAGGTAGCCTTCAATGTAGTGATATAGTTCGTCGGTGGATCCACTCAAGGCACGAGCCGGACATGATCACGAGTCTTGATTGGATCGACTAATTTCCCTATTTAAATCCCAAGGATACTCTTTAAGCTCATTAATTCCACCGATCGGGGGCATGATCTCAGTACGAGTTATCTTAGGGATTCGGATGGATCGACCGAAATACGCCTCTTTATTACAAATACAACCTAGAGATCCAGTTCTATATCTCCTTCCTAAAGTATTAGGGCTAACACATCAACCCTAGAGGAGACTACTCACATATGATGAATTTAACGAATAAAAATCCAATTTTTATAAGAGAAAACATTGTAGTAATTTGATTTAGCGAGAAATGAACAGCTTACTTGCCGAAGACGAGAAAGAATAATAACCAATAATAATCCAAAAAGATTCTGTAGATTCTAGAATGCAAAAGCAATTGATCCCCCCAAAATAATACAATTATCCCAAAGAAATATGTTTAGATCTACAAAATCGTCTCCAGTCTCCTCTCTCCCCTTCACGTAATTCAAAAATAACAAAAAGGATGAGCTTTTTTGATCCCGTCTCCAGATCCGCACTTCACTCCTCAGCTGCTACATCTGGACGGGCCCACGAAAAGATTACAAAATTAGCCTGCATTGTCGTCGACCGAGTCAGTGAGTCGGTCAAGCAGAAGCTTACTCGGTCGGGCTGCTCGGTCGAGCAACCCATCTGCCCGGTCGAGTCTGTCAATGGATCCATCTTCTTCAAAAAATGTTGTTCTGTCTACTCGTGTCACGACCCGCTTCCCTAAAATGGAGGCGAGACGTGAAAAGGTCCGCACGGGAGTGGAGCTGTGAAGCCTCAAACCCGATAAGCGTCCACAATACATAAACAGGTCCCTGTAACCACAACAGAATAACAATAATAACACAAGGCGAGACTGAAATAAAATTTCCACATCTCACAAATTGTCCAACATCAACAAAAGTCCAACATCCAGAAAAGCCACCAGGCTAAAAGAAAAGAGTCCAAGGCCCAGAACAAGGCCAACAAAAGCGACGACATAACAAGGTATAGGTGCTACGCACCGATAACAAAACAACAGTCTAACAAAAGTAAAACACAATGAAGACACTAGGACTGGTCCCCAGTGTCCACGTACTCCCCGTCAAACACAAGCTCGGGCTCGGCGTCAGCAAACACCTCGTCCTCAACGAGGTACTCAGGCTCAGGATCTAACATGTGTCACCCAAAAGAGTAAAGGGGCACATGTCAGCAAGTCTAAAAGACTTGGGCAAGGAAACTGAAAGTAAGGCAACTAGCAACCTAGCAGTTTAGTATGCATGACATGGCAGTTATAACATGAGTGCACAATTTAAACATGGCAAGACAATTTGTACAAGAGAACAATCATCGGGACAAGACAAGAGTAGCCAAGCTACTATCAATCTCAATCAATTCACATTTTGTAGGTGTTTAAGCCCTTCGCTGAATGGCATAGCATTTCAGACCGATCGGCCCTAAACACATTCACGTTTCACGTTGTTTTGTAGATGTTTACGCCCTTCGCTGAATGGCATAGCATTTCAGACCGATCGGCACTAAACACTACCCCACCCCAAAGAGTTTACGCCTTACAACTGCAGTTGTTGATCAAACAGACTCCCAGTTGAATGGCCGCTTAACCCTCACCCCCTATACCCACACGTAATGGAGCCTGGGGTCCCCGCACATTGAGCTCAGCTAGTGAGCCTGGGGTTGCCCCGCACATTAAGCTCGCATTCTTAGTTCACAATTCAATATATCGAGCGTTGGGGTTAGCAACTCATTATGCTCGCTTCTGGTCACGAGCCAGGAAACACACAATTCGGGCATTGGCTATCAACCAACACATGGCCCGCTTCTGGAACACGAGCCAGGAACACAAGCAATGTAGCAAAGCTACGCAATCACTGAAATGCATGAAGGATGCAATGACATGACAATTAATTTACGTACCGATAATGGAAAGTAAACGTGACATGATAGTTGTGTAACATGCTAAATGTCGGAACTAGCTTCGTTGTCAAGCTAGTTCCCCAATTTGCGCCTAGGCGAGTATCATTTCGTTGCCTAGCCTCTTTTACGCCTACAACAAGCAAATGGCCTAAAACATGGCCTAAACCCTAAGTGGCGAGTTTCACTTGCCTAGCACCGGGGATGACGACCACTTCGTCACACGGATGCTATCTACGGGGGAAATCGCTGTTATGGGGAAACAAACACCAAACACATGAAATTAATTAGGGTTTTCATAAAATTATAAATAGGTTAAGAAACAACGGTAGATCGATTTCTTACCGAGAGGAGGCGGAAGAAACACTCCGGGGAACCCTAGGATCAGATCTGGAAGCAAATGGAGAACTTTGGGGAAACTAGGGTTTTGGGGGATTTGGGGATTTTGATGGGTTTTGGTGAGATTTTAGGGAAGATGAGAGGTAGATGGAGTAGATGGATGGTTTAGATGATGGATTTAGGGCTTGGAATGAAGGAATGGAGCTTGGAGGAAGATGGGGGCTGAAGGGGGAAGATTTTAGGGTTTTGGGCCGTGTTGGAGAAGAAGAAAACGATTGGGTTGGGTTTAAATAGGTTGAGCTGGCGGCTGCCCAGAAATTAGGGTTTTAACACTAGTTAGTCGGTCAAAGAGCAACCACTGACCGACTAGTTTGGCAACTAGTCGGTCGGTCGACCAACGCAGACCGACTAAGTGCAAACAGTAACTCCTGAACGAAAATAGGATTCTAGAGTTAGTCGGTCCATGAACAAATACTGACCGACTAGTTTAGCATCTAGTCGGTCGATGAACGTTCTTAGACCGACTAAGAGTAAACAGTAGCTGATACAAAAATAAGATGATGTGTTAGTCGGTTAAAGAAGCATTGCTGACCGACTAGTTTGCAACCTAGTCGGTCAACCAACGTTCTTAGACCGACTAACGATAAACAGTAACTCCTGAGAAATTTAGAAAGCTAACTAGTCGGTCCAAGAAGGATTGCTGACCGACTGGATCGTCATCTAGTCGGTCGGTGGCCCTTCTTACACCGGCTAATGAGCACCAAAAGTACCGATACGGAGCGCGGGGCCCCGGGATCGATCCCTAAGACTCCTAGGCTTGATCTAACAGTTAGATACGACCGTTATGAAGTCCGTCACGAGTGACACACTTTGAAATCGACGATCCTAAGGAAGAAACGAGAAAATACAACGAATCGATCGAAAACGAAAGCTACGGAGACGAAAACCACACAAGAGGAGAAAATCCACCAAAACATATATTATATTATACTAAATCCAGGTACATGAAAAGCAGTCGTTACAACTCGGCCCTAGTAGGCATTGCTCGATCTAGTCGCCATCTGACTCGGTCGAGCAAGTCCTGCTCGGTCGAGCAGGACGTTGATGGTGGGCGTTCAAAAAGAATAGCATGTTGCTCGACCGAGCACCACACTACTCGGTCGAGTTGGATACGTATTAGCTTCTCTTATGCATCAGCTCGACCGAGCAGCCTACTCTGCTCGGTCGAGTCGCCTGGGAAAATCTCAGCTAACTCCTCACAGCTTCTCCTCCACTCCTGGTAATCTCCTCCACTACTCCCATAGGCTTCCAAAACTCGACAAACTCATGTAGAGCTTCGCCAACGGGCTCAAAGGCGTGTTGGAAGTGTCCATATCCAAAAGTAGTTTCGAATCGCTCCAAAATCCCTAAAAATCCACAAAACTCTACGAAACTCGAATATGGCGTTAGAATTGCAATATCGTAGGAAAATGCGGGATTTGGATGCGAATATGGCATGAAATGCAATAGAATGATGCTATGAAAAGATGGAAAATATGGACACATCAAAATCCCCCAAGCTTACCTCTTACTCGTCCTCGAGGAAGACGAATACTAGGTAAGCCAGATGATAAACAAAAGGAATAAAAATAAAAGAGAATAGAGATGGGAGAGTGTGCTAAAGTTGTTCAATCAAATCTCAAGCCTCAGCAGTATATCACGATGCTTCGAATGGTAAAAACACATGCTAATGGTAGTTTCAAATCTAACTGATCATATGTCTAGCATGCAATAAAGACAAAAACAGGGATCTTCTAAAATCATGCCATCAACTCATATCGATCTCATGCAATCTATTGAGTCTAGTATAAAAAGAGTTAGCAATGCACTTTTCAATCAATAGATATAAGTATAGCATAGAGAATCACACCAACATGCAATAAAGAATGGAATGAATCATGTTATTCAAATATTCACTTCGAATCACGAAAAATCTCCAAAACTAAAATATTTTGTAAAGTTCAAGCATTATCGAATCTTTCCGTTGTGCACCATCTCCACTCTAATGTTATACTCACTCATATGATTAAATGGTTCACCCCCCAAGCTTAGCTCGAGGCGTCGCATCTAGGAATAGGATATGAAAGTTTTTGTCTTTTCCCAAGTATTTGTGGTAGCTTCTATAAAGGATATAAAACAATTTTACTTCTTTCTTTTCTGTTTTTCTTTTCTTTTTCTCTTTTTCACATTTTTTTCTTTTCTCTTTTTTTCATTTCATCTTATTTAGAAGCTATCTTTTTCTTTTGGGATTTTTGGGAAGTAAGATGCGGTAAGGGTAACTGTGGGGGTGAAACCAACTGATATGTAGAGAATCATAAAGATATGTGGAGAAGAAAAAATAATAAATCACTCGGTTCACTCATCAGAGGTGTACAACGATTCAATAGGATAATACTCTAACTAAACTTATAACTAGCATGGATATTTTCATTCATCTTGATGAATAATGAAAAGCACGCAGTAATAAGCACAATAATATCAAGCATGCAAATAGAAGTAAATGAGATAGCAAACAGGTGCTCCAAATGTTCTAATGATGCTCGAACCTAGGTGCATTACCCGACAAAGCACATACTAGATACTATTTCATGCATTCAATTTCAATTCATATCAGGCATTAAATTAGAGAGATCAGCAAGAGAAAATGCACGCATATAGATAGTAAAACTGAAACTACTCTAAATAGCATGTCATCAAATATAAGCACCGTGAGTAGCTACTGAGGGCTATGAGAGGTATCATCATGCAGAACAACCTCAGCAAAAAGAAAAAGGGCAGAGAGAACAAGAGAATGAGAAAAGACATGCATGCATGGCAAAAAGTGAAAAACGTGATGCTGAATGAGAAAAAAGATAAAAAGGTGGAAATGGGTGGAAAAGTAAACTAAAAACTGAAAAAGAAAGAAAAATATAAAAGATAAACGAAAAATAACGCGATAGCGCTCATCCCCCAAGCTAAACCTAGTAGTGTCCTTACTGCTGAGAAAACGCTAGTATGCGGGAGATGATGCTAGAAATGGTGAGTCGGTGTGGGGCAATAAAAAAGGAATAAGAAATAAAAATGTGCAGAAGAAATAAAACGTGATATGATGCATATGCATGAAATGATGCATGGTGGGTCCTCCCCCAAGCTGTGTAAGACCAGGGCCCCAAAAAGGCATGTGGGCACAATATAATCTGAGGGAAGCAAAAAGTGTGTAGGGAGAGCATCAGGCAGGGGCACCACCCTCTGGAGGTGGTGATGGGTCCCCCTGTTGTGGACCAGGTACAACAGCTGATGGCTGTGGCTCGACGACAGGGTCGGCCGGTGGATCAGAAGTGGTGGTGACAGGCGAAGCTGAAAATAGGACAATAGCGGTCTCGACTGGTGCAGAAGTGGGTATGTCAACGACCGAAGAGGAAACGACGGTGGTGACCAACTCGGGTAGAAGTGGCCGACTCTACAGAAGCCTGAGAGTGTGGCGCACTGAGTGGTGCAACGGTCGACACAGGGGCTGGCCTGGTGAGGGGCGTGTGCTAGGATCACGGGAGGTGGGCCCCGTGTCCTCAGTAGGTCAATGATAGAGGCTAGGTTTGCTCTCTCATGATGGGTGGCTGTCGAGCAGACGAAGGCGTCGAAATCCCGCCGAATGCAAGAAGTCGAGGCCTCCAACACGGTCAGACGAGTGTCAGTGGTGCGGGAGCCGAGGGGATGACGAGAACTGTGAGACACCACTCTCGTAAAGCGGCCCCATGGAGATAATCCATGGTGCCTGGGCTGGAAGGTCGGTGAGGGCAAACTCGACGGGATCTCAGCAGTGGAAGTGGCCGGAGGTAGAGCAGTCGTCGACATAGAAGTGATGACAAAAAATCGAGACGCTTCAGTGAGTAAGGTCGTAGCGTGTGAGGAAGTGGAGCGAGAGTTAGGTGAAAGGGACACTAAGAAGATAGGCAGTGATGCTAGAAGGTCCATAAGTGGTGGAAGGGTGACTGCTGGCTCGAGCTCTGGAGCGGGTGAGATATCAGTGCCCTCAAGCATGGGGACAGAGGATACAGAAGTAGGGGCAACGGGGCAAAAGGTGGTGACAGTCCCCGGGTCTCAATGGTGGTGGAGGTGGTAGAGACAGAGGTGGAAGAAGCAGTGCCTCCTGGTGGTGGAGGGGACGCGGGCAGAGCTGGAAGGGCAGCCACAATGGCTGCCAGGTCGTGCTCCTCGTACCTCGAGGAGCGGGGAACCCGGTCATTGCAACTGCCGCGATGGCGGCTCTCGGTGGCTCGAGGACATTGAGTGCTGGAAGTGGGCGGACCCTATATATCATCCAGCTCAGCTGGACAGGTGCTATGGTGGTGAGGTGAGGGGCGGGAAGGACGAAGTGTGGTGTGTGGTGGGTGCCAACCAGGTAGGTCCAGTGATGGGCTCCGTAAGGCCTAATGATATGCATGTGCTCAAGCACACCTCAGGTCAAGCGTGTGGGGGCCAGGAGGGGTCATTATGTCATCAGAAAGATGGATACCTAACATCCGTGCAAAAATGGTGAAGGATCTGCTGCAGCAGATATCGGTGGAGTAGTGGATGTGGGCGGTCTGCAAAAGGCAATAACACAGCTAGTGGGCTGCATCAGAAAGGACAAAATGGCGAAGGGAGCCGTCGGGATGGAAGCGCATAGGTCGGGTCATGCCCATAAGATGGGAAAGCTCCGGTAGGGACATGGTCCCGACCTCTAGCCTGTAGAAAATGGTAGTGGCTAGGTGTCTCTGCGCGTACCGAAGGCAAGGATGCACAATGCATGATGCCTTTGCCCGGCTGGGATGGTAGTGGTCCAGACCAGAAATGCGATGCCAGAAGGCTGAGGCATCGAACGTGCCTAGGTCGTAGTCTAGGGAGAAAGCAGCTCGGGGGTCAGGGATGGCTGGAAAATGGAAGTGGGAGCGGATCATAGCGTGTGTGATCGTGAAGTCATGATCCATCAGACGGAAGGTGATTCCATCACCCACCTGGGTGCGGGCGATGGAACTCAATGCCTCCAGAGTGAGGTGAGTGTATATAGGTGCATGGATAGCCAGGAGTCACTCGAAGCCAATAGTGCGGTAAAGCCAATGGACTCCCTGCAAGAGTCCAAGGGATCGGAGTGTGGGGACATCTATAAATAGTGTGGGAACGAGTCGATGCTGCGACAACCGGACAAAGCGGTCGCGATGTGCATCATCATGGAAGGTGAGTAAAAAGTCCGCACACTTGGTGGAAGAGTGTCGGGAGGGAAGTCAGGTGGTGGTAGTGGGGGTGGTAGTGGGAATGTGGGCGGAAGTGGCTGGGATATGTGTGTGATGCGGGGGAGAAGAGTCGGATGCGGACGATGGATCGCCCGCATGCTCCTCCTCGGTGGTGGGTAAAGGCTCGCGACGAGTGCGGCGTGACGGTCTAGAAAAGGAGGCGCTAGTGGCCTTCCTCTTCCTGCGATGTGGAGGTGTGGGATCCCCTCTAGTGCGAGGCATGATGCAAACGGTAGGATGTAGTAACAGTATAAAAGTAAGGAGTGTCTAGAGTATATCGACAATATGATCGCATCGAGAGCGCTATCAGCGCGTATGGGACTGCTGCTGATCAGGTCTCCCCCAAGCTAATCTGAGACATGTCCTCTGACATAGGAGAAACGTACCTGAAATAGAAACAAATATACTGTCAGGGGATTATATGAAAAATAGATATGGGGTGTGCATTTGCTCGATCGAGCACTAGCCTTGCTCAGTCGAGCAACGTAAGTGAATGGTATGTGTGTGAATGGCTGCTCGACCGAGTAGCAGTGGTGCTTGGTCGAGCAGTTTGCAATAGGGTGGGGGATGGGTGGACCGAGCACTTACTTTGCTCGGTCGATCAGAGTCGATAGGGAGTGGGGATGGTAATTGCTCGGTCGAGCACCATGGGTGCTCGATCGAGCAGACGGAGATGCCATAGGGGAGTGGCGACGATGAATATCGGTAAGGGTGTTGGGGGTGGTTGGGGTGTTATAAGAGGATAGCGGGGGTAGGTGGAGTGGTTGTGGGGGGGAAGGAAAACGCCGCCGGCATGGGCGGCACCGGCGGCGAAGCTCCGGCGATTCGAAAGGGGAAGTGGGAATAGGGGGCGGAAGAAGGAAAGAGAAAGGGGGAGAGAGAGGCTAAGAGAGAGAGGGTGTTGAGCGGACAGGCGACGCGGACGGCGGTGCGGGCAGAGGAAGGGAGGATGTCGGCGGCAGAGTGGGTCGAGTAGGGTAGAGGATTTTATGCTCGGGCTAGGGATTTTGATTAAGTGAGAAAGCTGAGGGATTAAAGGAAACGAGTTGGGCTTTAATAAACCAACTCGTTTGGAATTAGGCCCTGTAAGAAATAGGATAAACTAACTCGATCGAGTAGCGTGGCTGCTCGGTCGAGTCAGACAAATATAAAAAGAGTTTCAGAACACTCCCTCATATGCTCGATCGAGTAGTGTCTGCTCGGTCGAGCAGATCTCCGTTGATTCCAATCTTCTCTTCTGCTCGGTCGAGCATGCTTCTGCTCGGTCGAGTCGATGCCTACTCGGGCTGAGCAAAGGCTGCTCAGGCCATGCAGACAGAATGTCGTTTCCTCCTTGTTTTCATGTGCCTGCTCTACTCGGCCGAGCACGTGGCTGCTCGAACGAGTCAGTGTCTACTCGGACCGAGCAAAGGCTGCTCAGGCCGTGTAGATAGAAGGACGTTTTCGTTCTCTTTTCATGTGCCTGCGCTACTCAACCAAGCAAGTGGCTGCTCGGTCGAGTCACCTGTGTCCCCTTGTGACTCTTCTCCTTTGGTCTGCTCTTCAAATCAGCTGCTCTCCCGGCTTTCTTCCATTCAAAGCATCGATTTATGTGCCCCTTTATGTTCAACCTGTAGAAAGGAAGAACCCATCAGATTTTTATGATTTTGTATTTTTAAGAGAAATGAATATCGTTTTTATTTTGTTTTCTTAAATAGATAAAAGAAAATTTAAAAATGGAAAAGAGAGTCCAAGATATAAATGATTGGGTTGCCTCCCAATAAGCGCTCGTTTTGAGTCATGAGCTCGACTCCCTCTGGTTCTTCAATGGTTATTCGGTGCACGTGAGATTCGTGTGCCATTCTTGCCAACCATACCGTGCAGCAGTATTTGGCATCCTTCCACTCCAGGTTTTTCCTTGGGGGCGTAACTGATGGCCTCCAGCTTCTCGTGGTGTAAAGAATGATCCAAGAGCTCCTCATCCAACACACGAAGATAGGCGGAAACCGCCTTGTTGTAAACAGGGTCACCGTCGTCATTAACACTTGTTCTTATCGGGTCCTCCATGACCCCCTCAGTAGTATACTCTTCTACGGCATCATCTTCCCGGAGTTCTAGATAACTAGCTCTTTCTTCTCGGGCATGCCCCCTCATAGGTTTCTGCAGCCTGAATTGGGCTTCAATATTTCCCACATTCAATGATAGAGTTCCTTCACGAACATCAATAAGGACGCCGGCCGTAGCCATAAAGGGGCGGCCAAGTATGAGTTGGAAACTACCTCCCTCAGGCATATTCATTATAACGAAGTCCACTGGTACACACAACCCCGGAGGTATTTGCAAAATAATGTCCCTGGCAATGCCTACCGGATATGTGATCGAGTGATCTGCCAGCTGTATGGACATGTTCATGGGCTCCAGCTCACTTCCAGTTTGCAGTCTTTCAAATATGGAGAGCTGCATCAAGCTGATGCTCGCTCCCAAGTCGACTAGAGCACGGTTGATGGGTGTGCCTCCTATGGAACATGAAACCGTGAAGCTTCCCGGATCCGGTAGCTTCCTCGGGAGATGATTCTTTATAATGGAGGTAGAGTCATCCAGAAGCTTTATTTCCTCATGCTTTCGCTTTCCGGTAATGAGGTCCTTCAGAAACTTTGCATAAATGGGAATTTCTATAATGGCATCCATGAATGGGATGTTGAGCTGGATGCCCTTCAGAAGCTCCGTGAACTTGGAATATTTCTTCTCCATTTTAGCCAACGCTAGCCTCTATGGGTACGGCGGAGGGGGTCATCTTCCCTTATCCTTTACGACATTATTGGAATACGGCTTATTGGAACAAGTTGCATCATCTCTTAGAGTTGGTATGACGGTAGGCGCGGTGGAAGGTGGTTCTGCCTTCTCTCCATACATGGTAGGCTCATCCATAGCCTCTTCCCTATCACTGCCAATAGTGGCCTCCTCGGTTATGACTTGTTCTTTGTTCACAACTGGAATCATAACGGGGTCGGTTGCCCGTCCACCACGTGTGGAAACGAAAACCACGGCATTGGCTTGAGCCCTCGGATTTGGCTCCGGTTGTGAAGGCAACCTCCCTTGGTTCTTGAGTAGTTGAGACATCTGGCCCCTCAGCTCATCGAGCGAAGTGTTGATATTTTTGAACTGAGCGGATGTGTCCTGGTTAAATCTGACTTGCCCACTCATGAATGTCTCTAAAGTGCTCTCCAAATTGGAACGCTTGCGGCGCTGGTGTATAACCTTGCTGAGGCGGGCGATTGCACTGGTAGCCTGGTGGTCGATATGGCCCAGCTGGCCTAAACCCGCTCTGCTGTTGATTCTACGGCTGCCCTTGTTATTGTTGAGGAGTGGGCGGTGGTCTTTGAAACTGTGGAGGTTGCAGCCCTCCACTTTGGTTCCCGTAAGAAAATCCGGGATGATTCCTAGCAGCCGGATGTTGCCACTGGTTGCGCCCCTCACCTTGGACATATTGTACCGACTTAGATGAGTCGGCTCCATTATAATGTCCCTCGTTGGGAACATAACTATGCTCTCCATATTCATCCAAAGGATGATAAGCAGAGGTACTGGTAGTTGCTAGGATGGAGTCCAAACGTTGTTCAATCCTAGCCACCTGTTTACACAGAGTTTCAATGTGAGAATCAAGGTGGCTGACAGCTTTTACCTCGGGGGTCCTGGTGACAACGGTGCGTTCTTCGCTCCACTGCTAATTATTTGCCGCCATATGCTTAAGTAGATCGATGGCTTCCGCAGGCGATTTGTCCAACAGGGTGCCTTGCGCAGCAGCTTCAATTATCATCTTGGTGCTGAGCTGCAGCCTATTATAGAAGCTCTGAACCAAATCCCAGGACTGGATCCCATGATGAGGGCACTGATGTTGAAGGTCCTTGAACCTTTCCCAGGCCTCGTAGAGAGATTCTTGCAGAAGCTGTTTGAAATTAGAGATAGCCACCCTGATCCGCACCATCTTTGAGGGTGGATAGAATTTGTCTACAAAGGCGAGCATCAGTTGCTCCCATGTAGTAAATGTAGGAACCTGTCAAAACAGTGTTAGGATCGATAAATGAAGTTGAGACTTACGCTTGCGTATGCGGCACGGTAGTCTCAGAACTTCGCCTTTGGATTCGCCACGACGGATCGAGTCTTCTCACGAACGGAGTAAGGCTACTAAATCCACAATCTAAATCTCTACTTTTAGATTAAGAACTTGGATAAAGAGAGAGGAAGGATTTCGGCAGAGCTTCGCTAGAATGAAATGCAAGGCAAGAATACCATGCAAAAGTGTGAAGAAATGGCTAAGCCTTGGGTCTTATTTATAGCCCCCAAGGTAGTTATTTTAGAAGTAATTGTTCCTTTGGAATAATTTAACTAAAGTGTACCATCATACATGGCACATTATAAGCTTAAGTTGTACCATATGCATGGTACAACATAAGCTTAAGATATTACCCCTTTATTAGCCATATGTCGCATGCACTTATACACATATAATGCGACTTTCCCACTAATCTAGAGATCCTCTCCGCAAGGGAACAGATTCCCTTTGCACACGACTTCGTGTACGCGACGTTCGAGGTCCGTATTCCCTCGTACATCCCCTACAAGGGTGTACAAACGTCATCCATATCCAACATCTCCCACTCACACTTGAGGGGATTGTAAGAGAACGTCTTTCTCTTAGTTCTTTCATCTATCATACCGAGAAATAGACCGTGCGACCGTCATGCGCGTAGAGTCTGTTGTTGTGCACTTGTTAGAGATACACAACGACCTCGAAGGTGCAAAGTTGGGTAGTTCAACGCATGCTTTACCCTAGATTATTTCTTCACATTTCTTATACTTTATATTCAACAATTGAATCCCATCTGGATCACAATTGGCTGGCCAGCTTTGAATCATTAAAGTCCAAATGCGAATATGAAATCAATCTTCCTCTTCTTGCGAACCTTCTGATCTTGACTTGATTCGCTTTTCTAACGTGCCCCGCCGAGCCGAATTATCATAGCCCATTAGCAACACGCTAAGATAGCGATCATCTCGTCAAATCTAAAGGAACCAATTGGAGTCCTTGAGGGTAAGAGTTAAGACCCATATGGCCTTTGAGTCTCACATAATAGCAAACACTATTGCTACTAACTCAGTGGTCGAAATGCATACGTGGTATGAACACGTATTACAACATCACTCCTTTCCCAAGGAGAGTATGTCTTAATGATGTTGTACGGATGAAAGATCAGACACCACAGTGCCTATCTTTTGAGTCCCCTTACTACACATGAAATATTCCCGGACTCTCATCCTGCATAAGACAGATAGGATTTAGAAAATCCTATGAGATCTCCTTTAAATATCCTTGTGATACTGATCTCAGATCTTTTGTAAGCATCCATATGATGCAGATCTTTCATTCGACTATCTTGTTTAAGTCACGACTCTAAATCAGTTGTCAAATGATTTTGACTTTAAACTAGTCTCATCTCTATCTTATCCATCTGATAAGATAAGGCGGTTGCTCATGTGAGAGAGCCAACCTTAATCTGTCCGACATACACACAATAAAATAGCTGAGACTTAAACACAAATGTATATAAAATCATTTGTAAGAAACTTGTATGCAAAACTTAAACTTTGATCTTCTATAGACATGGAAAATATTACATGATACAGCTCAGCACCTACGCATTCCCATAGATGATAAGTGTTTGAAGAACACATCTCTGGGGATCGCCTTAGTAAGGGGATCCGCTATCATCTTATGCGTGGATATGTATCCTATGTCTACTTCCTTCCGTTTGTCATAGTCCTTTGCAAACTTGAATCGAATATCAATGTGTTTGGTCTTACAATGAAATTTAGGATCTTTGACATAGGCAATCGAAGCTTGACTATCACTATATATAGGAACAGTGCTCGAGTCAGTGGCATCCGTCAGCCTGTCTAAGAATTTCCTAAGCCAAACAGCTTCTTGGACCGCCATGCTGAATGCTACAAATTCGGCTTCCATGGTTGATAGGGCGATGCAGGTTTGCTTCTTGCTGCTCCAGGATATTACACCATTCCCGAGCAAGAAAACAAAGCCTGAGGTAGATCTTCGCTCGTCGAGATCACCTACCCAATCAGCATCGGTATAGCCTTCGAGTCTCAAGGTATTGCCTTGATAGCACAACGCATAGTCCGCAGTCCCTTTGAGGTACCTTAATATCCTCTTCACCGCTTTCCAGTGTGCCTGTCCTGGGTTGGATTGGTAACGGCTTACCATACCAACAGCATAGAAAATATCCAGTCTGGTACACATCATGGCGTAGATCAGACTCCCGACAACACTGGAGTATGGAACCTTTTCCATAGCTTTCTTTTCTTTTGGATCTTTGGGACTCATTTCCAAACATAGACCCTCGCCTTTGCTTATCGGAGCAACTAGGCGAGCTTTATATTTCTCGATGGAGCCATCAGCCTTATGCTTGATTTTGAGAACCCACTTGTTCCCAATGGCTCTACGTCCCTTATGTAAATCAACCAAGTCCCAGACTTGGTTTGTTTTCATGGATTGAAGTTCTTCTTCCATCGCCGCTATCCATTTATCTTTAGCAGGGCATGTGACGGCCTGTTTGAAATTTGCAGGTTTGTCATCATCTTGTAGTAATGAATGTTTGAGGAAATTCATCCTCAAATCTCAGAGGTGTTAGCCTCGTTCGATTACTACGTCTTGCTTGAGTTTGATCACTCCCACTTGGAATGACATCACTCCCACTTGGAATAACATCACTCCAACTCGGAATAGGATTGGTATCGTTCGTATCATCCATAGGTGAAGTATGAGGGTCATTTTCCTCTTCACCAAGAATTCTCCCACTCGAACGTTCCGATCCTTCTTGATCCCAAGTCTCAAACAAGGATAAGTCTTGACTTATCTCACCCTGTCTTGGAAACTCGTTTTCCAAGAAGACAACATTCCTCGATTCGAATTCTATTAGACCCCCATTGTCCTCTTGACCGACGAAAACATATCCTTTGGAGTTTTCAGCGTATCGGATGAAGATACACTTCCTCCCACGTGGCCCAAGTTTGCCATATTTATGAGAGGATAAATGTGCGTAAGAGGCACAACCCCAAGGTTTTAGAATGCTTAAGTCTGGAGTTCTATTGTTCCACAACTCATAAGGAGTAGAACTTACCGACTTCGAGGGTACACGGTTTAAGATGAATGATGTCGTCAATAATGCATCACCCCAAAAGGTGATGGGCAAATTTGCCTGAGACATCATTGATCGGACCATTTCCATCAATGTCCTATTTCTTCTTTCCGCAACACCGTTTTGTTGCGGAGTATAAGGCATAGTTATTTGATGAACTATGCCTTTTTCATCACAGAGTTCCTTAAAACTCGTTGATTGATATTCTCCACCCCGATCGGTTCGCAAGACCTTTATCTTGCGATCTAGTTGATTTTCCACTAAACTCATATAGTTTTTGAAGCAAGATAAAGCTTCATGTTTGTGGGAAATCAAATAAATGTGACCGAAACGGGTGAAGTCTTCAATGAAGGTGATGAAATAGGACATCCCGCGTCTTGTCTTAACATTCATTGGATCGCAAATGTCCGAATGGATAAGCCGTAATGGAACTTCAGCCCTTGTGCCAGTTCCAAACGGCTTGCGACAAGTTTTCCCTACAAGACAATGTTCGCAAGTTGACATTTCAACTTTTGAAACATTAGATAGCAAGCCACTTTTGGCAAGTCTATCCATTCTAGTTGGTCCAATGTGACCAAGTCTTGCATGCCAACAAATGATCTCAGATTCAGAATTAGAAGCATTTGTCAAATGGAAACTTTCATTAATAGAAGAAGAATCATCATACATAGTGTTTAAAACAATCAATCCATTACAAACATTACCCAACCCAACTAAAGAACTATTACAAACAAGGTCAACAGTTTGTTCATAGAACCTCCATTCATAACCTAAAGACATTAACATGACCACGGATACGATATTCCTTTGTATATCTGGAGCAAAGAGGACGTCGTGCAATAATAGAGTCCGGCCGTTGTCGAGAACTAGCTTGCGTGTTCCGACACCCTTGACTTCAACACGAGTGTTGTTGCCGACGTATATCCACTTTGTTCCTTGAGTTATCCTTCGATACTCTACGAAGAACCTTCTGTCCTTCGCTACGTGGTCTGTGGCCCCTGAATCAATCAACCAAAAATAGTTAGATTCAGCAAGAAACATGGAACAAGAAACACATATGTAACTAGCCCTACAAGTTACCTTATCACTTCCATCCGTACACGTACGGGCGAAGTGACCGTACTTGTTGCACTTAAAGCACTTGATCTTCTTCAAGTTTTTCTTCTTTGAGTGCACATTCTTTTGCCACTTTTTGTTCTTAGTCTTCTTTGAGGTTTCCGGTTCTTGCTTTCGTTCGTTCATAAACCTTAAGCGTTTATCCTTCCGCTTCTTTTCTCCATGTGAGGAACTAGCGGCCATGTGCACTTCAGCACTAGGTTTTGCGGCTTGAATCCGCTCTTCCTCGAGTTCGAGGTGTTTGGATACATCGCTTAAAGTTTTAATGCACTCATTATGAGTGAGGTGCATTTTCATGTTATCCCAGCTATCTGGGAGTGAACGAATGACTGCTTGGATCTGCTGTTCGTCAGACAGTGTAAGACCCGCATCCTTCAATTCAGCTATGAGATTCGCCATGTGGCGGAGATGCTTTTTCATAGATTGATCTCGCCGCATTTTGTACGAATCAAATTGAATATTTAAGGAGCGGAGTTTGGTGACCGAAGTTCCACCAAACTTTATTTCTAGCCCAGACCATATGTCTTTGGCTAGGTCGAATTCCCGAAATAGACGCATTATGTCATTGTCCATTGCGGACAATAACGTAATACGTGCTATTTTGTTCTTTCGAGTCCAAGTCTCATAAGCTTCTCGGTCCCTCTTGTGTTGGGCCGTATTGCCCAACTCAGGTTCTTCCATTACGTTTTGGAGTGTTTCAAGCACATCTTGCTCCTCCAAAACATATTGGATTTTTATTGACCAAAGTTTATAATTGTCGCCGTTGAGCTTCTCACCTTTGTTAAGCTCGGCGACAATGTTCTTAGAAGCGGTAGACATATTCGAATCAAAAAAACTGCAAAGAAAATGAAAAACACGATCAAAATTCTATGCATAAAGTTTCGATTCTTTAAACACTTGATAAGTTCCTTGGATAAGCTGAAATGTTACTCTAGAATCGAGAAGTTCACTACGTTCCCAACTACCATCTAGAAGTAACTTTCAAAGTATCCCTCTTACTTATCTCATGTAAAAAGAAATCAGAAATGATAGCCCGTATGGTACCAGCAGCAGAAAAATACTTTTGAAAAACATATCTTTCAAAATGGAATAGGTGAGAGTTTGCGCAAAGAATTTTAGCGCAACAATTGCCAAGCCACGAGACCTGTTCTACACACCCATGGGTTAGATAACCATGGCCGGATCGTGGTAGGACTTGGAATTCTAAATTGCGCTATCCCGATTAAGGACGGGACATAACCTATTTGAAAACATCTTTTTCAAAAAATTTGACATACATTGGCTAATCTCCATAGAGTAGAGCACAACGTCATAAGTACATTGGCTAATCTCCATAGAGTAGAGCACAATGACATGGCTAATCTCGCATGAAGTAGAGCACTATGGCTAATCTTCAAGGAGTAGAGCCCAAGAAAAAAACTTTATAAAATAAGAGCAGACGACTGTCGTTAGCCCCGTATGGGCTAGTCGGCACATTTGTGTTTGACCAAGGCCTTTTGACACCCCGTATAGGCTAGTCGGCAAGTTCGTGATCGACCAAGACCTTTTGCCGGATTGGTCGACCAAAACACCCAAATTGGTCGACCAAAAAATTGGTCTACATCACTCCCAGCCAGGGCCCCTGCCCTGGCCGAGGCTGGCCAAGGGCCGGCCAAGGGCCTCTGCCCTGGCCGGCCAGGGGCGGCCTGCGGCAGCCCTGGCCACTGCCAGGTCCGGCCAGGCCACTGGCCTGGCCTTGGCCAGAGGCAGGCCTGGCCTCGGCCAGAGGCCGGCCTGGCCTCTGCCTGGCCCGGCCTCGGCCAGAGGCCGGCCAGGCCTCTGCCTGAGGCCGGCCAGGCCACTCTGGCCTGGCCTGGCCTCGGCCAGAGGCCGGCCATGGTCGGCCATTTTGGCCTTGGCCAACCATGACCCATTGGTCATGGCCGGCCTCCCCCATTCACAGGGTTGGCCGCACACCCCCACCGGAGGGGGTGGCCGTGGTGGTGTTCGTCGTCATTGGCCGTAGCCAACCCCCTCCGCATGGGGAGGGGAAGTGCATTGCCTCCATTGTCCATTTGGCTA
Organism: Scilla litardierei; assembly: GCA_030789695.1. Classification (NCBI taxonomy): domain Eukaryota; kingdom Viridiplantae; phylum Streptophyta; class Magnoliopsida; order Asparagales; family Asparagaceae; genus Scilla; species Scilla litardierei. Next base: position 57,639,336 of record CM061142.1, on the reverse strand, counting down.
TAGATTTCATGCACCAAAATTCATCTTCCCCGATGGGAATAACCACCATCTTCTTCTCCGGTGAAGCACCCGTTCGTCGAGGAAGTAGTTATCCTCCAATGGCCGTGTGCCAAAAAAATAACCCACTTCAAAAATTCGTAAACTACGCGCTCCACATGAAGAGAGCGCCCATTCCCTATGAATGGAGACTCAGCATCCATGAAGAGAGCGAGTTTGACGATATGAACGATCGGTTCTTCCCGTCACGGAGAGTTCCTGCCATATCCATAATGACAGAAGACCCTAACGTGAAAAGAACAACCGCTGCGTTCTCTCCGTCACGAAGCGTTCCTACCATATCTGTAATGGTAGGATACCCATTCGTGAAAAAGACAACGCCTCATTCATCGGTTCGACGGGGCGGCGGTTTGACCGGGGCGAACCCGTATGGCTCTGATACCAATGTAGGAACCTGTCAAAACAGCGTTAGGATCGATAAATGAAGTTGAGACTTACGCTTGCGTATGCGGCACGGTAGTCTCGGAACTTCGCCTTCGGATTCGCCACGACGAATCAAGTCTTCTCACGAATGGAGTAAGGCTACTAAATCCACATTCTAAATCTCTACTTTTAGATTAAGAACTTGGATAAAGAGAGAGGAAGGATTTCGGCAGAGCTTCGCTAGAATGAAATGCAAGGCAAGAATACCATGCAAAAGTGTGAAGAAATGGCTAAGCCTTGGGTCTTATTTATAGCCCCCAAGGTAGTTATTTTAGGAGTAATTGTTCCCTTGGAACAATTTAACTAAAGTGTACCATCATACATGGCACATTATAAGCTTAAGTTGTACCATATGCATGGTACAACATAAGCTTAAGATATTACCTCTTTATTAGCCATATGTCGCATGCACTTATGCACATATAATGCGACTTTTCCACTAATCTAGAGATCCTCTCCGCAAGGGAACAGATTCCCTTTGCACACGACTTCATGTACGCGACGTTCGAGGTCCGTATTCCCTCGTACATCCCCTACAAGGGTGTACAAACGTCATCCATATCCAACAGTAAAGTGATTAGACGGGTGGGCTCGTAGCCAGTATGAAGCTTTATCCCTCAAGGTGAAGGGGAAAGCCTTTGCTTGATGGCATCATCACTCACATCTTTAGCCTTAAAATTATCGCACTTTGCCAGAAAAGTGTCGATGTGGTGGTTGGGATTCTCGTGAGGATGACCATGGAAGGGATCCTACTTGTTACGAGGTGGAACTCGCGTACAATGAATTTGTATTAATGGGAACCAAGGGCACGGTGGTTATGTGGAGTAGGGGGTTTAGGTAGGCTATTTGACAAGCGATTAGTGGGGTGAAGAAGTCGATCTCGACGCCAGTGACGGTCGCGGGGCTGAATCTCGCCGGATGCGGCTGGACAAGGTTGAACAGCAGGGGGGTGACGCCGACTGGTGTTGATAGGCGAGCTCTCCTGCAACACGAACAACTCGTCAGAAGGGCTGGGTTGGGGGTTCAACCCTTAGCCCCTCCGATGCCTAAGTCAGTGATAGGGCTTAAAATGGGGGGCTGGTCACGCCGGTCGGACTAACGGTGTGTCGACCGCGCGTGGCGAGCTATAGGTGGGAGAACAAAGATATGGAAGACCTTTGCACTCGTGTGTGAATAGTTGAATGAAAGAGAATTCTGCAGCATCCTCTTTTCGTAAGAGGAGGGGGGAGTATTTATACCTGACGGATGATGACTTGGCACGCTGAGCTGGCTCGGTTGTCAGCGGAAGCTTCGGACAAGGACATCGGGAACAGGAGTTTCTGACCTGCCACTGTCAGGCGGCGCAACGGCCAAGAGGTGCTTTTGTCGGGATGTCAGGGCCGAAAGCACCAACCGCCGGTCAGGTCTGCCGCCTGGGGGTGCTTTGTCAGGCGGTCGGGTGACGTATGTGTCAGTTGTGCCTTTGTCCTATGCTGTTTGTCGTTAGCGTCGAACTAAAGGTCTGGCTTATTTTAGGCGCCGCGGTTCGCGGGAATCGGACGGGCCGTTCCGGTCGGGGGTAGTCCGGCCCGACCACGCCCGTCCGTAGGCTTGGCCTTGATACCCAAGCGTCCCCAAGCGCACTACCCCGATGGGCCGGGCGGCCGCGGTTGTTCGCCTCGGCCGGCTACAGTTGCTCGCCTCGGCCGTTTCGGGGGGGCACCGTAAGGCGTGCCTATCTCCATGATGGCCCGGGTCCTCGGGGCGGCGGCCCTGAGTGTTAAAGGGCGAGCTAAAGGGGTATGTTAGCGGATCCGGGCGGGAGTCGGGCTATTATGATCTTTAGGTCGTAACAATTGCCCCGGCCTTCGAGTCTGAGGCGGCAGCCCGACTCGGCTCGGAGGGCGAATCATATCCAACATTCCGGACCCTCAATGTGGGCCTTGGACCCACCGGGTTGTGACGGCGGCGGCTTCGGAACTCCCACTTCAGTGGTCATCATTGCGATTTGAAGAAAACGAAGCGTCTCTGCGATTGAGTTTGCGACACGTGGATGAGGTGACTCTCACGCCAGTCGAGGCGTCGGGGATGTCTCGATGGGCGCCGCGTGGCGAAAGTTTGACGGCCGAGATGGCCCGGGGGCCCCCTGTACCGCCTAAAATGGTCTGGGAGGTGGTCGGCGGGAATTTTCTGTCTTTCTCCGATTCTCCTCCGGCGCTCGATTTTTCTATTTGGAGCTTACTGGCTAACCTGTCCCTTCCGTCGCCGGCCGTCTTCTTCCGATCGTCTGCCAGGTTCAAGGGAGCAACAGGTAACAACAATCAATTTCCTTCCTTTCCGATCAATGGCTTCTCGATTCGAGATTGGAGGGAGTAGCCGGGTGGGGGAGGAAGAGTCGGCGTGCGAGGGGGCGTCGCAGCCGGGGGTGCAGCGGATCAGGGAAAGATGGTCATGGTTATCCGTTGCACCGAGAGACATTGAGTCCTCCCGACGCAGGTTGGATAGGATCAACATCCGGGAGATTCGCGTGCGGTTTGTGCGACAACCCTATGAGGTGCGGGTTCCCGGGTCGGGGGAAGCAGTGAGCTCACCGGGGAATGATGAGGTCGGGGTCTATGTCCGGTCCTTTGAGTTGGGGCTCCGCTTTCCGATCCACCCGTATTTGTTTCACTTGCTGAATTTCCTGGAGCTGCCGATATTCGCCTTAGCGCCCCGTTCCTGGGGCCTGTTAGTGGGATTTGTCGTTTTGTGTCTCGCTTGCTCCTTGAGTCCCTCCTTGGCGTTGTTTCAGCATTTCTTCGTGGTTCGGAAATGGGGGGTGTATCATCGCGTTTGCGCCAGGAGAGGGCGAGAACTCATCCTCGAGGTGCCTGATGATGTCGGCGATTGGATGAGGGAGTTCGTCTTCGTGACGGTGCCAAGTGACGTGGCGCTGACGTCGAATTGGGGGGCGCGGAATCCTTTCGTGAATGAAGGGGTGGAGCTGACCGGGGAGGATATTGTGAAAGCTCAGATTTTGAGGGAGCTGCCCGAGGCGTGTCGTCATTGGGCGAGTCTGACGCAAAGCAGTCGGCTCGCCCAGGACTTTTGGGCCCTAGGTATCTTTGACGTTTTGTTAACTTTGGGCTAGGCTCGCCCTGATGGTCTTTCTTTTCCTTTCAGGCGAAGACCCGATGAGGGAGCCGGAGGTGGTGTCTGGTTCGGCCGGTGCCCCGACCTCGGGGGGTACTGATCCTTACGGGAAAGGCAAGGGGGCGGCTAGTGAGGCGGGATCCCCGGACCGTGGGGGCGGGGCCCCCCGGGGGGAGAGATTGCACCCAGGACGGACGTCAGTCGGACGAGACCGCTCCGCCGGTGGGTCCAGCGAGGATCGTCCCGAGGGCGTGCCCGAGGGAGGGGCCCGACCCTCCGTCCCCCCGTGGCGCCTGTAGGGGGCGAGGGGGCGGATCCCAGCGGTCAGTCGCATGGGGTTGAGGCGTCGAGCGGCCCGACCGGATCAGGAGGATGGGACCATTGGCCTTATGGTTGTCCCATGTTTGGTCTCGAGAGGCCGACAACCGACCCCCACTGTGAGGCCGCCCTGGCCAAGTTTAAGGCCAAGAGGGCCGATGTCGAGGGCTATCCCGACGGGGAGCTTCATCGAGCGCGGTACAAAGTGGCGAACAATGAGTCCGTGTTTGAGGATGGTAGCATGGCGGCGAGGCTGGCGGAAAACATCTTCCTGCCTCGCGACAAGGTGGCGCTGGAAGCGGTGGAGCCTGAGGGTCTGTGCGGGACCGCAGTGATGCATGGCGTCCAGGTATGTTATGTAAGACGGGTGACGTCTTTCGGCGGGTTTTAGCTTTCGCCCTAAATGGGTCTATTCTTTGGTGTTTCTTTACACAGATCCTCAACTTGATGCTCGGGCTGATGCGGCACGTGCCGGCCATACACAAGGCCGAAGGCGCCGTGGCTAGGATGGTCGCCGAGGTCGCTGCCGTTCGTAAGAGAGCCGGCGAGGACCTGGAGAAGGAGAGGGAGCGGGGCGGCCGATATGAGGCTGAAGTAGAGCGCCTGAAGACCGTCGTGACCGAGGCTGGAGAGAGAGCGAAGGAGCTGGAGGGGGCCCTTCGGAGGGAGGAGGCTCGTGTGGAGGATTTTGCTGCGCGTGCCAAGGCCGCCGAAGAGGAGTTGGCCCGTAGGGTCGAGGAATTCTGGGCGTATCAGGAGACAACTGTCGTCCCCGCCCTTACAAATTCGATGATCGAGGGCATAAGGAAGGGCCGCGCGGAGGGGTGGGATGACTGCCTTGCGCGGATGATGGAGAAGGCGGCTGGCCTGGTCCCGCCAATAGAGGTCGATCTTGACGGGCTCGTCGCAAGCGGCGGCGGGGAGGGGGATGGAGACGAGAAGGGTGAGGAGCAAGGGGACGAGGATGGTGACGAGCCAGAGGACGAGGATGGTGACGAGCCAGAGGACGAGGATGGTGACGAGCCCGAGGTCGGCGGGGTGGCGGGGGATTCTATGGAGGGAGAGGGCGTCGTGATTGGTGGGGGCGCCGAGTAGTTTTGTGTAGCCCCCCCCCCCCCCCCCCCCCCCCTTGTGTATGTTTAAAAATGAAAGAAAGTAAGGATTCGCATGACTCGCCCCCGCCTCTTTTGGGCTTTCCGCCTGTGTATGCCTAAATTTACTTCTTAGATTTACGCCTTGGTGCGGCTGTTTCTATGTTGGCGTAGGCTGAATCGTGTCGAGTCCCTTTATTTCGCGTATGGCGCCCGAGAGATT